>SJYV01048237.1:1046821-1165687 GCA_006410875.1 Neotragus pygmaeus | reverse complement strand
TGGGACCAGATGCCATGATCTTAGTTTTCTGAATGCTGAGTTTTAAGCCAACTTTTTCACTCACCTCTTTCAAATGAAAGTACTTCCCTTTCATCAAGAGGCACTTCAGTTCTTCTTCACTTTCTGCCATAAAGATGGTGTCATCTGCATATCTGAGGTTATTGATATTTCTCACGGCAATCTTGATTCCAGCTCGTGTTTCATCCAGCCCAGCATTTCTCATGATGTAGTCTACATAAAAATAAGCAGGGTGACAATATACAGCCTTGACATACTCCATTTCATATTTGGAACCAGTCTGTTGTTCCATGTCCAGTTCTAACTGTTGCTTCCTGACCTGCATACAGATTTCTCAGGAGGAAGGTCAGGTGGTCTGGTATTCCCATCTCTTTCAGAATTTTCCACAGTTTACTGTGATCCACACAAAGACTTTGGCACAGTCAATAAAGCAGATGTTTTTCTTGATCTCTTTTGTTTTTTCGATGATCCAACGGATGCTGGCAATTTTATCTCTGGTTCCTCTGCCTTTTCTAAAACCAGCTTGAACATCTGGAAGTTTACAGTTCACGTATTGCTGAAGCCTGGCTTGGAGAATTTTGAGCATTACTTTACTAGTGTGTGAGATGACCGCAATTGTGTGGTAGTTCAAGCATTCTTTGGCATTGCCTTTCTTTGGCATTGGAATGAAAACAGACCTTTTCCAGTCCTCTGGACACTGCTGAGTTTTCCAAATTTGCTAGCATACCGAATGCAGCACTTTCACAGCATCATCTTTCAGGCTTTGAAACAGCTCAAATGGAATTCCATCACCTCCACTAGCTTTGTACGTAGTGATGCTTCCTAAAGCCCACTTGACTTTGCATTCCAGGATGTCTGGCTCTAGGCTAGTGATCACACTATTGTGATTATCTGGGTTGTGAAGATCTTTTTTGTATAGTTCTCCTGTGTATTCTTGCCAGCTCTTAATATCTTCTGCTTCTGTTATGTACATACCATTTTGGTCCTTTATTATGCTCATCTTTGCATGAAATGTTCCCTTGCTCTAATTTTCTTGAAGAGATCTCTAGTCTTTCCCATTCTGTTGTCTTCCTCTATTTCTTTACACTGATCACTAAGGAAGGCTTTCTTATCTCTCCTTGCTATTCTTGGGAACTCTGCATTCAAATGTGTATATCTTTCCTTTTCTCCTTTGCCTTTATCTTCTCTTCTTTTCACAGCTATTTGTAAGGCCTCCTCAGACAATCATTTTCCCTTTTTGCATTTCTTTTTCTTGGGGATGGTTTTGATCACTGCCTCCTGTACAATGTCACGAACCTCCATCCACAGTTCTTTAGGCACTCTATCAGATCTAATCATTTGAATCTATTTGTCACTTCCACTGTATAATCGTAAGGGATTTGACTTAGGTCATACCTCAATGGGCTAGTGGTTTTCCCTACTTTCTTCAATTTAANACAATGTCACGAACCTCCATCCACAGTTCTTCAGGCACTCTATCAGATCTAATCATTTGAATCTATTTGTCACTTCCACTGTATAATCGTAAGGGATTTGACTTAGGTCATACCTCAATGGGCTGGTGGTTTTCCCTACTTTCTTCAATTTAATGCAGACTTCATCGTTCAGAAACACTACTGTTTAGTTGTTTGGACATAATTGTTTAAGAAACGGAACTGCTGGATATTTCATCTGGAGTAGGTACACCATGGAAAGATGAGAAGCTGTAATGGTGCCTTGAATCAGTGTGAATCTCTCTCATTTCTGGGATAAATAAAAAACACAAATTTGGAGAAACAGGAGGAAAACGTCTTTAGCCACTGTCTATGCGTTATTGACAGAGAAGGCAATGGTGACCCACTCCAGTACTCTTGCCTGGAAAATACCATGGAGGGAGGAGGAGCCTGGTAGGCTGCAGTCCATGGGGTCATGACGAGTTGGCCACAACTGAGCGACTTCAGTTTCACTTTTCACTTTCATACATTGGAGAAGGAAATGGCAAACCACTCCAGTGTTCTTGTCTGGAGAACCCCACGGATGGGGGAGCCTGGTGGGCTGCCATCTATGGGGTCGCACAGAGTTGGACATGACTGAAGCGACTTAGCAGCAGCAGCAGCATAGGTTATTGAACTGCACTAATAATCAAAAGACTATCAGAGTAATTTAAGATACCATGTCAATCAACAGGGGCTCTAAAATAAAATTCTATAGATTTACAGAGCACCTATCATGAAATAACATGTAAAATAACAGAAGTACTTTGTTTTCACATAATAGATATTGTCTTGAAAAAGTGTGTATAAACTGTATTTTCTAAAATAGACATGTAAGTTACTACCCAAGGAAAAATCATATTATAAAAACTCTGAAGTGAATATTCTCATAAAATAAATCTTCATGTAACAACCATCTCAACTCTGTTTTGCAAATTTAGGTTGTCTTATGTTGGCTTTTCTCCAATTGGAACACAGTTCATCCTGTATTTGAATATGTTCAGTACTCTCAAAAGCATATCTATATTTATCTTGTTTTATCTTCATATTCTCCCCACAGGGGAGAATCGAGAGTGAAATAAACCTGATCACTTAAAAAAACAACAACAGACTATTACTACAATAATTTTAATGAGAATCTACCATCTATGAACAGACAGGAAATTTCTGTAAGTATTTCCCTTTAAATTCATGCCTACACAAGTTTTTTTAATATCAAATTTACTTTATAGAAACAGTAATCACAACTTAAATGAGCTTTATGGTACCTGGTTCCATAAGAATTTATACTTCACACAGTCATCTAAATAGTATTTAAAGTAGTCATCTCGAGTAGTAGTAATTGAATGCACAAAAGTCTTCCAAAATTCTCTAATGTCAATTTAAATGCCTCATCATCAAATGAAATACTTTTGGTTTGCTACAGAAGCAAAAGTTCCACAAGTTTTTATTTTAAACTCTCTTATTTGTAGTTCCTGAAGATAATGAGAAAAAACTTTCTAAAAGTAGTAACTTTCTAGTTTTGCCTTGTATTATTTTAACATATATATGGCAAACTTCAAAAACTTTACAACAAAAATGTACCAGAAACTGCTTCCTGCCCAAAAATAGGACCCAAATTAAAAAATTTTTACTTTAAATACCAAAGCTTTATTCTGTCTCATTCCTGTAATAATGTTCTATATGAATTTTGATACTACAGAACATTTACAATAAAGGAGATATCAAAACTCTGGGAAAATAATAATTTATCCTTCCTGTGAGCTAATAAATTATTAGTTTTGAGTCAGGATTAAAAATTAAAATGTAACCTGCATACCATATCAAACAGAACATGAAGGTACAAGTTGCCTAGCAGAAAAGTGTTTCTAAAATATATCATGTCCCAATCAAAACAATATTTCCACAAAGGACAAATTGTAAAAAGAAACCCATTAAATAGGTAAAACATAAAGTACTGTTTTTATATACTGAATTATATGAAGGTGTGAAAAAAAGATCATGAATTAGTACACTTGCATAATACATGTCATGGTAAAAACATTCCCTAGTTTCATTTTGCTAAGTCTCTGGAAATATTTTAGAATGATGTAACTGTTATTTTAGTTTTAAAGATGTTGAGAGAAAACTTGAGGGATATAATAAGTACATTGGGGAAAAAAATACAAAAGTTAAAATTTCAAATCTCCTAAATATAACACCTAAAACATAATTCTTCATGATCACCTCTTTAAAGTACTAAAAACTTAAATAGCTTAAAACCACGTAGACAAAGCATTTATTTGAGCTTCAAGATAACCAAATTCACTATTACATACCATACATACAATGAGAAAGTTATTATGAGGACCAAATTAATTCAAGACAATTAAAATCATTCGTGGAACTACTATAAACTCCGTGAAGGCAGGAGCTATGTCTTAATTTGATTTGGCATTCTTAGTGCTTACTGAGTGCTTAGCATTTTGTAGGCAAATATTAACACAACAGTACACAAATATTATTTCATGTTCTAAACTTCCCAGTTAGTTAAAATATGATTTAACATGAAACAAATGAAATATCCAACGATGCCTAAATGCAGAACATACCTCAATCTGCATCTTCAGATGTGTCTTGAAGTTTGACAACAAAGTAAGAAATATGGAAAGAGAAAGCTCAAAAACCTCTGGGACAGATGAAACTCCATTTTTTGAGAGTGCAACACACAGATACTGCTTTATAGCATTAATAAACATCTCATTTGTCCTGAAAATAGGTCCTGCATTCTGCAGAATGGATAGAAGTAACTGCAGTGAAAGAATCTTGGAACGTAATTCATGAGACCTAAAATACAAAAAAGAAGGCACAGTATGTGGACAAGTTTAGTATCATGGTGACAGCGGGTTGTTCCGAAGATATTTCCTATACCACGTAATTTCACAAACCTTTACATGGAAAGAAAAGAGAAAACTCTACAGCATAAAAAAAGAAAAGTACACAAATAAGTTGAGCCACTAGTAATAGGTAGTTCCACTGGTGCTCTCTTCCACCACATAACTTCAAGAACTTTTTAAATGGGAAAACAATCATTCACACATATCTAACATCAGCTTACTATTCCTTTGAACAAGAAAAGATTTATGCCTTGTTCCCTTCTTTCACAAATGTATTTCACTCTTTAGAAATCATTGTGAACTTTCAGATGAAGGGCCAAATTTAGTATAAATAGGTTCCAAAGTACTTTTTTCTAAGTTATGCTACTCAAAAATCCTGAACAGTAGTAAAAAACACTATTTAGGGCATTAACAAAGCATTATTTAAAGCTTACTTTTTCAGTAACCATTTAAACTTAAAAAAAAAAAAGAGGCTTTTAGAATACTTTTATCTCTTAGTAGCTGATGTNNTCCTGAACAGTAGTAAAAAACACTATTTAGGGTATTAACAAAGCATTATTTAAAGCTTACTTTTTCAGTAACCATTTAAACTTAAAAAAAAAAAAAGAGGCTTTTAGAATACTTTTATCTCTTAGTAGCTTACCCATTCACTCTATTAGTAAACATTTTTATAATGAAAAGCTGAAAAATACATTTAAGTTTAAATTTAAAATTTTATTTTTCTGATCAATATCTAGAATTATCAGGATTTCACAAATACAATTTTTCTCCCATTGAAACAGGTTTTTTAAGTCCAATAGACCAAGGAGATTGAGTGATTTATCCTTGGCAACTTTGCAAATACAGGACCACATTTAAATGTTTAGCAGATGGTTCTTATGTTTATTTATTCCAAATTGTACTCAGTCACATTTCCACCATATAGTAAACTTAATTGCTCTTGATTTCTACCTTAAAAATTTTATGGTTAAAGTCTCAAGTGACTCAAGGACCTAAAACTAACAGGGAATATTTAATTTTATGCAAATAGGAATCACAAAAAATACTGCCATTTTTGAAATGAAACTGGAACCAATAATATCACAGCTCATTAATACATAGTCATGTTTCCAAGATGGCCTACCTATGCCTCTGAATCTAAGAATCTATATGTACAGCAAATATAGTATTACCAAAACCAAAACCAACCACTCTGCCAAAAAGTAAATAAATCAAGTTAGAAACAGTGAGAGCTAAAACTGAATAGCTACAGGAAAATGCAGAGTGGGCCAGGTATTGATGCCGAGCTTTCCCAGGCTTATCCACTACTGCTACTTCCTAGTCTAGCTCACATTTATCACCCTTTTTGCTCAATTCCAAAGGTAACTAAATCCTGTAGCTTACCATTCTATAACACAGGAGTTTTAATGTTTTACCAGTTGTATTCCCAGCATCTAACAGAATGCCTTGTTAGCATGGATCAAAATAATCAATGGATTTTATTCGTGTACTTATCTAAACATTAAGTACCTACTAAGTATAAGATATCTATCAATGAAAAAATGAGCAAATCACTGTCTTATAAGTAAACATTTTGACAGGCAAAAGAAGCTGGAAATTACAGGTTTGCAGTTTTTCACGGGGTAGTTTCAAATTATTAATATGATTCCAGCTTAAAGAACTATTCCTGGATCATCATTTTAGAAAGGCCACAAAATAAAAAGAGAAGCAAACACAAAAAAGAAAATTATGTAACTATATATGAGATCATTAATTTTGGAAAAATACCATTCAAGACAGAAAACCATATATTCTAGAAAAAGAACAGTTTTAGGGGTGGAAAATCTGATCTGTTTCAAAATTCAGTTCCAGTATTTAATGACTCTGGTGGTCAAGAAGGTTTTTTTTATGGTCCAAGAAAATTTCCTAGTATTTGATTTAAGCCCATCATGTAGGAGGATAATTTACATTAATTAAATTAAGTTTATATTATAACTGTCTCCAGTCTTCTTCCCAGTTGACATCTAGAAACTGAAATAAGAGTTTTAAAATGAATTTTAAAATGTTCTTCCCCCTATTTCAATATTCCTTTCTAAAATTCACTCAGGCCTTCTCCAAGCTCTCATTCCAGAAAGTTCTCCTAAAACTGACGTTCTATATAACACATCACGTTGCAACATCAGAGGAGCAGAGCTCTCTAGTAACTTCCAAACTCAATCTTCAGCAAGAATCAGTCGCATTGGAATCATCTAAATGGAAAGACATTTGCCAATTTATGACTTAAAAAAATGGCACTTCTCTACTGTTTAAACTAATATATATGATGAGAATCAGACAAGTGACTCCTATCTTAAAGTATTTCCTGCTCCCCACAGGAGGAAATTATCTTATGGCATTTTTTCAGACCTTAATAATTAAGTATGTTATTATCTTACATTCTGACGTTTAAGATTTATTTCTCATTGGTTTTATTACCTTTCAACTGGTAGCTTTCAGACGCCTAGCAAAAGGATACATGTAAAGGGCTACATTACTTCCAGTGTTACTTACTATACTGAAAAAATAATTCACTCAGTCATTCAATCCCTGCTAAGCACCTACAGTGAACCAGACACAATTCTATAATGCTGTTTGTGTGCTTTGAGAAATATCGCAAGGCATCTACTCTAGCTAAATTTTGACACCCACTGTTTTTTAACTCCTTTTTAAGTAAAATAACCCTAAAAAATAATTTTGAAGGTCCCAAAAGACAAAGAGGAAAAAAGAAACCCCAAAGACACAAGAAGGTTCAAGCTTCAAAACCTGCATCAGTCAGGCAGAACAGCTGAGGACTTACTTTGGATCTGGTGGTCCATCCGACAGTGGTTTCATTGACAGTTTACACAATGACCTGAATACTAGAAAGGCATCCTTTTGTAAAATGTGGGAAAACTTAGCACCAGGTGAAGGTCCTGAAGAATTTCCAGATTCCTAAACGAGTGAACACACCACATAAATAAAGGCATTTGCCAGTATAAACTCATATCAGTCTTCAATATACTTTACTCAATTAGTAGGGTGTCGGGTTCTACTGGAAGGAAAATCAGATGAGGAACGGGCCACATGGCTTTTCTTTACGGTGACATGCCACTCCGATCCCGAACAATAAATATCTCTTTTAAAACATTCCCCCAGCTACCAAACTCCTAATGTTTACTTGGTTTATGCTTTTACTAACAGAAACTATTAATAGCACATCATGCCTTGATAAGATACTTCATCCATGGCCTAAGCTATGCTTTTTACTATCCGTCTTTGGGTATTTTATCTTTTTGTCCTATTTTATATTTTGTCTACTCTGTGCAGATAAGACGTAAGACAGTTGAGACTATCCAGGCAATGTTTAAAAGTTGTTAACTGATGAAGGCCAGCAAGGCCAAGAAGACTTACCCCTATGTATGGGGCAATGATTCACGGTAGGATTCCCTTATCTAAAAAGGTAAGGAAAAAATATACCAAATATAGGGCAGGAAGGATGAGGAGGACCTATCACTACTACAGTATGGATTTCACTGTAGCCCTAAACAAAGACAATGTTCTCTAGCTAAAAGTTCTTTCTTCTCCTAGTATACTAGAATTATCCTATGAATATGTGATAAGAATTTTTTTTTATGTAATTTCAATGGGAGGGAGATATGAACACCTACAAGACACATTCCAAGTTGGAAATTTAGCGATCAATATTTTAAAGGAATAAACTGCTCAGATTTATATCAACTAAAAAAATTTTTTATTTCCTCAAACTGAAATCAGCCAGCACTATCAACTGGATATATTCACCACAAGGTGTTGGTAGCCTATCAATGTTTAAGATGAAGAGGACTTTTCCCTTTATTTCTACCTGAGTATCATTGGAAGAGACAGACAATCTGTCATCAGGTAAGGACGGTGTATAAGCAACAGAAATGGGTGTTCCTGGAATTCCGTTTGCTTGAATATTTTCGCTGTCGCTACCATCCTCTATGGTTCCATTGTTGCCATCTGCACTTACATTTATGGTAGTNAAGAGACAGACAATCTGTCATCAGGTAAGGACGGTGTATAAGCAACAGAAATGGGTGTTCCTGGAATTCCGTTTGCTTGAATATTTTCGCTGTCGCTACCATCCTCTATGGTTCCATTGTTGCCATCTGCACTTACATTTATGGTAGTCCTTTCTCCCATATCTGAAATGGCAAGAATAAAAAACATGCAAACATTTCTAATTGAAGTGTGCTGAAAAAGCATAGACTATTTAAAATGAAACAGTAGCAGAAAAGCAATGAGAAGCAAGATGTATTGGCACCATTTAAAGGTTAGCATAATTGAGTTAAGTATTCATTTGGAATATATCCAAACATGATCTGTAAGTAGCTCTAGCAATGAAACACACTCAGCTGATGAAAGGCTAACCAGAATGTGCCAAAACAGAGGCTTAGTTGTAGTCTACTGATATATTAGCATTTACTAAACTGACTTCTAACGAATGCTAATGCCTTAAGACAATGAAAAGAAAATTCTTCCAAACAAAATTCCATTTTCAAGTAAATTAATGAAATGATGGAAAATATGTATCTTTATTATAGATTTTAATTCTCTAATATGCANCACACACACACACACACACACTCACACACAATGGAAAATGACTCAGCTATATAAAAAATGAAATGATGCTATCTGCAACAACATGGATAGACCTAGAGATTATCACACTAAGTGAAGTAGATCAGAGAAAGACAAACATTATATGATATCACTTACATGTAAAATCTTAAAAAATGATACAAATGAACTTATTTACAAAATGGTAACAGACTCACAGACTTAGAAAACTTACAGTTGCCAAAGGGGAGAGGAACAAATTAAAACTATAGGATTAACAGATATAAACTACTATATATAAAATAGATAAGCAAGAGAATTTACTGGATTAAAAGACACTTGCTCTTGGGAAGAAAAGCTAGGACAAATTTTGATAGTGTATTAAAAAGCAGACATCACTTTGCAGACCAAGCTTCGTATACTCAAAGCTCTGGTTTTTCCAGTAGTCATGTGTGGATGTGAGAATTGAACCATAGAGAAGGCTCAGTGCCAAAGAACTGATGCTTTCGAACTGTGGTGCTAGAGAAGACTGTTTAGAGTCCCATGGAGAGCAAGGAAATCAAACCAGTCAATCCTAAAGTAAATCAACCCAGAATATTTATCAGAAGGACTGATGTTGAAGCTGAAGTTCCAATATTTTGGCCACTTGATGCGAAGAGCTGACTCATTGGAAAAGACCCTGATGCTGGGAAAGACTGAACGCAGGAGGAAAAGGGGATGACAAAGGATGAGACAGTGGGATGGCATCATTGACTCAATGGACATGAGTTTGAGCAAACTTCAGGAAATAGTAAAGGACAGGGAAGTCTGGTGTGCTGCAGTCTATGGGGTTGCAAAGTTGGACATGACTGAGGGACTGAACAACAACAGAGAATTATACTCATTATCTTGTAATAACTTATAATGGAATATAATCTGCAAAAATAGTGAATCACCATGCTATAATCTGAAATTAAAACAATGTTAATCAACTATACTTCAATAAAAAATTACCTCCTAAATATATATTTAAGCATCTTTGGTTCAGTTCAGTTGCTCAGTTGTGTCCAACTCTCTGCAACACCATGAATCACAGCACGTCAGGCCTCCTTGTCCATCACCAATTCCCAGAGTTCACCCAAACTCATGTCCATCGAGTCAGTGATGCCATTCAGCCATCTCATCCTCTGTCATCCCCTTCTCCTTCTGCTCCCAATCCCTCCCNACACACACACACACTGCAATAATACTCAGCTTAAAAAAAAGAATGAAATAATGCCCTTTCATGCAACATAGGACCTAGAGATTATCATACTTAAATGAAGTCATTAGAAAGAGAAAGAAAAATACTATATGACATCACTTATATGTGGGATCTAAAATACAACACAAATAAACTTATCTACAAAACAGAAAAGACCCACAGACACATAGAACAGACTTACGGTTACAGGAGTAGGGGAAATGAGGGAGGGATGCACTGGGAGTTGGGTTTAGAAGACATAAACTATTAATGTTGCATCAATATATAGAATGAACAAACAGCAAGGTCCTATTGTATAGCCCAGCAACTATATCCAATATCTTGTAATAAATCATAATGGAAACGAATGCAAATAAAAAAAGGAACACATACATGTCTGTGGCCATAACCCAGCAGCTGTCTGGCAAAGAACCACTCCTTTCATGCTACCAAGTGAAAGAAGTTATAGGCTAGCATAAGGGAATACAATGACTAGAAGGAGCACAGCTTTCAGAACAGGAAAGACCCTTGTTTCACCCGTGTCTCTACCATTTAACTGGATAAGGTACTTGTCATTTCATCTTCTTTTGCCTCAGTTTTTTAAGTAATGAAGATAACAATGTCTACAACAATGTCTGTGAGGAATCACCAACAAAAACACACATGCACAATACAAAAGAATACAGCTGGTTCTCAATTAGTGGGAGCTATTACTACTTTTGCTGACAATTGATAACATGTGCCCATAAAATTTTTTTTTTAACTGATTTGGATAATGAAAGGAGCGTACCTGGTAATACACTAATGTCTGCCACACTAAATACTATTATGGCTTTCTATATATATGTAAAGAATTATTGTGTGTGTATATACACACACACATATATGGAAAACCAGATGAGGAATTTATAAGGAACTCCCTGGAAGAAGGCACAAAAAATTTAATAATGATTATCAGAAACTGGTAATTGTTTCCCAAAACACTCCAAACCTTTTTTTCTGTACCCAGTTATAGCTCTTTACACCGCCCTTCCCTTAATAAACAACTACAACTTTCTACCTAGCTAAGTAGGTAATTTAACACAGGCATCCCCACTCTTCCTCACCCCACCAGAAAGTTCCTTAACATCAACAATCATCTTTTTCTTCCCTCTCATTTCAGGGAAAAAAACATTCCATCACATTTGTACCTGGTACACCATTCATTCAGCCTCAAAAATTCATCTCTTCTTGCCTAATTTAGTAGTATGTTTCTCCCCCGAGTGTTTTCTTATAGTATTACATTTTCAATTTATGCACATAACTGGATCATCCCCAATACTCAACCAACACACTCAAGTCTTTACCCTGTAAAAACATAATCTTCCTTCAACTCCTGCCACACGCCAGCTACTGTCTATTTTTCTTTTTTAATCAAATTTCTAAAGGAATTAATAATCACTGATATCACCTTCCTTCTTAGGAAATTTCTCGAAAGAACTGAAAACATTCTTTTATTGTTAGGCTTTAAAGCCAGACATCCTTGGGTTGGAGTCTTCACTTTACCACTTTTTACAGGTTACCCATCTCTCAGTGCTTCAATTTTCTCATGTGTAAAAAAGGGAATCATAATAGTATCTAAACATCTCCAAGTCTGGGGAGGATTAAATGAATAAACACAAGTAAANAGACATCCTTGGGTTGGAGTCTTCACTTTACCACTTTTTACAGGTTACCCATCTCTCAGTGCTTCAATTTTCTCATGTATAAAAAAGGGAATCATAATAGTATCTAAACATCTCCAAGTCTGGGGAGGATTAAATGAATAAACACAAGTAAAACACATAAAATCATTAAGGATACAAGGAAAGCACTTAACAGATATTATTATTCTCCATGTTTTTCCTCTAATTCTCCCTCTAATTGTTCCCTAAACAATTAGTGCAGACTTCTGTTTACAAGTTGGTGAGCTGAGCCCACTTAATATATCTTCTCCTTTCATAAATCTCACTGAAATTCCTAGGAAAAAATATAAATAGGAAAAATTGTCTTTAGTAGCACTGGAAAACTAAGGAAGATACAATCAAGAGACCAAAATCTTGAAAGTATTCCTAAAGGTTAAGAAGAGTTTCTGGGAATTCCTTGATGGTCCAGTGGTTAGGACTCAGTGTTTTCACTGCTGGAGGCCTGGGTTCAATCCCTGGTCAGGGAATCAAGATTCCACAAGCGGCATAACATGATCCCCTCCAAAAAGAAGATAGGTTAACATCAACAGAAAAGCCAATGTCAAAAGCCTGCGACTGAACACGTACAAAGGACAGAGCTACCTGAGAGGTTGCTGAATTGTGCTCTGTGGATTCCAATAAACTCTGAAGCCTAGATAGAAAGCAAGCCAAGGGCTATGGGGTAGGAGGGGAGTGCCTGGGGAACCATGCCAGTGTCTACCACAAGAGCTGTTCGCAGCCATTATCATGGAGAATGCATTAGAAATCAGCCTGTTAACTGAAGTGCAGGATTTGCGTGGTAGGTCTTATCATCTAAGAAGAAGGTAGTAGGGGATAGAGCAGTATCCCAGCTCACTCAGAGTGCTGCAATAAACAGGGAAAACCAACCTGGTAGAGCAGTGAAATCTCCTACAAGTTCTGAGCTTCCATTCTAACTATCTGTTTCTGCTTAACTAATGCTAAATAAAGCCCTAACTGAAGGAAGGCAGCCTAAGATTTCCTGGCAAAGGATGGGAACAAACCAACAAGTTGAAGAACACTCCCCACTCCAAGTCTAGAATTTATGAAATGTTCAAAGAGCATTTATCCTAAGCTTCACTTGGCTTCAGTTTGTGCTTACAGCATAGCCCAAGGACCACTACATCACACTCTGCTTAAGGGAGGCCTGTGCTTCTTATCAGAGAAGGCGATGGCACCCCACTCCAGTACTCTTGCCTGGAAAATCCCATGGACAGGGGAGCCTGGTAGGCTGCGGTCCATGGGGTCACGAAGAGTCGGACACGACTGAGTGACTTCCCTTTCACTTTTCACTTTCTTGCATTGGAGAAGGAAATGGCAACCCACTCCAGTGTTCCTGCCTGGAGAATCCCAGGGACAGGGGAGCCTGGTTGGCTGCCGTCTATGGGGTCGCATAGAGTCGGACAAGACTGAAGTGACTTAGCAGCAGCAGCAGTGCTTCTTATGGTTAGTTCTCAGCTGTGAAACAAGGTCTGCCTTTGGATCACAGTCAGCTCGCAAATTCTGGAGAGGAGGAAAGCCTCGTGAGAACTGGAAACGGAGCACACAAAATGACTGAGAAAGCTCTTTATATACTGATCAAATCTACCCTTTCTAGTCTTTTTATTTTAGTGTTTTCAGGAACCTCCATACTGTTCTACATAGTGGCTTTTAAAAATTAACATTCCCACCAACAGTGTAGGAGGGTTCCTAGTCTTTCTAGTCTCCAAATAGACAGAAATGCAAAGTCTATAGCTCAAAAGTAAGGACAAAGGTCAGCACTCTGAGCAAATGGTTTCCTGGTGAGACATATTTTATAGCTGGAACAATTTTAATTAGTACTCCCAGATATATGTAAAAGAATACTGTATCAAACAGGAACAAAGTGCTATGAAAAAAGAACCTCAAGAAAAACGGGATTCTTTGAGATAAAAACAAAATTACTGAAATAAAAAAATATGAAAAGCAGCAGAATGGATGTTAATGAATAAAGTATTGGAAAACCCCTTGTAACATTCTCTTTGAATATAGAATCGTAAGACAAAATGACGGAAATTAAGAAAGACTGTCAGAGCAGTTCAACATGGGATAAGAATAAATAGCTCAATGTAACTGTATAGAAAACACCAATAGATACATTTAGGATAAATATGGGATTTCAAATTAAGTAATCTGCTCAAAGAGTAATGCAATCACATCAAAAGGACATGAGAATTACCCTACAGGGATTCCTGATGGTAAAGAATTACAACACACTGAATAATAAAAGAATTTATGAGCTCATAGTATTTTTTTTAAAGGGAGATGCCCTTCACAGAAAAATGTTAATTTATTAGAATTATGAAATCACTACACTGATTTTAAAGCCACTAAGTGAATGTATCTTCATATGATCTCAAAGTGTCACTCTCAGATTACTTATTAATGATAAAGGGAAAATGGTTCCCTTATAGTGAACAGAGCTGGTGGTCACTATCTTTACCAAGTAATTAAACATACCAACAGGTGGTAACTTCTTTATGTACAAATTTATATGATGTAATATACCAATATTACCGATGCAGTATTCTGCTGAATATATTTACTCTAAATCAAAATAAGGAAACTATCAGATCAATTCAAAATGTGGAACAGTCTACAAAACAATATTATACTCTTAAAAATAAATGTTATGAAAGATGGGAAAAGCCAAGGGGACTTGTTTTAAACTAACGAGACCCGAGAGAAGGTCAAATGCAGCATGAGTCCCTGGAGTGTGTCCTAGACTAGAAAAAAAAGGACATAAGAAACACATTTGGCGACAACTGAGAGCATTTTTAAATTTTATATTAGATATTCTTAAAAGAGTGTTATTTTTGCTAGCTGTAAAAATGGAATTGTGGTCAAGTATGAGAATGCTCTTATTCTTAGAAGATATATGCTGAGTTATTTAGGGTGAAAGTGTCATGTTGTATACAGGCAATTTTCAAATAGTTCAGCAAAGACACACACACACAGAGGTCTATTTAAAGACAATTTTTAAAATGTAGCAAAATTGTTAATTACTGCCCTAGAAAAGCACATACAGCTTTCACTGTACTGTTCTTCGAGCTATTCTCTAAGTTTGAAAACTTTCTAAATAAAAAGAGCAAAACAATGAAAAAAATTTTCACTTCACAGTCTGTACTCATATGTATTAGAAACTAGCAAGTCTTTTTGGTAAAGAGCCAGAAAATAAACATTTAGGCTTTGCGGCCATTATGATCTTTGTTGCCACTACTCAAATTTACTTTTTTAGTGCAAAGGCAGCCACTATAGGCAATATATAAACAAATGAGCATGAGTGTATTCCAATGCCCCTTTATTTATAAAAATAGGTGATGGGTCAAATTTGGTTCACGGATCAGTCTTCCAACTCCTAATATACATGATGAGGTTTTAAGACAATGCATGGGTACCTAAAGCTCTTTCTTCCATCAATGCTATATTCTTTAGCCTCTACACCTTTCTGTTTGGTAATNACAAATGAGCATGAGTGTATTCCAATGCCCCTTTATTTATAAAAATAGGTGATGGGTCAAATTTGGTTCACGGATCAGTCTTCCAACTCCTAATATACATGATGAGGTTTTAAGACAATGCATGGGTACCTAAAGCTCTTTCTTCCATCAATGCTATATTCTTTAGCCTCTACACCTTTCTGTTTGGTAATCTACTTCAAGTACTAATTTTAACAGAATGACTACCACCTATAACACCCACTTGATATCTCTCAGGCTAGAGTTCTAAGAGATATCAAGGCAGGTGTTATATTTCCATTATATATTTCATGCACATTTTCACATGAATGGCACGCCTGAAGGTCAAGTTCAATGTCAAAAGAAAATTGAGTCCCTTTTTTCCCATGCCTACTTCTACTTCAACAATTCTGTCAATAATTCTACCACCTACTTAACCATTTAGACTCAAAACTGGGCGACTGTTTGGGCAGGAAGAGTTAATATAGCAGGCCTCAGGCTGCCTATGCTCAGAAACCCCTGCTTAAGTTTGACCTGTGGCTGGAACCTCAGAACTTGTACTTCGGAAGGGTTTCTACCATCCCCAAGAACTATCGAAGTGGCTCAGTGTACCCCAACAGTTTGTGCAAATAATGTGGTTCATGCTGCAACACCAGTGTTCTCTCTGAGAATCTGGAATCTAGGAATATGCAGCTCGAGGGTGCCTACAGGACCAGGCTCCAGTAAAAACTCTGGGCACTCCAGTCTCTCTACCCAGGTAGACAACACTTCTCGGTTCAGTGTCGGAGGAATTAAGTTTCTCAGGCAGCTTCACTGGGAGAGGACTCCTGGAAATGTGCACCTAACTTCCTCAGACTTTACTCTGCACGCCTTTTCCCTTTGATGATTTTGCCTCGAACCGTAATTTGTAATAAATCACAGTGCTGAATGTAACTATATGATGAGCACCATGTGTCCTGCCAGCTAATCACCATATCCTCCAGAAATTCCTGACACTTCATTTTCTCTTTCACCTAGATGTCAATCATCTGCAAGCTCTTCTTGATTCAACATCTATTATCTCATTTCTCATTCAGTTTTTCCTCTCCATTTCCACTGTTACTATCCTATTTTAGATTACTATACACTGATCTTTTATAACTTTCTATTTCTCCACTTAGCTTCTTAGAATGTTATTCTGATAAGTTCATTTCTTAGTTCGAAAATCTTCAGTGGTAATTTATTTTGTCCTAGGGCAAAGTCCAAAATCCTAAGCCAGGAATGTATAACCAACCATTGGTTAAGTGAATCATTTAAGTGAAATCACTCAGTCATCTCCAACTCTGCGACCCCATGGACAATAGCCAACCAGGCTCCTCTGTCCATGGGATTTTCCAGGCAAGAATACTGGAGTGGGTTGCCATTTCCTTCTCCAGGGGATCTTCCCGACCCAAGGATTGAACCCGGGTCTCCCACATTGTAGGCAGATGTTTTACTGTCTGAGCCACCAGGGAAGTCNTCTGTCCATGGGATTTTCCAGGCAAGAATACTGGAGTGGGTTGCCATTTCCTTCTCCAGGGGATCTTCCCGACCCAAGGATTGAACCCGGGTCTCCCACATTGTAGGCAGATGTTTTACTGTCTGAGCCACCAGGGAAGTCACCAACCACTGGTTGGCTCCTAACTATTTCAGACTTATTTTCTACCATATGACACAACATCCTCTCCCCTTTACCCAAACCAATGCCTGCTGATTCCCAAGTCATTCTCTCCAGACTTTAGCCAACAGTGTACAACCATCACCACCACTGCCCACACCAGCATGAACAGTGTCCAACCATAAACCACCACTCCCTACACCTGCATGAATCCACAGAGTCTAAGTTCCAGTGTCACCTCCTATATGAAGCCTTTCTGCATAATTCTAGCTAGAAATAACCATTCCTTTTTTCTGAATTTTAATAGGATTTTAGCTGTTTCTTTCAAAAGGCACTTATCTTACATTCCTACACTCCAGAACCCTTTTCCTCCAGAGCATGGTCTATTTCAGATAAACTTTTGTATCTCCCTACAGAGCCANATGATGGAGTGTGTTTCCATTTACTGAGTAGATGTCCTGAAATGTGAGCAAAGTCTTCAAAATGTAGCCTCAGGTTTCAGTGAGGCCTCTAACTTACACTTCTTATATCTGCACAAGAAGAACATGCCCTGGGAAACAGCAGTTGCTTCAGCTTGGGTGCTGAGTGAAGAGTCCTGTGAAGCCAACTGGAAGTCTTTCTATAGCCTGAAGCAGAACTGCAGCTCACCCGACTGCCCTCATGCACATGACCAAGAGGTGAGTGTTCGTCATTCTCATTTGGATTTGTTACTGTAGCAAAGCCTGACTGATACAGGTGGGCTTAAAGGGGAGAATGTGTTTATTTCTACCTGAGTATCTGAAAGGAAAGCTTAATTTTTAATAAATGGCTTTGAAAAGCTAAGGATGCAAGTGGATTGGTATGACAACTATACAGGTTTTGAAGCAAGGTGTAGAGATGGAGATTTCTGGACTGGTAAGGAAGAGCCCAGTGACAGCATGCTAAGCAGTTTGTACCATATTCTGTAACATGAGAGCTTGGAAATAATTTTAAGCAAAAGGGACCAAATTTGCATTTTAAAAAGTTATTTAATTGTAATGTGGTTGAGGATATATACAACTATAAGGTCAGTAACTAAGATATCAGTTACATGATTAAATAGCCTAGGTGAGATGCATGAAACCTTGCAGCAGGCTGTCAAATGGCACAAATGGCAACCTCGAGTAGCACCAGAGGAGGGGTAAGAGGGTGATATAAGGCGTGATAAGGGGGCAACTTTTCAAGGACTAGAACACGGATGAGATACAGGAAGTGAGATACAGGTTGGAATGAAGAATGTGTCCCAGATTTCTACCTTGGGTAACACAATGGATGGTAATACTTCTAACCATGATAAGGTGATGACAAGAAACAGGGAAAGGCAAGATAAGTCATTTCATCTTAGACACGCAGCACCAAGGTTCCTTTGGGACACCCAGGTGGATATGCCAATGAAGAGGTCTGAATTACACATGCTGGTGGCGGAGAAGCAGATCCTTCAAAGAGCACACCTGTAAAGGGAAATGACAGGTCCCTGAGAACACCAACCCTCAGGCAGTGAGAAGCTGAGGACGAGAAGCCTGCAAAGGAGACAGAGGTGGAATTGTCAGACACAGGTCAGAAGCTGAGAGGCTAGCGTCATGGGAAGGAGTGTGAGCACAAATGCACTGAATCTTCTTGTCACTAAACCCCAAGGTGAAAAAAGGCGCCCTGCAAACTGAGATGGCAGGTCACCTTCTTGCAAGAAAAGGACCCTTCCTCAGCCAGAGCCACTAAAATTCACAGCGAGAGAGGGTGACCTGTGGCCATTCAGAAAAGCAGCCAGTGACAGTCACAAGAAAAACAATGAGGTACCAACATGGCACAGTGGGAAGAGGGCACGTGGACTTCCACACTCGGAGAATCGTTGGCTCTGCTGTGGCCGTGACTGCATTTAATATGCTGTTTGAAAGTCAGAAGTCAGTCTTCCTGTGCCAAGGACTTTCATCTTGCACAGCTCCACATGAGAAACAAAGCTGCTGAGCAAAGACGAGGAATTAGAGCATCACAGATCTTCCACTTGTCAGAGAGAGCAAGCCTGGAGTCAGTATCAACCAGCTCAGTTATTTAAATACATAACTTTGGACCAGGTTTATTCATTCATTTATTTGTTACTAGATTCCCAGTACTCGCTTTGTACTAGATATTATGCTAGCAACGGTGAACAAGACTGACAAGTTCACCCTGGTAGAATACTTGTTCTGGTAGAGAAGTGGGTAGTAATGTCAATAAACAGCTGATGTCTAACTGTGACAGTGATTAAGTAAGTAAATGGGAAGATGAGATAAACCAGTGGCATGCTTCAGAATCACTCATAGGAAAGCTGTTAAAACACAGATTGCTAAGATCCATCCACCTCTACTTTCAGAGATTTGTGGTCTCAGGTAATGGAGATGCTGCAGGTCCAGAGATACTTTTGAGAACCAGTGAGACAGGGCAACTGGGGAGGTTTTTTAGATAATAACAAATAACACTTAGGTGAGCATTTTGCATTCCAGGTACTAGTTTAAATGATTTGCCTCCATTAACCCATTTAATATTTTAACAGCTTTGCGAAGGAAGGATCAATAGGATGTGACCATTTTAGAGAGGAGGAAACAGACACAGGGATATTAAGTATTGTACTCAAAGTTTTTAACTCAGGTTTTAAGAGTACTTTATATATTTTAGATTCCAATCCTTTGTCACATACATGCTTCACAAATGTGTTCCCCACTTGTAACTTGTCTTTTCATCTCAACAGCATCTTTCACAAAACAAAACTTTGTAATTTTTATAAAATCCAGTTTATTAACTTTTCCTTTAATGGATTGTGTTTCCTGGTATCAGGCTTGTGACTCTTTATTCAGCCCAACTTCCTAAAGATTTTCTCCCATTTTTTTAAAAAAACATGATAATTTTAAGTTGTGTGTTTAAGTAAGTCTGTTATCCATTTTGACTTAACGTTTGTGTAGGGAGTGAGGTTTAGGGTGAGGCTTATTGTTTTGCTTATGAATGTCCAATTGTTCCATTTATTGAAAGAAAGTGCTATCCTTCATTGAACTGCTTCTATACTTTGTCAAAAATCAACTGAGAATATTTGTCTGAGCCTATTCCTGCTTTCCTGGCAGTTCAATTGGTAAAGGATCCACCTGCAAATTGGGAGACCTGGGTCAAATCCCTGGGTTGGGAAGATCCCCTGGAGAAGAAAAAGGCTACCCACTCCAGTATTCTGGCCTGGAAAATTCCATGGACTATACAGTCTATGGGATCGCAAAGAGTCACACGCGACTGAGCAACTTTCACTTCACTTCACTTCATTCCTATTCCTGGGTTCCCTATTCTGTTCCACTGATTTATGTATCTATGTTTTTACTAATACCACACATCTTTACTAATGTTGTCATCTAATAAGTCTTAAAGTTGGATAGATTGGTTCCTCCCACTTTATTATTTTTTTCAGGGTTGTTTCCTTTTTTTCTCATATAAACTCTTGAACAATCATGGCTATATCTAAAAAATCTTGTTGGAATTTTGATTTTTCAAATGGGTTAATATTAATTTGGAGAGAATTGACATGTTTATCATGTTGAGTCTCCCAGTCCATACACACTGTATGTCTCTCCATCTATTTTTTTATTATCCTTATCAGTATCTTATGATTTTCACTATACAAGTCCTATACATGTTATACATAGTATCTTAGATTTACACAGAAGTATTTCATTTTTGCTTATGAAAAACTATAAATGGTAGTAGAATTTTAATTTCAATATTCACATATTCATTGGTAATGTATTAAAATACAATGGATTTTTGAACACTCATCTGGAGAAGGAAATGGCAACCCACTCCATTATTCTTGCCTGGAGAATCCCATGGACGGAGGAGCCTGGTGGGCTACAGTCCACGAGGTCAAAAAGAGTCGGACACCACTGAGCGACTTCACTTCACTTCACTTGTATTCCGCAATGTTCACTTCAGTTCAGTTCAGTTGCTCAGTCGTGTCTGACTCTTTGCAACCCCATGAACTGCAGCATGCCAGGCCTCCCTGTCCATCACCAACTCGCGGAGTTCACTCAAACTCATGTCCACCGAGTCAGTGATGCCATCCAGTTATATCATCCTCTGTCATCCCCTTCTCCTCCTGCCCCGAATCACTCCAAGCATCAGAGTCTTTTCCAGTGAGTCAACTCTTCACATGAGGTGGCCAAAGTATTGGAGATTGAGCTTCAGCATCATTCCTTCCAAAGAACACCCAGAACTGATCTCCTTTAGAATGGACTGGTTGGATCTCTTTGCAGTCCAAGGGACTATCAAGAGTTTCTCCAGCACCACAGTTCAAAAGCATCAATTCTTTGGTGCTCAGCTTTCTCCACAGTCCAACTCTCACATCCATACATGACCACTGGAAAAACCACAGCCTTGACTAGATGGACCTTTGTTGGCAAAGTAATGTCTCTTTTTAATATGCTATCTAGGTTGGTCATAACTTTTCTTCCAAGGAGGTAAGCGTTTGTTAATTTCATGGCTGCAGTCACCATCTGCAATGATTTTGGAGGCCCAAAAAATAAAATCTGACACTGTTTCCCCATCTATTTCCCATGAAGTGATGGGACCAGATGACATGATCTTCATCTTCTGAATGTTGAGCTTTAAGCCAACTTTTTCACTCTCCTCTTTCACTTTCATCAANACTGGAAGGACTGATGCTGAAACTCCAATACTTTGGTCACCTGATGCAAAGAGCTGACTCATTTGAAAAGACCCTGATTCTGGGAAAGATTGAAAGCGGGAGGAGAAGGGGATGACAGAAGATGAGATGGTTGGATGGTATCACCGACTCAATGGACATGAGTTTGGGTATACTCCGGGAGTTAGTGATGGACAGGGAGGCCTGGCGTGCTAGAGTCCATTAGGTGGCAAAGAGTCACACTCAGCTGAGCGACTGAACTGAACAGAACCAGGAAATTTTATGTGCTGCTTAAGTATTTGTTGAATGAAAAGATGTATGAAAAATTAAGATGAAATCAGATGAATACGTGCTTCAAGTGTTCAAACTAAAGATGGAAATATATTATTAGAAATGATCCTATAAATAGAAATCAGGTATGGTTGAAATAGTACTATTGTCATTCAAGAGCCATACTGTACATTTAATTATATTTCTAGAGCATCTGTAGCAAGGTACTATGCTTAGTCCTATGCAAGATATAAGAACTAAATAAGCTTCAATGGATTGGTCTTGAATCTAATGTTATCTATAAATCTATAATATTGTTTACAAAAAAAGTGAGTGAAATTCCTAAGAGACTTAAAAAAATTTTTATAATACAATCCACATGGTAGGACTTGACCCTATACCCTATATTATGACTTGGTTGTGATAATAAAGGTATAAGAAATCACATTTTTTTCAAAGATATAAAATACTAAAAACCAAATAAATTTAAACATTTTCTAATTTATAAAGCTGAGCATATTTAGGAGGATGAAGAATATACCCTGCCTGTATCCCACCAAACAAATAATAATAATAATAAAAAAATGGTATCAACTTTTTTTAATGCAGTGGAAATAGTGGATTTTTACTTTTAAAAAAATTATCACTGAAATTGGAGAAAAAGGAACTACTCTTTTATAAGCAAAGACACTTAAAAATTTTTTCTACATACAATTTTAGCCTTTNTAATAATAAAAAAATGGTATCAACTTTTTTTAATGCAGTGGAAATAGTGGATTTTTACTTTTAAAAAAATTATCACTGAAATTGGAGAAAAAGGAACTACTCTTTTATAAGCAAAGACACTTAAAAATTTTTTCTACATACAATTTTAGCCTTTTTTGTTCTACACATTATAAAAACTGTCTCCACTGTTAGATAAAATAACATAAAACAGAATAAATTAATTTCAAGTCAGATACACTACCTCCAACAACGATGTTCACCATTTCTTCTACAATGCTCTGTACAATGTCTTGTGGCTTTTCCTCACAGTCATGGTTTTCTCCATCATATAATATATCATTTTTAGACAATGCTTTGAAAGAGAAAAAATTTAAGAAAATATTATTTTAGCTTTTTGGAAATTTTTACTAAACATTTATAATGGAAAAAACCTAAGAAATTAAGAATAAAAGGAAAAAAATCAAATAGGTATACGAGACTCGATGCAATTATTCTTTAAATCTTCAACATTTTAACCAAACCATATTTTTAAATGTTTTATAATTTCAAGTCAACTTCAAAAATGATTCATTTGACAAGCTATTAATATTAAATAATTATTCAACTTCAAAATTTTCTAGAAGACTAATCCTTTAATCCTATAGATTATATTAATCCTTTAAAAATCAAAAAATTTTAAAGTATTCTGAAGGAAACATTTCTAACATGTCCCACATGCTAATCAAATAATACTAAATATAATTAAACCTTGTTTTGATTAATGAGGCCCACCAATAACAACAAGCTCATTACTGTGTTCTAATGTAACAAGGTCACTTGAAGAACCAGAGACAGGGCTATCTGGGCCCTTCCTTACTATTTCTTCCCCAACAGACTCCACATATCCAGTGTATTAAAAAAACTAAATTTAATAATTAAAAAAGAATTCATCCCTCAATTTAACACTAATTGAAAACAGATATAACTGCCAATCAGAAATTCTGAACACACAAGAAACTCATAAAACTTGATATAGCTGGTGAGTCTGTACAGACTACTGCAGATAAAAATAGGATTTCCACTGGGTTTTCTGAAATGCTGAAAGTATCTCCGGAAGGCTCTACCAGCACTTTGTGCTGCTTTGGGAACTGGGACCCTGTTCTGGGAGCCACTGCCCTACACCAAACGGCCTCAGGCCGCATGCGAGCCAACAGTGCCACTGTCTACACACCTTGATCTCCACTCACCCTACGATAAAACCACTACTTATACTCTGGCTTCCAGAAGTCCATTCTTCCTGCTGTTCACTGCTCCTAATCTACTGTTTGCCACATTCTGCAAAATACTGAATGTCACAGAAGAAATTTGATAAATAAGCATGTCAAGTCAGTAACTTCACAAAAAATTCAATACAACAGCATTTAGATTCTTCCATGGAGTAAAAACATAAATGTCTTGAGAGATAATCTTTCCATCACTCTTAAGGTGTGTGTTTCTGCACTCTATCTGGCTAAAATTATTACCAAGAGTCTAAAAATTAATAGTTTCAATGTAACTAAATATAGTCACTCAGTTTTGCACAAAATGATTAGTGAATCAAAAGGCAATTCTCTTTTAAGTCACTTGACAGAAATAGATTAAAGTAACAGTGAAAAATATTTATTACACATGGTAAACCATTACAGAAGTTAACTGTTATGGCTGAAGGCACATAGCCAGGAAGTGTCAGAGATGTGATTCAAAGCAGATGACCCCACTCCAGAGTATGCTCTCTGAACCAATGGCTCACAGGCAAAATTTTCATTTATACAGCTACAGGGAGAAAAACACCTTTAAAGTCAAAGTAATCACAATATGATGCAGGAATTGTGTTGTATTTGTAGCTCTGCATCCTGAAAGCACCTACAGTGGTATCTACTACACAGTAGGTGCTTCCATTCCTTGGGTCTCAGCCTATGCTGTTTTTTCTGTTAGAAAACTTCCTAAATTTTCTAGCCAGTCAACTCCTACCTTTACCCGAACAAGATCCAGCTAAACATCACTTTCTCTACAAAAGTACCTCCTAACTTTCCTCGACAGAATTATCTCACGCATGCTGCTTACAGGGTATAACTCATTTATACATGCCTGACCTTCCAGGCAGATGATGGACACCCTAAGAGCAATGGCTACACCTTTACCAGCTTTGTAACCCCAATTCCTAGCACCGTGCCTGGGACATAGGATGTGAAATCAATGTTTGCTGAAAGCAGGGATGAAGAAACAGAATAAATAAAGTTGCATCTTTCTTATAGATCAGCTCTTTGAATCAGCCCCTTTATAAGCTTACAGTTAAAGAAGGGGATATTTTATCAAGGGCAGACTAGAAAAACGTAAATCATATTATAGGCCATGTGGATTCACTATTAGCATGAGTACTGAGAATGTTTGGTTTATCAAAAGTGTCCCTCTTAAAATAAACAATAAATAAAGCACAAGAGAGTAAAAAGCCACCTGTTCATGCCACTGCCAATGTTCATGCCACTGTTACAGAAAAGATGTGGTTTAAAAAAGTCAAGAGCTGAAAATATACTATAGAAGATTTTCCTCAAAGGAAAGTGAAAACAGAATTCAGATGAATTGTAACTAAACCCTAACCATCCTAACTCTATTGGAAAGGTAACAATTTCCATCATTTTTTGACATCAAGCTAAGGAGGGATGAAGGGAAGAAACTCACTGCCTGGCAATTTTATAGAATAGCTAAAGCTGAGAACAATGTTTGAGGGGAAAAATGATTGCATGTGATTATCTTTAGAGAAACAAATTTGTAATATAAATAAATATAGTTTAATTTTTGTAATCTTGTAACCTTTTTATTATAAATAAGTACACTTAGAAATAACACTGCCAGAGAATATCTAAATATCATTGACTATTACATGTCAGGATTTAAAAATAAGTATTTTTATATGTCAGGTGGTTACTCAAAAGAATTTCATATTTAATTTCAGTACTCTTTTGACAACAGTATTTTGTGAATTTAAAATGATGTCCTAAAATTTTCATTCCAGAAAACCTTTCAAATAAATAGGTCTCCTGTTTGCTATAAACTAATTTTAAGAAACCTGAAGCGCCTACATAACATGCTCACAGACATTTATAACCCTCGTTAGCAACATATCTCCTCCAAACCCATCTGTAAATCATCCTGCTTGTGAGATACTAATGAATGCATAATATCGTTAATAGATGTCTTATGGGCTGAAGTGAAATTAACTTTACCGACTAGGCTGGAAAAAGTCCACAATTACTACAATGTGTCCCATATCCATTAGGTCATATTACTCTTTTCACGCTTCTTTACCAGAACTGCCTTCCTACATTCTTCCCTTAATACACACTCCCCACCCCTGCAAACCCTTTCTCAAAAAGATTACTTTCAGCTGCAGTTGCCTGATCAGCTTCAGTCTGCTCATTTTCTGCGCTGGAAATATCAGATCCATTTTCGGGCTCTGTATCATCCTGAAGGCTTTTGTCCACATCATTTGTCTGGGGATCAAGGTCCCCTTCGTGTTCCTGGGATATGTGGTCAACAGTCTGAGGTGGCAAGTATCTGAGCTGAGGTGACTCGGGCTCATGATGGCTTACTGGAGACTGCAACAGATGGTGGTGCTGTCGATGCCTTTCTTTTTCCATTTGTTTGGCTTCCTGCAACTGCAAAGAAAGAAAACAGTTTCCTGTATTTGGCAATAAGAACAGAGATGGACGTCTTTCACTATATCCTCNACTCGGGCTCATGATGGCTTACTGGAGACTGCAACAGATGGTGGTGCTGTCGATGCCTTTCTTTTTCCATTTGTTTGGCTTCCTGCAACTGCAAAGAAAGAAAACAGTTTCCTGTATTTGGCAATAAGAACAGAGATGGACGTCTTTCACTACATCCTCTTGTCAGTATTTTTGGTGTTTAAATGATGTAAACGTATTACTTAAAAGAAAAAACAATTAAAAAAAAAACACCTTAGGATGATAACTAGATTGCTGCCAACAGAAAAGCACACTTACCTAAAATCAAACAAAAGTTTCACTAAGGGAGAAAAAAAGTAGACAGGGAAATAAAATACGCACACATTCATTTTTACTTACATATACAGAAACAAAGTCTAGACATACATATAAGAAGCCAGTAATAATGGTTACCTATAGGGGATACAAGTTAGAAAAAGTGGAGGGAACTTTTCAGTGAATACCTTTCTGTAGTATGTTCTTCTGTCACCTTGTCAAATATATTAAAAATAATAAAATTACAATGAATAAACAAAATGGAAGTAAGTACTTAAATGCCTCTGACCAGTCATTTAAAGAATGAAAAAACTATCTATAAATGTTCCAGTTTTATTTTAGGAGACCTGCCATTTTTATGTATATAATACCACGTGTAAAACTGGCTCACTTACAGGATGCTAAAAACAGTAGTAATCAAGATCACAGGGTTTCATTTTTTAGCACTTTATTGCTTTTAGACACATCTCTTTTGGTCTTCATGACCATTAAGAAACATTCTCACAGAATTAATTTCCACAAAGATAAATACTTTACAGTGTCAAATATGAACATTTCATACTCCTAGTAATATTCCAGGTTATGTGTATCATAAAACTAAAAAAGAGGGAATATGTATGTGTATATATATATATATTTTCTTTTTGATTCACTTTATTGTATAGCAGAAATTAACATAACATGTGAAGCAACTATATTCCAATAAAAATTAATTTAAAAAATTAAAAATTCTAGGTTATGTGGAAATATCAGAATGAGTTATATGAATTTATAAAGTTGAATTAAAATATTTTAATGCTCAAAAGGTAGGAAGAGACTTATAATCAACACCATCTAACTCCCTTGTTTTACAGATAAGGAAATGCGCATGACGAGTTGCACACAGAATCAGAAGAGACTTCTCAAACCAAAGCTTTAGCCTATTTATGAGAAAGTCAACTTCCAAATTAATAGTGAGGGATCTATGACCTGCCGTCCAATTTTACCCTCAGCCTAAACTCAGCTAATTTGTACCGTGGTTTAGTAGGGCAAGCACACGTTTTAGAACTACAGACAAGCACAGTGTTGAATTCTAGCTTTTTTTCTACTTATCCCAGACTTGTATATAAAGATTCCTGAAAATAACCTTTAAACATTTTCTATATACCCTCACACTTTAAACATTTTCTATATACTCTCACACTTTCTAGAGCAGGATTTCTCACCATCAGTACTACTGACATTTGGATCAGATAATCCTTTGTTTATATATGAGTGGAGCTGGGATGGGGTGGACACTGGCTGGTGTACTGAACAGAGTTTAGCAACATCCCAGTCCATGACAGGTCATGACTCACCCCAGCAAGTGTTTCAAATGTGGCTTTGGGCACCTCCAGTTGAAGACGACCACTCTAGAGAAAGAAACTAGCATTTTCTCCTTTAAAATTTTAGAACTGAACACTTTATAGTGATTTTATTTGGAAAGGCGAGGAAAAGTTATCAGTTATATATAGAAATGAATTAAACATCTGGCTTAGAATATTTTACCATATGTGGAAAATCACTCTGTCTCCCTTTTAATTTTCACTCTCTTCCCTTTCCTACTTTTCTCTAATTATCCATAGCACAGAAGTAAATATTGTTCATGACTTGACACATGTTCATAGTCTTTATCATAATTCAGTTATATATTTATTTGTGTGATTATTTAATACTCACTTTTCCCTCTATGCTCCACAGATTTTAAGCTCTTTGAGAGTAATGTCCATTCAGTGCTAGCTTTGTCCAGCACTGTATAACTGAGAACAAGAACAGTACCAAGAAAATAAAAAGAACACAGCATAATTTGCTGATAGAGTCATTAAAAACTGATAAAGTTAGTCTCATTCACTTCTTTTTTTTAATAGAAATTTATTTAATTGGAGGCTAATTACTTTACAGTATTGTAGTGGTTCTTCAAAAAGCAGCAAAACTATTCTTTGTGGTTGTAAAATATGAGCAATAATCCAATGCTAGTAATCTAAAACACAGGAAGAGTGACTGAATAGACTATGGTACATCCTTGAGTACTATACCATCAGTCAAAAAGAATGAGGAAGTTCTTTAAGGACAGACATGGAATGCTTCGCAGGAAATACTGCTGACTGAAAAAAGTAAAGCAGGAAAGAGTATCCAGAGCAGTGTGGAAGCCAGTCTTCCTAGGACAGCCACCAACCATCTCCACTTCCCAGTACAGTTTCCTCCCACACCGTGCCAGGGTGGTCTGGGTGATACTTCAGATCATGAGACAGACAATGTATGGCTTCTGCCTTGTTCCTCTTTCTTCTCATTCTCTAGCCCAGTAAAGCCTTTAAATGACACCATCCCCAGTTAGTACTGTGATCCACACAGCCAACTAACTGCAACCTCATGTGAAATCCAAGCCACAGCCACCAGCTAAGACACTTGGGTTCTGGACCCTGAGAAACTGTAAGAGATGAGCAGCTGAACTATGAGGTTTAAGCGGCTGAAGTTTGGGGTGATCTGCTATGCAGTGATAGATATGTAAGGAAGGTGATACATGAAACCATACACACATGTGCTCACTTGTGCTCAAGAAATGCAGAAGGATAAACCAAAAACCACAGAGATGAGCTACATCCAAGAGGTGGAAAGGCAGGAGGGAGAGGACTGGCATGATAAGAATGAGTATACCTTTTGTAGATCTCTAACTCTTAAGGCACAGTAGGGTTTAAATTACTTAAAAAGTAAGCAAGCAATTAAACCAGAACGTGAGGGGTATTGAAATGGAAAACAGGCAGTAATAAATGAACTTAAGTGTGTTATAAAGTAATAATATTATCCCATTGAAGAGTATGGAGAAGAAAAGAAGTAACCTAAGTAACTCTGGGAACCATTCTAAATGGATAGATAGTATAAGGCTGAAGACAGAAAAACCAAAAAACCAAAAAAACCCACAAATATAAATGTTATAATGTACCCAGTAAATTTGCTTCTCACAGTGGAATGAGTCAGCAATTCAAAAACTATCATATGTATGTAATAGGTCTGAACAAATAATGTGTCACAGAAAATGAAAGCCTTTTATCTCACTGTATAAAGAGAGGAAGTTACAAATAAAGAGAGGAGGCTGCAATGAACCCTGTAGTACTGGAATTAGAAGTATCAGTATGAACACATAAGTTTTAATATATATGGATGGGTAGTCACATACAGATGTGGGGGAGGTAGGGTACGGTGGGTNTCACTGTATAAAGAGAAGAAGTTACAAATAAAGAGAGGAGGCTGCAATGAACCCTGTAGTACTGGAATTAGAAGTATCAGTATGACACATAAGTTTTAATATATATGGATGGGTAGTCACATACAGATGTGGGGGAGGTAGGGTACGGTGGGTAGTTAGTATGCACACATGTATTTCCTAGTTCAATCTGCTGAGAGGGAAGCAATAACAACCCAGCTGCAATGAACACACCTAGCACTCAGATTTTGGTTCCTATTACCATTCAAAGGAGCCAGGGCTCCCTGTTTATGTGTCTACTACTCCCGACGTAAAGCAGAAAAAATTCAAAATGAGCCAGGAACATCTTGAGATTCCAGAAGTACTCAAAAAAGGACAGGGGCTTGTCAAAAAGGATAGAAGGCCAAAGCTGGAATATTTGGGGCAACAAAGTAATAACAGAATTAGATTAGAAACCACAGAATAAACACCCATGAATACAGACTGATAGAAATTAAAAACTGAATGAAAAAATACGAAAGGGGAATTAACTCTGGTTAATAAACATATAAGGAGAGAGAAACAAAAACCTGCACCAGGAAAACACTGCAGTGATAACTGTTGCCAAACAAGATCTACTGAGGGATACTCAAACGGGGTGTGGGGGAGTGCAAAAGAAGCTCCAAGATACTTATTTAATGTAAAAGAATGAATTTTCTGTAGAGGAACCTGGAAGATACCACTTTAAGCAAGTAATCAGGGTTACTGTACTTAATAGTATTATACCAGTGTAAATTCCTATTTCTCAACATTGTAATATGATTATGCAAGACATCGGTATTAAGAAAAGTAGAATAAAGAGAATCTCTGTAAATACCTCTGCAATTTTTAAATTTAAAATCAGTTCAAAATAAAAAGTCAGAAGTTGGTTTACTCAANAGTGTAAATTCCTATTTCTCAACATTGTAATATGATTATGCAAGACATCGGTATTAAGAAAAGTAGAATAAAGAGAATCTCTGTAAATACCTCTGCAATTTTTAAATTTAAAATCAGTTCAAAATAAAAAGTCAGAAGTTGGTTTACTCAATGGAAAAGACTCTGATGTTGGGAGGGATTGGGGGCAGGAGGAAAAGGGGACGACAGAGGATGAGATGGCTGGATGGCATCACTGACTCAATGGACATGAGTCTGAGTGAACTCTGGGAGTTGGTGATGGACAGGGAGGCCTGGCGTGTTGCGATTCATGGGGTTGCAAAGAGTCGGACATGACTGAGCGACTGAACTGAACTGAAACAATTAAAAAAGATTCTCTAGCTGGTGGTCTCTTACTTTCCTCCCCAAACATATTCCATTACACAGAAATTTATTTCACTTTTTAATGGCTCAATGAATAATTTTCTATAAGAATAGATCAAACTAGGTAATTTTCTAACTACATTCACTGATCTAAGCTTGAGAGCAATAAAAATATCAATTCATAAACACTTCCATCAGGATGATACCAATCAAACACCTTTCCAATTCTATTTGTGATGAGAAAAAAAACATAAAACATTCTAATCCAAAACCAAACAAGTCAGTAAGCCAGTCAAAACAAAATACCACAGATCTCCAGTACATAAAACTGTAAACGAAGATATTTTCTGCACAGTCACAAAGGTTTTATTATCATTTTTGCAAAATCTTTTCTATAGTTGGTACCTGTGGTGTTCTATATCATCTCTCTCATTTTTTAATACTTACTGCTTGGTTTTCCATGCGTGCAAAGATAACATTTAACATCTGAGTAAGAGTAGCTTTGGCTGTTGTCTGATTGATTAGATTTTTGCTTGCTAGATATATATTGTAACATGTTCTCACAGCTTGCAGTACAGTTCCTTCATGAATTTCTATGTGTTGAGATGTTACTGCAGTTAGTAAAGCCTTAAACAAAAAAACACAAAAGAAAACGAAGATAAAGCAATTTTTCACATCCAGAGTTTCAGCACAAAAGTACATGGCTATTTTTGTATCAGAATTAAAACTTTCAAACACCATTAGCACTTTAAAGTATACAAGAGTTTCTACCTACCTTAAATATATCATCAACTGTCATTTTAACAGAAATATTAGTCTACTAAAATGCACAACATTAATACTGTCATAGTACAGCAGATATATGCTTTATATGATGTATCTGTTGAGCTAAACATCAACTTTACAGAATACATATTTTGTCCTACTCACTTTCAAATTTTTCTGAGATCTAACTTACAGACTGAACTCAGTGTGCTGTTATTGTTGAAGATAATTGTTTTAAAATAAATGTTTTAAATGTTTAAAATAAAACATTTAAAACAATCCTCCAATAAAACAAACAGCTTTAATTTATGTGAACTGTCACATGTTACTCAAGTTCTCAAAAGCAAGGACTTGTATATCTTTGTCCTTCCATTAATATGCTGTTCAGTGCTATGCAGGTCAGCATTGAGCACACACTAAACAAACCACAGCTGACATGAAACTGCAAGTGAGAGGCCAGACCGGATCACTTTTTTAGAATCAAGATATTTTATGATTTATAAAGAGAATGCCGCTATGAGACTGAAAAGCTCAGAGGGGTGATAACCACACGTAAAGGAACACATTAAACATGTAAACTAAATCAACATACCACCACTACTATTAGCAGTAACATTAAAAATTGAGTATTTACATAGCAGACTGAAAACACAGATGAGTGATTTTTCTTTAAAGGAGTTTAATGACCCAGGTGTATCAGAGCACAAACCTAGGACAGGATTACCCGAGCAGGTTCAGCAGACTGACAGGTAAGGTAAGCAGGGAAACTGGTGCACATGTGTTTCACATGGTGAAGCCTGGGACTAGAAAGCAGACTACAAGGGATATGACAGGAGAAGAAGAAACTAGAAGGGTCACGAGACCTTCCCATGGGACCCTAAAGCTCAAAAGATAGATTACGCCAGAAAATGAAAAGCTCTGAAGATTCTGGGGCCTAAACTGGGACCTTCAAAATAAGAGTCTTCCCCTAGTGAACTCTCAGCATTTAACAATAAAGTCCCCTGAAATAGAATCTAAAAAGCCCCCAAATGAACTTTATCTTATCTGGAAAGCACATAAAATGATTTTTCCCAATGCTCTCAATGTAAAAGTGAATGTGAAGTCGCTCAGTCATGTCCAACTCTTTGTGACCCCATGGACTATAGCCTACCACACTCCTCCGTCCATGGGATTTTCTAGGTACGAGTACTGGAGTGGGTTGCCCTTCTCCAGGGGATCTTCCTGACTCAGGGATCAAACTTGGGTCTCCAGCATTGTAGGCAGATGCTTTACGCTCTGAGCCACCAGGGAAGTCAAGGTAAAAGGCTTCTGATTTTAAAAAGTACAGATAATGAATAACAAATTCAGTTCTTATAATTAATTACCTTTATTATTTGTAACTGAACTCCTTCATCTGTTTGAGGACCTTGGAAACAGCCACAAATTGTTTCAATAATTCTATCAATTAATTTTTTGCCTGGTGTTGTACTATCTGGAGCATTGCCAGTCAAGTGCCCATAAGCAATAAGTTTCTAAAACCAAGAAAGAAGATAAAGATCCTAATTAAGCTAATAAATATATATATACACACACACACATACACTAATGAAATACACATTAAAATTATATTATACAAATTGATATGTTAAACTTTTTACACAAAAATATTAAGATATAGTAAAAGTCAAGGCTATACCAACTTTTCCTGAAGAAAGCTTTATTAGCTATAAACATGCGAAAACATTTACACTTGTAATAATCACAAAAACAGCAAAATAATGATAACAAAACCATCAGGCAATACTTTGACAAAGGCAGGCCTTAGAACTTGTCTCTGATGAGTTGTAACAACTCACTGCTTTCTATCCAAACATTACTGATACTGCTTTTGTGAAAGCTATCTTAACACACTCAAATAACCCAAATCTGTTTCCAAATTAGATCTGTGAATATGCTGAAACCCAATTTCCACACATTGGCCACAATGTATCACATATTTGTTCATGTATCATTACCATTACAACTCTGGGAGGAAGGCCTTAGATATTGTAATTTTAATTTTTCAGAGAAAACAAGGCCACAAATCAAATGAACTTATCCTTAACCTATCTTAACAAATCATATGGATATGATCTTTTCCAATCAACTGTTAGTTTAAAAGGTACAATCCCCAAACAGTGAAAATACCTGAAAAGAGAAGGACTCTCTCTCTGGAGTTTTTTCTCACAAACATCTACGAGAATCTGCATACACACGTGTGCATGCACATGTTTGTGTGTGTTAAGTAAAATAGGAAGACAGAAAAGAATTTCCTGATATAAAAAAGGTCAGTGCTTAAGTTTTGTAGTAAGTATAAATATTGAACTGTTAATATTAACCTACCACTTTACCTAAAACAGCAAACATCTAGTAAAATCACTGCAAATAATGAAGTATGCAAAATCACCAGCAGGTTAACTTTCATTATTAATAACCTTAGAAAAGACTGCCTCTCACTAAGCTAACTAATGATTTGTATTACCTTTAACCTAGAAACATCTTTTTGCAACTACTGCTTCTCTTGAGTGTAAGAAACCATTTAGTTTCTTACCACAAAAAGAATAATCAAGGCTTTCACAGAAAATGCCTGAGCTATTCATCAACTATAATATATAGGAATATATTCAAATTGGAGGGTTTTTAGATAGTGCCATTTTATACATACCTGTAAACAATCTAGAGATGTACTGACTATGCGGGGACATTTGGACTGGCATGCCAATTCAAAGGGGAGGAAGTACTTGTCTGCTTCAATAAAATTTGTCTTTGATTTCACTGGTGGAAGGGTGCTTGATCCAGCTTTTGCTTCTCCATGAGGAGGACTAAAGGAAAAAAGAAGAGTTTGATTAGAATATCATATTCATCATCTTGATGATATTCTCACTCTAATTCCAGTTCTAAAAGGCACTGTGTTAAACCAATCTTCATTTTCTCGTATTTCATGAGGAAACCAAAGCCCAGAGAAGTGAAATGATTTGCTACAGGTCATAAGCTAGTCATCAAAGCTATAACTAGACTCAAGAAAATTATTTAATTAATTAAACAAATTTTAAATTATATAGGTTACTAAATATTTAGTAATCTTTCTTAACATAAATCAGTCTTTAAGCAAAGACAAAGCATATCTTACAGTATTTCAGAAATACCTTTATAAAATCTTTTTGTATTTATAAGTATGTTTATAATATTTCTCAAAATCCTTTTTTAAAAATGATTTTATCATAAAGATCACATACAGAAAATCTGCCACATCCAAACAGAGATGATTTCATTGTTATTTTGCCAAGACTAATAAGTTTGCAAATTACTTTTACTGAAGGAAAAAAAAACCCACAAACCTCTGCTTTTCAGTTTCCGCTTTTATTTCCTCTGGTTGGGAGCGGGGGAAGAAAAGAAGCATACATTAGAAAACTTGACAAGAGAAAGATCATTCACTAATTTGATTACAGGCTTTAATTTATAACTTCTATAAGATGTGAGGAAGGATACAATTTCAAAAAAAAATTAGGTACCAAAACTGTTGCCAAATGTATTAATTTGCAGAAATAATGTAAGTCTATAAGACTTATGAAGAACATACATTAACAACCACAAGAATAGGTACAAATTACAGATTACTAATTTTCAAAGCATTTCCTTTTCTCAAAAGTAGTTTTTTCTTGGGGGAGGAGGGTCAAGTTAGTATTTGCATTAACCAGAGGCATTAGTATTAAGAACAGAATAATATGTATACTGTATTCAAATGACAAAATATAAGGCACATGTGGGTGAGGAAAATAACTCAAGATACCCCCTTGGGATTATCTCAAGGAGATTATCAAGCCAGGACAATAACTTCTTGATCATGTACAGATGTGTTGACATTTAACCAATTTTTCTTATGCCTATACAAGGCACTATAACATACACATGCCCAATTTAATGGGAAATTTTCCCTTTTGCTGTTTATATCCATAAGAGATGAGGTAAATTTGAAGAATTATACCTGTCACAGAATAACTTTAAATTTAATAATAAATTGAGGAATTTGGTTAATTGATTAAACCTGTATGGAATTTGTAAGAAAAGCATTCAAATATACCATTAATAATAACTACAGTTATTGAGTATTTACTATGGGATAAGCACTATTACATTTTACATGGACTAACATATTTCTTAATTTGTAATAAATGCCCAGTAACACCTCATTCAAGCAAACTGCCTCTCTGATAAATCAGGGCTTGAAAAGAGTTTGCTTCAGGTTGGCCTTCAACAGAAGAATTGAGAAGTATAGTTGACTCTTGAACAAGGTGAGGGCTAAATTATAGTCAGCCCTCCACTTCTGCTGTTCCTCTGTATCCATGAATCTATCTACCAAGGACTGTGTGCTACTGTAGTATTTACTACTAAAAAATATCCATGTACACATGGACTCACGCAGTTCAAATCTGCACTGTTCAAGGCTCAACTGTAAACTAATTAATTCTCAATTATTAAAGAAAAAAAACAGAAGAAACAAAATACTAAAGTATCAAATTAAGAAATAGTATACTCAAATTTAAAATCACTTGGTGCTTAACTGTGAAATACTTTCCCATTAAAGTCAGACTCATTACAAGGATGACCACAACCAGCAAAATAGTTCGGACATTGCTCTGGAAACACTAGACGATGCAACTAGACAATACCAGATGTGATAATAAAAGTCCTCACTCTTGAGCTGAAATAAGACAAAAACCAGACACTGGATTTGTTTGTTTTAAATATGTAGTCNCGTTTTTTTTTTGGTTTGTGGTTGGATAAAACCCTGGTGTACCAACTTTTGAACTCACTTGGAATACGAGTGACCTATCTTCAAGGAAGAAAAAGCTGACGACTTTTTCTGTTGGAAACTTATAGTACAGAAGAGGTATTTATTTTAGTGAGCAATTATTGTGTGAGTCATGGTGAGGACTGGAAAATGTGCATTGGGAACACTAGCTAAGTAGGTATGGATGGCGGGAGGAGGAGCTGGTGAAAATAAATGTTGGGATTACCAGTGTGTGTGTTAATCATGATACAGTAAAGCAGGGAAGATGCTCAAACTGGAAATTTAATTCAAGCGGTGTCCAGTCAGCATAGGCCTTTTGACACATGGTGTGAAGGTATCAGCAGGAGGTATAAGATTTTATTCTCTACAATAAACTCTATTGAATAAAAGGCACTCAAATGAGTGTTTGAATTTAGGAATGAGCATTTGGATTTTTAAAAAACACATTACTTCATGGCACTGATAATATCTCTTAAGGCCATCTCAGTGATGTCCAGGGCTTTGCACTACATATTTGGAAATTCATGAGGATTTTTCAGGCGATGGACCATTGGTATAAATGAGTAAGTGAGTGATAGTCGCTCAGTCAGGTCCAATTCTTTGCGATCCCAGGGACTACAGCCTGCCAGTCTCTTTGTCCATGGAATTCTCCAGGCAAGAATACTGGAGTAGGTTGCCATTTCCTTCTGGTATAAATGACTTAATANAAAAAAAAAAAAAAAGGCAGCAAGAGGTGAGGAGGTGGAGAAATTGAACTTCTTGTGCACTGAAAACAGTCTGACAATCCCTCAAAACACTTAAAATATAATATGATCTAGTAATTTCACTCCTGAGTATATACCCAAAAGAATTAAAAGCAGGGTCTTAAATATTTGTATATCCAGGTTCACAGGAGCATTATTCACAATAACCAAAATGTGGTTGACCCACGAGCAATTCAGGGGTTAGGGGCACCAACTTTCTCCACTCAGTGGAAAATTTACAAGCAACTTAGAGTCAGCTAAATTGAATGACGTATCTATAATTCTTCGAGACCCGCGATTCCTCCCTATCTGTGGTTCCAAATCTGTAGGTTCAACCAATTGTAGCTCATGTAGGTCTGTGGTATTTACCAATGGGAAAAAATCACGTATATGTGGACTCTTGTAGTTCAAACCTATGTTGTTTTAAGGGTCAACTGCACATACAGTGGACTATTATTACGCCTGATAAAGAAAGGAAATTCTGACATGTGCTACAACATGGATTAACCTTGAAGACGTTATGCTTTGTGAAATAATCCAGTCATTAAAAGACAAATACTGTATGAGTTCATTCATAAGAAGAACCTAGGGTAATCAAATTCATAAAGACAGAAAGCAGAATGAACAATAGCTGCTGGGGACTGGGGGAAAGGAGGGAGAGTGGAAAATCTGTTCAACAGTAATAAGCATTAGTTTTTCAAGATGAAGAAAATTCTGGAGATGAGTTGCACAACAATGTGAATGTACTTAAGATTATTTAACTGTACCACACTTAAAAATGGCTAAGATGGAGAGTTCCCTGGTGGTCTAGTGGTTAGGACTTGGTGCTTTCACTGCTGTGGCCCAGGAGTCAATCCCAGGTCAGGGAACTTAAGGTCCTGCAAACTGTGTAGTGCAACCAAAACCAAAACAAAAAAAGGCTAAGATGATAAATTTTATGATAAGTCTATTTTTTCACAATTATAAAGAAAAAAGACTCATAGATAATTTGTTTTGGCCAAGATGGAGTAAGCCCTATTCCTTGCCAGTCCTCCCACTTACAACTAAAAAATCCTAGGGTACGTAATACAACACACAAAGGAAGACTGAATGGTAGAAAGAAGGCAAAATGCCTCAGGGACCCTGGGACTTTCAGAGCAGCACAGTGAACTCCCTGGGTCTCTGAGTCTCCCATACAGCCTTAATGGCATGCTGAAGAAGCCTCCAACCTGTAACTGCCAACAGGCACATATCAAAAGCAAAGGAAAAACACCCTCAAGAAAAGCCCTGTCTCTCTAGCCAAAGGACAGGGGAAAGCAGCCAACATAACAGAAAACTTTTTGTTAGTATGTGCCCAGTTTTAACCAAAGACTAAAGGAAAAAAACTACACCGGCAGTGCCAGTGAGGCAAGTTGGACTTATGCTCCCACCTGGTGTCAGTGAGGCAGGACAAGTGACCATGAGCTTTTCCCTCTAAGGTGATGTCAGTGGGGCAGTTGAACTCCCAATCCCACAAGACAGCAAAAAGGCAGGATGAAGCGATGTTCGGTGATGCTAGCTTGGCAATCCTCTTTCCCGACATGGATAGTGTCAGAAGGGTCCAGTGAGGCAGAGGTGAATTTCAACTCCCAGCCCAGCAGCAACTAGACAGTTTAAGTAGGCCCTTTGTTTTCATCTACTCTAGTGCTGCCTGAACCTGTGTACACTACACCTAAACTGGGGGACTGCAAAGCGAGCCATACATAGGATCCAGAATCTCACAACATAACACAGAAACACCCAGAATACAACTGAAAATCATCCATCATACCAAGTACCAGGATAATCTTAAATTAACTTCAATGAGCAAACAGAATTGACAGGTGCCAATCCCAAGCGACACAGATATTTGACTTATCTAACCAGAATTTAGGGCTTCCCTGGTGGCTCAGATTGCAAAGAGAATCAGCCTACAATACAGGAGACTGGGGTTCGATCTCTGGGTCAGGAAACTCCCCTGAAGAAAGGACTGGCTACCCACTTCAGTATTCTTGCCTGGAGAATTCCATCGACAGAAGAGCCCGGTGGGCTATAATCCATAGGGTTGCAAAGGAGCTGAAAACAACTTGAGCGACTCACACAAACACACACCACCAGGATTTTAAAGTGGCCATCATTTAAAACAAAAACAGACGAGGGGGCTGAAAGAGTACAGATAACCACAGAACAACATGAGCTTGAACTGCACAGGTTCACTTATACGCAGATTTTTTTTTTCCAATAAATGCTACGGTACTACACTATCCATGTTTTGTTAAATGAACAGGGAACTGTGGATACAAAGGACTGAGTATAAAGCCACACATAAAGATGCCTGTACACAGCAGTGAAGAGACTGGTATCCCAGCCCCCACAATGTTCAAGCCTCAGCTATATATGAAGAAGTCAAGGATGAAATCTTCCAAACGTGGCAAAATGTACAAACCATAGATTCAAGAAGCTGAGCAAATCCAAACAGGATAGGGATTAAAAGGAACCCATGCCAAAATGTATCATAATCAAACTTTACAAAATTAAATACAAAGAAAAAATCTTGAACGCGGGTTAAAAAAAAAAGACATATTATCTGTAGAGGAGTATGATTCAAATGACAGTGGATTTCTCATCAGAAACTAGGGAGGCCAGTATTTGAAGGCAGTGTCACATTTTCAAGAGCTGAAAGAAAAGAACAGTCACCCAGGGTTCCATATTCAGTGAAACTATCAATGAAGGTAAAACCAAAATCTTCTCAGAAAAGGAAAAAAGAAAGCTGTCACCACTAGATCTACCCTAAAAGTTCAACTGAAACAAAAACTGAAATGGAATTCTAAAAATCTATTCAAGCAACCCACATGAAGGCAGGAAAAGTGACACACAGAGGGAGAAAAAAAGAAGGAATAACAAAAAGCAAAAATAAAAGGCAGAATTAAGCTCTAACATAACAGTATTACATTAAATGTAAATGGTCTAAACATAACAAAGACAGTTTGGCAGACTAGATTCAAAAAGTATGAATTAACTATATGCTATCTACATCAAACTACTTCAAATATGATGATACACATAGGTTAAAAGTAAATGAATAGAAAAGATATAACATATTAACTCTAATTGAAAGGCAGCAGGAATGATTAATCAATACCAGAAAAAGTACTGATAGAACAAAAAAGAAAATGACCAGGATACATTACATAATGATAAGAGAGTCCAACACAAGAACACACAGCAATCCTACATGCACATGCAACAACAGAATCTACAATATCAATAGAAGACTTCAACACCCCACTCACAACAGAACTACTAGACAAAAACTTCAAAGATACACAACTAAATGATACCATTAATCAACAGGATCTGAACTTACAGAGCACTCTCCTCAACAATAGAAGAATACATTCTTTTCAAATGCCCATAAATATTCACCAAGACACTCCATATTCTAGGTCATAAAATAAACTTTGACAATTTAGAACAGAAATTATACCGAATATATTCTATTCTCTGGCCACAATGGAATAAAACTAGAAATGAACAGGGATAACAGTAAATTTTCCAAACACCTGGAAATTAAGTAATACACTTCTAAACAATTTAAGGGTCAAGAAGTCCAGAGTGAAATTTAAAAAATACAGAAACTAAATGAAAGCAAAACTACAACAAATACATTTGTGGGACACAACTAAAATGTACTGAGAGGGAGATTTACAGCTGTGAATGTTTACATTAGAAAAGAAGATCAAGTGGAAGTTATTCCTGGGATGCAACGATAGTTCAACATACCAAAATCTGTAAGATATAGCACATTAACAAAATGAAAGATAAAAGCCATATCATTTCAAGACATGCAGGAAAAAATGGACAAAATTCAAGATTCTTTCATGGTAAGAACTCAAGAAATTGGATATAGAAGGCCATGTACTCAACATAATAAAGACCATACATTATAAGCCCCTAACGTCATAATCAATGGTGAAAACTTTTCCTCTAAGCTCAAAAACAAGATAAGGATACCCTTTTTGCCAACTCCATTCAATACTGGAAACCCTAAGCTAGAGGTAACAGGCAAGAAAATGACATAAATAAAGAGCATCCAAAATGGAAAGGAAGAAGTAAAATTGTTCATTTCCATATGACACACTCTTATATATAGACAATCCCAAAGATTCCACCCAAGAACTGCCAGAACTAATACAAGAAATCAGTAGTTGCAGCGTACAAAAATCAATATTCAGAAGTTAGCTGCACTTCTATACACCAATAATGAACTATCTGAAAGAGAATTTTCTAAGAAATCAACCCCATTTACAATGACCTCAAAAAATAGAATAATCAGAAATAACCAAGGAGGTGAAAGATCCATACACTGAAAACCATAAGACACTGATAAAAGAAACTGAACACAAACCAACAAAAAGATACTCCACATTCATGTTCAGAAACTGACACAAACCAACAAAAAGATACTCTACACTCACGGACAGAAAAAATTAAATATCATTAAAATGTCCACACTACCCAAAGCAATCCACAGAGTCAATACAATGTCTATCAAAATTCTAATGGTGTTTTTCACAGAAGAAGAAGAAGACAATCCTGAAATANAGTACCACGTCAGGCTTCCCAGTCTGGGGATCCTGGAAAGAACTTGGAGCTCCATCAGCCCAGCCCTTCCTTGTGCGGACAGGAAAGTCAGACCCCCACGGGGGCCACTGGGGAAGGAAATCCGGGGCCCGAGGACGGGTCCCAATCAGGCGGACTCACCGACCAGGATGAGGACACAGACCAGGAGGGCAATGAGGGCGCCGGGGCTGAGGGAAGCGGCCATGACGAAGGCCGTCGTGTTGCAGGACTGGATGGCGCCCGAGCTGTCGCAGCCGCAGATGCGGATGGTCAGCGTCCCCGTGCTGCTCAGCGTGGGCGGCCCGCTGTCCACCACCAGGATGGGCAGGAAGAACACGTCCTGCTCCTGCCGGTTGAAGCCCATGTGCTGCGTGTGCACCGCGGCTGTGTTGTCTGCTCCGGAGAAAGAGAAGGGCGAGTGACTTGGGATCAGCCGTGCCTGTCCCAGCTCCTCCCGAGTCCACTTTGGGATCTGCCTCACACTGTCCCCAGCTATCGCCTCCCAGTGGACCTGATCTCCCCCAATTCTGCCCCCCAGCTGCCTGAAGATCCTGTCCCCAGCCCTCGAGCCTTCACTTCTGTCCTTAGCTGTTCTAAAGTTTCTCTTCCCAGCTGTCTCAAAGTTTTGCTTTCAGCTATTCCAAGATTCTGTCCCCAGCTGTGCCAAGGTCCTGTCCCCAGTTATTCCAAGATTCTGTCCCCAGCNCTTCGTCATGGATTAGAGAACTCAAAACAGTAAAGACTGTTAATTCTCTCCAAATTGGTCCACACATTTAACCCAAGGATAACAATGGAAAAAGGACTATCTTTCTGACAAATGGTGTTGGACCAATAAGACACAAGAAAAGTTAAACTGGACTTAATAAAGATTAAAATCTTTTTTTCTGTGAAAAGCACTGTTAAGAAAATGAAAAGGTAGCTACAGAAGACATTTGCAAATCACATTATCTGACATAGGATTTGTGTTGTATATACATATTTAGATATACAGAATATATATAAATTTACTTTAAAACTTAAAATTCAATAGTAAGAAAATAACCAAATTTTTTAAAAACTGAGCAAGACTTAAGACATGTCAAAGGGATATATGCATGCCAAATAAATACACAAAAAGATGTTCAACATCATTAGCCATTTAAGAAACACAAATGAAAACCACAATGAGATACTGCTACACCCCTATTAAAATAGTTTATAGGGATATCAGCAAGAGTTGATGAGACTGAAACAACTGAACTCCTGGACACTGATGGTGGGAACGTAAAATGGCATGGCCACTTTGGAAAACACTTTAAAAGTTTCTTATAAAGTTGAACATATACTTACCATGTGACCCAGCAATCCCACTCCTGGGTACCTAATCTAAAGAAATGAAAACTTATGTTCAAATAAAAATCTATACACAAATGTTTACAGCAGCTCTAGTCATACTGCCAAAAACTGGGAACAACTAAGATGTTCTTTAGTGAGTGATGGATAAACAAACTGTAGTACAACTATACAGTTGAATATTACTGAGCAATAAAAAGGAACAGACTATTAAAACATCCAACAATCTAGATGAATCTCAAAGATATGCTAAGTGAAAGAATTAAGTCTCAAAAGCTTGCCTTCACTGTATACAACAGTTTCAAAAAGACAAAACCATAATGACACAGAACTTGCCAGGGATCAGAGATGGTGAGAAAGGTGTAATTATAAAGAGATATCAATACAGAAAATTTTGGGATGCTGGAACTATTCTGTATCTCAGTTTTGACAGAGATTACACAAATCTTTATATGGATTAAAATTCATGGAACTGTATGGAAAAAAAAAGTCTATTTTACTCTGTGTTAATGAAAAATATAAAATTAAAAAAGTTAAATAGCATGTTCAGGTCCATGTTTAAACTTAGTGAATAACGATGTCCAGTACTGTGATGCAGATGGTTGCATTTTTAAGATGCTCCACAGGTGATCTTGGTGTATAGCCAAGGATGAGAACTATTACATAACATATTAAATTTGATTTCTCCATTTTTCTACTTCTTTAGGTTGGCCCTCATCTCTCATCAGGCCTACTGACTCCTCATCCCCATTCCTGAGCCTTATTAGTGCCACAGTGATCTTTACCAGGATAAAGTTCAAGCGCTTTAGCATGGCACACAAGACTCTCCAAGATCTGCTCCCTGTCTGTCACTCTCATCTCACTGCACGCTCTCCCTTGAGTTCCACAATTCAACCATAAAAGAATACTCTAAATCCCCTGAAGTGATCTGCTATTTCACACCTCTAGGCTTTTGCTCAAACCATACCCTCTGTCTGGAATTCTGCCCCACCAAGAATTTGTCTGGCAGACACTTTTCAGAGCAGCTTCCATGATGTGTTCTGTGTCACTCCCAACCGAAAACCTTCAGTGGTTCTCTGCCCACGCTCACCACCCCTTACACTGTCCATGGACCTCATCTCCTCCATTCCCGCCTCATGTTTAAGACCCTTAAAATGCCAATCTTCTGGGTAACTGTCTCCCACACTTCACGTTTTTTTGATCAAACCTTTACCTAATGATGCTCCTCCCTCCCCAGAATTCTTTTCCCACCCGTCTTTTCCTGGCACATACTCATTCATTTAGGAAAAAAGCTGTCAAGTCCAAAAAACTCTTGATGCACTTCCAAGCTAAAGTAATTATACTTCTCTATCCCATACCTCCCTCTGGTTATCACTATCACCAACACTTACCTTATTACACTGAAATTATTTTGTGTGTCCATTTCCCTCAACTAGCTCCTTAACAGCAAAGGTCATCCTCTTTAAATTTCTATTTCTCAAGCTTAGCATAAACTCTAGAACAAACAGGTACTTAACAAATGTTTCTTGAAGAAAAAGTAAATTTCCTGGGCAAATTAATATACATCTCCTTTTCTCCAAAAGGACCTAAGTGGTTCACTACATACTGGTAATAGCTAAACTTCTCTTTACAGCTCAGCACTCACTCTCTCTCAAGCTTCTGTCATAAACAAATAAAAAACAAAAGTTACTAACAACTGTCAACAAAATGAAATGTTTTTACTTAGATGCTCCATATGCACCTCAAACTCATTTTAACCTTAACTGAATCCATTTTCTTCCTCAATTCCTGCTCTCAAATGTGCTTTATTTGTATACTACCATTTTTGGTGAATGAAATCAAACAGACTGAAATCCCCTGTTAGAAACCTCAGAATCATCCTAAATGCCTTCATTTCCTTCACTTCTTATACCCAAACAGTTAGGAAGTCCTGTTGGTTTACTGAGATCTAAGCTCTCAATACAAGGCCTTAAGTTCAAGCCCCTGCCTCTTCAAAACTGGGTTATGGCAAATGTTTCTCAATACAATGAGGAAGTCGGGGAGACCAGAAGGCCACAACTAGAAACAATAAAGGAAATGGGAAATATATTTGAAATTAAGAGATCAGCAACATAAAACAACCTTGTGTATATACAGACTGCTGTATCAGAACCTCATGGGAAATGCAAACCAGAAAACTACAAAAGATACACACATAAAAGAGAAAAAACAACCCAAACAACAATAAAGATGGTCATCAAACCACAAGAAAAGAGCAATCAGAGAAGAAAAAGAAATAAAATGAATCCAGACTGGAAAAGAAGTAAAACTCTGAGTGTTTGCAGATGACATGATCCCCTACACAGAAAACCCTAATGACTCCACCAGAAAATTACTAGAGCTAATCAATTAAGATAGTAAAGCTGCAGGATATAAAATTAACACACAGAAATACCTTGCCTTCCTATACACTAACAATGAGAAAACAGAAATTAAGAAAACAATTCCATTCACCATCGCAACAAAAAGAATAAAATACTTTGGAATAAATCTACCTAAAGAAACAAAAAGACCTAAATATAGAAAACTATAAATCACTGATGAAAGAAATCAAAGATGACACAAATAGATGCAGAAATATACCATGTTCATGGATCAGAAGAATCAATATAGTGAAAGTGAGTATACTACCCAAAGCAATCTATAGATTCAATGCATACCTATCAAGCTACCAAAGGTATTTTTCACAGAACTAGAACAAATAATTTCACAATTTGTATGGAAATACAAAAAAACCTCGAATAGCCAAAGCAATCTTGAGAAAGAAGAAGGGAACTGGATGAATTAACCTGCCTGATTTCAGGCTATACCACAGAGCTTCAGTCATCAAGACAGTATGCTACTGGCACAAAGACAGAAATATAGATCAATGGAACAAAATAGAAAGCCCAGAGATAAATCCATGCACCTATGGACACCTTATCTTTGACAAAGGAGGCAAGAATATACAATGGAGAAAAGACAATCTCTTTAACAAGTGGTGCTGGGAAAACTGGTCAACCACTTGTAAAACCATGAAAATAGAACATTTTCTAACATATCCAAATATAAATTCAAAATGGATTAAAGATCTAAATATAAGACCAGAAACTGTAAAACTCCTAGAGGAAAAACATAGGCAAAACACTCTGACATAAATCACAACAGGATCCTCTATGACCCACCTCCCAGAATANATGGAGAAAAGACAATCTCTTTAACAAGTGGTGCTGGGAAAACTGGTCAAACACTTGTAAAAGAATGAAAATAGAACACCATACACACAAATAAACTCAAACTGGATTAAAGATCTAAATGTTAGACCAGAGGAATTTTTTAAAAATGACACGCTAATAGTAAGATTAATACAGAAATGCATAAGATTTAGAATAGCCAACATAATATTGAAAAAGAAGAATATTTGCAGAAATTACAGTCTTCAGTAACAAAACTTACTCTAAAACCACAATAATAAAAACAGTTTTGACTTGATACCAGGATAGGTATACATCAACAAGCCCGTATCAAGAGTCCAAGAAGAGAGGATATAGAATGAAGTGATCGGAAAGTAAAAACTTCCAGTTATACAATATAGTTATTTTTCTGAGGATCTAATGTACAACATAATGACTATAGTTAATACTGCTGTGTGGTACAATTGAAAGTTGTTAATAGAGCAAATTCCAACAATTCTCATCACAAGAAATTTTGTTCCTTTTTTTTAATATCTATATAATATGATGGATAACTAAATTTATTGCAGTAATCATTTCATAATATATGTAAGTCAAATCATTATATTGTATACCTTAAGCTTCCATAATGCCATGTGCCAATTATATCCTAATAAAATTGGGGAAAAAGGAGTTTTGTTGGTTCGATATCTTCAGCAAGACTGATATACATCTTTCTGTTTCTTTCTTTCTTTCTTTCTTTCTTTCTTTCTTTCTTTTAAGCATTCTAATAGTTATGTAGGGGTGTCGCTTGTTGGCTATCTTTTCTTGTGCTTATTTGACATTTGTATAACTTCTTTGATAGTGTCAGTGCCAATTTTTTGCCCATTTTGTAATACTTTATTTTTAGTGTTGAGAGTTCCTGTTGAGAGATATAGTCTGAATATCAGACACATTATATCAATTATGTGAATGGCAATTTTTTTTCCTTAGTGTTTGATTTGTTTGTTAATTTCCTTAGATCTTTTTCAAAAAGTGGAAGTTCTTCATTTTCATTGTCTAGCTTTTTATTTATTTTGTTATTTTTGGATCATGCTTTTGCTGTTGTGAATTTCTCTGGTGGCTCAGATGGTAAAAAAAATCTTCCTGCAATGCAGGAGACCTGTGTTTGACCCCTGGGTTGGGAAGATCCCCTGGAGGCTAGAATGGCAATCCACTCCAGTATTTTTGCCTAGAGACAGAGGAGGGCTACAGTTTATGGACTCACAAAGAGTCNTGGTGGCTCAGACGGTAAAAAAAATCTTCCTGCAATGCAGGAGACCTGTGTTTGACCCCTGGGTTGGGAAGATCCCCTGGAGGCTAGAATGGCAATCCACTCCAGTATTTTTGCCTAGAGACAGAGGAGGGCTACAGTTTATGGACTCACAAAGAGTCAGACATAACTGAATGACCACACTTTCAGTTCACTTTGTTGTAGCTAGAAAATCTTTCTTGCCCCCAAATTATAAAGACTTTCTCCTTTATGTTGTTTTTGAAGTTTCATCATTTCAGATTTTACCTTTTGGTCTGAGGCCCATTGTGAGATTTTGTTGTGGGTTTTTTTGTTGTTGTTGTTGTTAGCTATTTTCTATGGTGCAAAGCATGGATAAAAATTCATTTTTTTCTCATAGTGATAGCCAGCCTTAGAGATTAATATGCTGTCTTCACTGAATCACCTTCACATCTTAGTGAAAATAAGTAGTCGACCACATATATAAAAATCTATCTTGGAATTCAATATTTTTCACTGAATTATTTATTTGACAATAACATCACATGGTCTTACATATGATAGTTTTTTAAGTCAGGTAGAGATTAAGTTTTCCAACTTGTCTTTTTCAATACGTTTTTCATTATGTTTTAATACATTTGACTATTCATCTTCGGTGCTATAGAATGTCAATCAGGCCAAATTAGTTGGTAGATTTGCTTAGGTATACTATATACTGTCAAATTAATGTGCTTCATTTCAAATGAAGCATGACAATCTGTTGATTGAATTGCATCTTTAACAAACTATTTTGTTGAAATAGTTCTTATATGTCAAATACTAGAATGAGAACAGGATGCAGGGGATAAGTTGGATCAAAAAGCCCATGACCTGGCCAATGTAAAAATCAACTATATGTAAGAAGATTCTGTTCTCTGAGACACTTTCAAATTATATTTCTACAATACTTCTGTAGTACTTTGAGACAGTTGAAGAGAAAGGGTCTATTCATGGGGAATAATGTATTAGTTTATCTTATACCCATGTTGTGAATTAATACATTTTCACTTGGGAAAGAATGTCCCAAGTTTTGAGATGCTGTGTTTTGGTGGGAATTGTTTGCCAATTTTTTTTGCAATTGTTTGCCCCATATTTTCCCCCTAAGATAAAGTACATATTGCTACATGGAAAGTAACCAAGGAATGACTTTTGCTTTTGCCCAAATGGCAAAGTGAAGCTTTGCTTATTTATGAAATCTCTTGACACTTGTGAACTATTCTGAAATGAGACATGTTATAGTGAGTTAAGAATAATGCCAAATTGTGTTTAATTATACCATTTCCTCAAGGAAAAATTCCAAGAGAGTAAAGCTAAAATTAAGCATTAAAATGTTTAGTTTTACTACATCAATGTTAACAAGATATTTTAACTACTCTGAATTCCTCTCTCAAGGATATGTTATAAGTTGAAAAATCACCTCTGAATAACCAAAACTTAGTAGGTCAGTAATAAATGATTCTCTTTCTGTTGACTGAAGCTTTTTCCATATTTGCCAATTTTTAAAGTCAATTAATAAAACTCAAGGCTAAACTTTCATTTGATTTGTAAAAATAGCTTGTCTGTAAAACGTATGAGTCAANAACAAGCAGTCATTCATGTCCTCTTTATGATCTCTTCCAACACGATCAATATTTTCTATATTGATAATAGCACACATGTGTTATGATGCTAGTAAATTAATGATAATGTTTATAATTTAAATAAATTGTACTGTCTAAAAGATGAAGATTTTATTCTAGAGAGCAAATCTTCACTAATTAAAATGAATTTAATCTAATAAGGGTGGCAGTTTCCTCTTTAATCTAGTAACTTCACTTATAAATAATCCCATCAGGAGAGACACACATTGGGAAGAATTTCTTAGTGTAGAACAGAGCTGGAATGACTAAGCTCCCAGTTCTTTCATCTAAGGAAGTTGTTGTAAGTGGAAACAGTTTGGGACTCCAGCAACTGACTTTCTGAGCCCTGCTTTTCAACATGATGCCAGAAGTTCCAGTGTTCTTTTGTTGTTTGCTTTCCAGACAAGAAGTCAGGCTATGGAACACTAGAAATCCTTAGCACATACATTCTCTGACATCATCATCATGAGGATCATGGTCAGATAAGAAAAACATCATGTCTTTCTGCCAATGAATGAGGTCAGGAGGTGAGTTTCCTATCATGTCTCACACCACTCCATACCCAGTACATGTGTCTCTCTCCCCACACACAGAAGTGTTTTGCATCTTGAAGATAGCTAAACCTAATAGGTTAGCTAGAAGAGGATAATGGAATGATTTGTTACTAGATCATTTAGGTCTTTCTAAATCAGCTCTAGGATTTAAGTTGCAGTGAGGCATAATGTAAGGGCTTCCCAGGTGGTTCAGTAGTTAATAATCCACCTACAAATGAAGGAGATGCAAGAGTTAAGGGTTTGATCTTTGGATCAGGAAGATCCCTTGGAGAAGGAAATGACAACCCACTCCAGAATTCTTGCCACAGAACTGCCATGGACAGAGGAACCTGGCAGGCTACCATCCATGGGATCATATAGAGAAAGACATGACTGAGTAACTAAGCATGCCTGCACAAGTAAGGGACAATTAAGCTGTAATGAATTTGATGGAATTAAATGGATGTCATGGGATCAAGTGATCCACGAGATGCTTGATTTAGTACAAGACTTTTGCCCAGGTTGGGTCACTTGATAAGTTAACTTATTGAATTTCTCATATGACCCTTGTCTTGCTAAGAATTTAGTTGCATCTTTCTTTGAACCAGGGTCCTATTTTTATGCATGTCAGTGTGGTACACTTTAGAAGGCAGTAGGAAACAACATCATACACCAACAGACCATGGATACCACACTGAAAAAGACATCAAGAGTTGGATTTCACCAATACAAAAATAGTGAGACTAACACTTGAGCCAAGAAAAGTGTATGTGAAGACAAGAATCCCAACATGGTCTCTAGGCCCTTTAGTCCAATCAGCCAACTAACAATGAATTACTGACACTTAATTGTCTGGAACTTAGAGAGGAGGTCTTGATTGAGGATATAAATTGATGTATTATTAGCATAAAGGTGTTATTTAAAACCAGGGAGGCCTACAACTGAAAAAGTGCCTAAAAAATGAATGTAAAATGAGCATCCAAAGTATGGAAAAGAAATCAGGAAATTGTGTTGTCAAAGAAGCCAAAATAAGACTGTAAGAGTCAGTGATTCCTATACTCCTAAGTAGGAGGTGATGGAATTCCAGTTGAACTCTTTCAAAGCCTGAAAGATGATGCTGTGAAAGTGTTGCACTTAATATGCCAGCAAATTTGGAAAATTCATCAATGGCCACAGGACTGGAAAAGGTCAGTTTTCATTCCAATCTCAAAGAAATGAAATGCCAAAGAATGCTCACACTACAGCAAAATTGCACTCATCTTACATAATAGCAAAGTAATGCTCGAATTACTCCAAGCCAGGCTTCAGTAATACGTGAACTGTGAACTTCCAGATGTCCAAGCTGGTTTTTAAAGGGCAGAAGAACCAGAGATCAAATTGCCAACATCCGCTGTATCATCAAAAAATCAAGAGAGTTCCAGAAAAAAATCTATTTCTGCTTTATTGACTATGCCAAAGCTATTGACTGTGTGGATCACAATAAATTGTAGAAAATTCTGAAAGAGATAGTAATATCAGACAACATAATCTGCCTCTTGAGAGACCTATATGCAGATCAGGAAGCAACAGTTAGAAATGGAAATGAACAGCAGACTGGTTCCAAATAGGAAAAAGAGTCTGTCAAGGCCGTATACTGTCACCCTGCTTATTTAATGTATATGCAGACAACATCATGAGAAACACAGGGCTGGAGAAAGGACAGGCTAAAATCAAGATTGCTGGGGAAAAGATCAATAACCTCAGATATGCAAATGACACCACCCTTATGGCAGAAAGTGAAGAGGAACTAAAAAGCCTCTTGACGAGATTGAAAAAGGAGAGTGAAAAAGTTGACTGAAAGCTCAACATTCAGAAAATGAAGATTATGGCATCTGGTCGCATCACTTCATGGCAAATAGATAGGGGAAACAGTGGAAAGAGCATTAGACTCTACTTTTTTGGGCTCCAAAATCACTGCAGATGGTGACTGTAGCCCTGAAATTAAAAGATGCTAACTCCTTGGAAGGAAAGTTATGACCAACCTAGATAGCATATTCAAAAACAGAGACATTACTTTTACAACAAAGGTCCATCTTGTCAAGGCTATTGTCTTTCCAGTGGTCATGTCTGGATATGAGAATTGGACTGTGAAGAATGTGAAGCACCGAGGAATTGATGCTTTTGAACTATGGTGTTGGAGAAGACTCTTGAGAGTCCCTTGGACTGCAAGGAGATCCATCCAGCCCATTCTAAAGGGCATCAGCCCTGGGTGTTCTTTGGAAGGAATGATGCTAAAACAGAATCTCCAGTATGCTGGCCACCTCATGCGACGGTTGACTCATTGGAAAAGACTCTGATGCTGGGAGGGATTGGGGGCAGGAGGAAAAGGGGACGACAGAGGATGAGATGTCTAGATGACATTACTGACTCAATGGATGCGAGTTTGAGTGAACTCTGGAGATGGAGATTGACAGGGAGGCTTTGCGTGCTGCGATTCATGGGATCGCAAGGTTCTGGCACGACTGAGCTACTGAACTGAAGTGAACTGGTACTCCTAAGAGAAGCTTCCCTTGTAGCTCAGCTGATAATGAAGCCACCTGCAATGCAGAAGACCCCAGTTTTATTACTGGGTTCAGAAGTTCCCCTGGAGAAGAGATAGGCTACCCACTCCAGTATTCTTGGTCTTCCCTGGTAGCTCAGTTCAGGCGCTCAGTCGTGTCCGACTCTTTGCGACCCCATGTACCACAGCACGGAAGGCCTCCCTGTCCATCACAAACTCCCGAAGTTCACTCAGACTCATGTCCATCGAGTCAGTGATGCCATCCAGCCATCTCAAGTTCTATCGTCCCCTTCTCCTCCTGACCCCAATACCTACCAGCATCAAAATCTTTTCCAATGAGTCAACTCTTTGCATGAGGTGGGCAAAGTACTGGAGTTTCAGCTTTAGCATAATTACTTCCAAAGAAATATCAAGGCTCATCTCCTTCAGAAAGGACTGGTTGGATCTCTTTGCAGTCCAAGGGACTCTCAAGAGTCTTCTCCAAAACCACACTTCACAAGCATCAATTCTTCGGTGCTATGCCTTCTTCACAGTCTAACTCTCACATTCTTACATGACCACAGGAAAAACCATAGCCTTGACTAGATGGACCTTAGTCGGCAAACTAATGTCTCTACTTTTCAATATACTATCTAGGTTGGTCATAACTTTTCTTCCAAGGAGTAAGTGTCTTTTAATTTCATGGCTGTAATCGCCATCTGCAGTGATTTTGGAGTCCCCGAAAATAAAGTCTGACACTGTTTCCACTGTTTCCCCATCTATTTCCCATGGAGTGATGGGATCAGATGCCATGATTTTCGTTTTCTGAATGTTGAGATTTAAGCCAACTTTTTCACTCTCCTCTTTCACTCTCATCAAGAGGCTTTTTAGTTCCTCTTCACTTTCTGCCGAATGGGTGGTGTCATCTGCATATCTGAGGTTATTGACATTTCTCCCGGCAATCTTGATTCCAGCTTGTGTTTCTTCCAGTNGAACAGTCTTTTGGACTCTGTGAGATAAGGCAAGGGTGAGATGATTTGAGAGAACAGCATTGAAACATGTATATTATCATATGTGAAACAGATCACCAGTCCAAGTTTGATACATGAGACAGGGTGTTCAGGGCTGGTGCAGTGGGATGACCCTGATGGATGGGATAGGGAGGGATGGGGGTTCAGGATGGGGAACAGATGTACACCCAAGGCTGATTCATGTCAATGTATGGCAAAAAACACCACAATACTGTAAAGTAATCAGCCTCCAATTAAAACAGATAAATTAAAAAAGAGAGTAAGGGGGGGGGAGACCAACAAAAACAAACTCAAAACAATTAAGAAAATGACATAAGGAACATACAGATCAATAACTACCTTAACTAAAAATAGATTAAATGCTCCAACCAAAAGACACAGACTGGATGAATGGATACAAAAATAAGACCCATATATATGCTGTCTACAAGAGACCCACCCCAGACCTAGGGGCACATATAGGTTGAAAGTGAGAGGATAGAAAAAGATATTCCATGCAAAGAAAAAAAAAAAAGAAATAGAAATATTTACTGAATATTTTTATTCAAGCAGAAATATATCAAACAAAACAGACTTTAAAATGAAGACTGTTACAGGAGACAAGGACACCACCCAATGATAAAGGGATCAATCCAAGAAGCTATAACTAACTATATATGTACCCAGCATAGGAGCCCCTCAATATATAGAGCAAATGTTAATAACCATAAATGGGGAAATTTATAGTAACACAATTAACGCGGAGATTTAACATTCCACTTACACCAACAGACAGATCATCCAGACAGAAAATCAATAAGGAAACACAAGCCTTAAAGGACAGATTATGCCAGATAGACTTAATTGATATTTATAGGACATTCTATCCAAAAGCAGCAGAATAGTTTCTTCTCCAGTACACATGGAACATTCTCCAGGACAAATCACATCTTGGGATACAAATCAAACCTCAGTAAATTTAAGAAAAATGAAACCATATCAAGCACCTTTTTCAACCACAACACTATCAGATTAGAAATAAATTCTAGGAAAAAACCTGTAAAAAACACAAACACATGGAGGTTAAACAATGTTACTTAATAACCAATGGATCACTGAAGAAATCAAAGAGGAAATAAAAATACCACCCACAGACAAAATGACAATGAAAATGCAACAATCCAAAACCTATGGTACACAGCAAAAGCGGTTCTAAGAGTGAAGTTTATAAGAATACAATCCTACCTCGAGAAAGGAGAGAAAAATCTCAAACAAATAACCTATCCCTACACCTAAAGCAACAAGAGAAAGACAAACAAAACCCAAAGTTAGCAAAAGGAAAGAAACCATAGAGAGCAGAAATAAATGAAACCGGAACAAAGAACACACTAGCAAAGATCAATGAAACTAAAAGTTGATTCTTTGAGAAGATAAAATTGATAGACTTTTAGCCAGACTCATCAAGAAAAAGGGGAGAGAATTCAAATCAATAAAATTAGAATGAAAAAAGTTATAATGGACACCACAGAAATACAAAGAATCATAAAAGATTACAAGTAACAATATGCCAATAAAATGGAAAACTTAGAAAAAACAGATGAATTCTTAAAAAGATATAACCTTTACCAAGAGTGAACCAGGAAGAAACAGAAAACATGAACAGACCAATCACAAGTATACTGAAATTGAAACAGATTAAGAATTTTTCCACAAAGTCCAGGACCAGATGACTTTACCAGTGAATTCTAGCAAACATTTACAGAAGAGTTAACACCTAGCCTTTTGAACTCTTTCAACAAATAGCAGAGAAAGGAACATTCCCAAGCTCATTCTATAATACCACTCTGATACCAGATCCAGACAAAGAAAAGAAAAAGAAAGAAAATTACAAGCCAGTATCACTGATGAACGTATACTCAAAAACTCTCAACAAAATACTAGCAAACACAAATTCACAACACATTTAAAGGACTGTACAGGACTTTCTTGACGGTTCAGTGATTAAAACTCCATGCTTACAATGCAGGGGGCACGGTATGATCCCCAGTTGGGAAAGTTTCACATGTCACCTCGCACAGCCAAAGAAAAAAGATCATATACTCTGATCAACTGGCATCTGTCCCAGGGATGCAGGATTCTTCAATATAGGCAAAATCAAAGTTATATACAACATTAACAATTTTTAGAATAAAAATCATATGGTCATCATCTCCATAGACACAGAAAAGGCTTTGGACACCCATTTATGATTAAAAACAAAACAAAACTAAACTAAACTAAAAACTCTCCTGAAAGTGGGCTTAGCGGCTTCCCTCGTTCGTCAGACAGTAAAAAATCTACTTGCAATGCAGGAGACCCAGGTTCAATCTCTGGGTTGGGAAGATGCCCTGAAGAAAGAAATGGCAACCCACCCCAGTGTTCTTGCCTGGAGAACTTCACGGAGAGAGGAGCCTNGGGGCTTCCCTTGTTCGTCAGACAGTAAAAAATCTACTTGCAATGCAGGAGACCCAGGTTCAATCTCTGGGTTGGGAAGATGCCCTGAAGAAAGAAATGGCAACCCACCCCAGTGTTCTTGCCTGGAGAACTCCACGGAGAGAGGAGCCTGGCAGGCACAGTCCATGGGATCTCAAGAGTCAGACACAACTCAGCAACTAAAACACAAACACACACACAAGGACCAAGACAAAGATGTCCACCCTCACCACTTTCATTCAACACAGCTTTGGAGGTCCTAATATCAGAAAAGAAACAGAAGTAAAAGGAATCCAAATTGGAAAAAAAGAAGCAAAACCATCACTGTTTGCAGATAACATGATACTATACATTGAAAATCCTAAAGATGCTACTAAAAAACTACTAGAGCTCATGAATGAATCTGGTAGAGCTGCAGGATACAAAATTAATACACAGAAATCTATGCATTCCTATACCCTAACAATGAAAGATCAGAGAGATTAAGGGAACAATTCCATTTACCATCACATCATAAAGAAAAAAATAGCTAGAAATAAACCTACCTAACCAGTCCATTCTAAAGGAGTTCAGTCCTGGGTGTTCATTGGAAGGACTGATGCTGAAGCTGAAACTCCAGTACTTTGGCCACCTCATGCGAAGAACTGACTCATTTGAAAAGACCCTGATGCTGGGAAGGAATGGGGGCAGGAGGAGAAGGAGACGACAGAGGATAAGATGGCTGGATGGCATCACCAACTCAATGGATATGAGTTTGAGTGAACTCCGGGAGTTGGTGATGGACAGGAAGGCCTGGCGTGCTGCAGTCCATGGGGTCGAAAAGAGTCAAGACATGGACTGAGTGACTGAACTGAACTGAAGGAGGCAAAAGACCCATACTTGAAAAACTATAAGACACTGATGAAAGAAATCAAAGATGACACACACAGATGGAGAGGGAGACCATGTTCTTGAATTGGAGGAATCAATATTGTGAAAATGACTATACAACCCAAAGCTATCTATAGATTCAATGCAATTCCTATCAAATTACCAACAGCATTTTTCACAGAATTAGAACCAAAAATTTTACATTTTGCATGGAAACACAAAAGACTCTCAATAGTGAAAGCAATCTTGAAAAAGAAGAACGGAGGTAGAGGAGTCAGGTTCCCTGCCTCACACTATAGTACTAAAGCAACCAAAACAATACGATACTGGCACAAAAACAGGAATATAGATCAATGGGAAAAGACTGAAACTCCAGAGACAACCCATGCACCGGTGGCCATCTCATCAGTGACAAAGCAGGCAAGAATATACAATGGAGAAAAGACAGTCTCTTCAGTAAGTGGTGCTGGGAAAACTGGTTAACCACTTGTAAAAGAATGAAAATAGAATACTCCCTAATACCATATACAAAAATAAAATCAAAATGGATTAAAGACCTATCTGTAAAGATGGATACTATACAATTCTTAGAGGAAAACATAGGCAGAATACTTTGACATAAATTGCAGTAAGATCTTTTCTGATCCACCTCCTAGAATAATGTTTAAATAAAAACAAATAGGACCTAATTAAATTTAAAAGCTTTTGCACAGCAAAGGAAACCTTAAACAAAAAGACAATTAACATTGCAAACGAAGAGATGGACAAGAGTTTGTTCTCCAAAATATAAAAACAGCTCATGCAGCTCAATATTGGAGAAGGCAATGGCATCCCACTCCAGTACTCTTGCCTGGAAAATCCCATGGATGGAGGAGCCTGGTAAGCTGCAGTCCATGGGGTCGCAAAGAGTCGGACATGACTGAGTGACTTCACTTTGACTTTTCACTTTCATGCATTGGAGAAGGAAATGGCAACCCACTCCAGTATTCTTGCCTAGAGAATCCCAGGGATGTGGGAGCCTGGTGGGCTGCCGTCTATGGGGTCGCACAGAGTCGGACACGACTGAAGTGACTTAGCAGCAGTTCAACGTTAAAAAAAAAAAAAAAACAATCAAAACATGGGTGTAAGATCTAAATAGACATTTCTTCAAAGATAACATACAGACAGCCAAAAGCACATTAAAAGATGCTCAACATCACTAATTATCAGAGAAATGCAAATCAAAACTAGAACAAGGTTATCACTTCACATCAGTCAGAATGGTCATCATCAAAAAAGGGAACCCTCCTACATTGGTGGGAATGTAAATTTGTACAGCCACTATGAAAAACAGTATGCAGGTTCCTTAAAAAACTAAATAGAGCTATAATATAATACAGCCATCCCACTCCAGGGCATATATCCAGAGAAAATCATAATTCAAAAAGATATATGCACCCCAGTGTTCATGGCAGCACTATTTACAATAGCCAAGACATGGAAGCACCTTAAATGTCCATCAAGAGAGGAACAGATAAAAAAGATGTGGTACCTATTCACAGTGGAATATTACTTGGCCATTAAAAAAGAATGAAATAATGCCATTTTCAGCAACATGGATGGACCTAGAGATTGTCATACTGAGTGAAGTCAGTCAGAGAAAAACAAATATCATATGATATCACTTTAACACGCAGAATCTAAAAGAATGGTACAAATGAACCTATTTACAAAACAGAAAGAGGCACAGATATAGAAAACAAATTTATGATTACAGTGCATGGAGAAAAGGAGAGGGATAAATTGGGATTGACATATACACACTATTATACAAGATAGATACAACTAATAAGGATCTACTGTAGAGCATAGAGAACTCTACTCAATATTCTATAATGACCTATACAGGAAAAGAATCTTAAAAAGTGGATACATGTGTAACTGATTCACTTTGCTCTATAGAAATCAACATGAGATTGCAAATAAAAGACGGTTCAAGAAAAAAATGTTAAATCACAGACGAATAAATCTGTACATCTATCTTCACAACATGCATCATTATTTTCTAACAATCTTTTAGCAGTAGAATTTAAGATAAAAGGAATAAGAGGAGTGGAGATGAAGGAGATAGGAGGAGAGAAAAAAAGAAACGGGGAAAATAAAGAGGTGGAGTAAGACCGATTTTAAAAAAACATATAAAACAGTGTATCTGAATTTATTAGCAGAGCTGCTATTCTATCATTTTCAGCACATTTCTATTATTTCACCCTATTTACCTAGGGTGAAACTGGTAATCTTAACTAAACACTTACAATTGCTTCTTTGAAAGCTTATTATCTCTGCCTAGAAATTCATATTTTTTTTTCTCTTTAATTTTAAATAATACTGCTAGACTGAAACTTGTAAGAGTCTCTTTACATTGAGTTTTCTTCTTCCTGAGATACGGCAGTTTTCATACATTAAATGTTTCTTGGTGAAGTTTTCTTTATTATGTCTTTGATTATTCTTCTGTTTGTAATTTCCAATTTTTAATTTTCTTGTTCTGTGTTTAAGAAACTATTAACGTGGAATAGTTTTGGTTTCTGTCCTCCATACCTGTGCTCTTTTCATTCATTCTTCCTGGGTCTAGTAAGACTACTATCAATATGGTTTTCCACAACATAGTAAATTTTCCTCCATTTCTACAAGTTAGTGGTCATTTGGAAAGTCACATCAAAGGTTGCTAATCAGATGTCAGATTACCCACTGATTCTCTTTAAATTGTTTCAACAGCTTTAAAATATGTCTTTATGAATCAAGAATGTTTTCATACATCAATGCTGATAAGAGACTCTGAAGGTTTGAGAAGGAGAAAAGAAAAGAGAATCAGGTAGGAAATGAACATAAAAGGAATGGGTCCCATAAAATGAACTGAAATACTGTGATTTTTTTTTTTATGAAAAGTTTGGGATAAAAACTAATTTTTTTTAAAAAAGGAAAAACTGAGGAAAAGCAAACATTCTTGACATTTAATTTCCAAACTCAAAGATTTTTGTTTTTTTTAAATCCATCTTCTGGAAAGCCAAATTATTAACAGTGACTATCCTAGACAAAATATTTGGGGACATTAACTTACTGAATCAACAAAATATACATTAAGAAGCTTTGGTCAAGCAAAGCTAGTGAGAGATAACTTCATGACACAGAAAAGCAGGAGGCATACATAAATGGCAAAAATCAAAGCTCCTTATGTTATAAATGAACAATTATACAACCTTAAGAAATGTTAAAAATAAACTTCAGTAAGACCAAATTAAAAGAAACCAAGTGTAGAAGCATTTAAAAAAGATATTCAATTTGACATAAAATCCTAAACTGTTCAGAAAATATTCATGAATATAATTTTAACTTAGTAATGAAACAGAAAAAGACTAATCTTTCCTAAAGACATCTTTCATCCAAAATAAGAAAAAACAAACAAAAAGAATTATAAGGGTTATGATTTGAATGCCAAACTTTATTATAAGGAACCAGATTGCAGCATTATTGATCACCTAATCAAGTGTGCTTTTTGAAATGTACAAGAAAGTTTAAAAAACTGAAAATCTTTCCTTTGACTATTTCAAAAGTAAAACAACTCAATGAAGATATGACCACATAAAAAAGCTTTGGCTCTGGCATGTTCCTTCCTTTGTAAGGAAGCGTATGCTGCACACTGGGGCTTCCCAGGCGGCAGGTACAGTGGTAAAGATCTGCCTGCCAATGCAGGGGATGCAAGAGACGCAGGTCTGATCCCTGAGGTGGGAAGAGCCCCTGGAGTAGGAAATGGCAACCCACTCCAGCATTCCTGCCAGGCAAGCTTGTGTGTGTGTGTTGCTACACATTACTAACAAAAGTACCTTTCTTTCTAATCTGCCATTCAAGACTTCCCCAATAGCCATAAAAATGAGACCTGAGATGGGAACAGAGAATAAAATACTTTTTCACTTCATATATCCAAACACAAAGATTCATCACTGCATTTAGGAAAAAAAGTACATTCTGATAATGTAATTTTACCTTCTGTCCATGTCTCTCCTGGCGAAATAATCTGCAGACACAGTATTTACTATAAAACTTCTATTCTCTAATCATTATAAAATACCCACTGTGGGAAAAGAAAATTTAAAAAATACCCATTTTGGAACTGGCATATGCTTTAAAAGCTTAATTATTAACAAGTGCTAAGTTAATTATTAACTAGTATCAAACATACTACATCTTATTTCTGTTCTATTAATAGGTTGGTGCAAAAGTAATTGTGGTTTTGGACTATGAATTTTAAATCATTATAACTCATTATAACTAGGCTCAAACACATCTTTATCAATTGAAGTAGGAACAATTACAATCAACACATTTTTGCCAATGAGAAATAAGTTTATTTCTGTAGCATGAAAATATGTGCTTTAGGATTTGATGACTCTTGGAAAACCTTTCCTGCATCCTGCTGGTTATGGAAGCATTTTCTCTGCAAAAAGTTGTTGATGCTTGAAGAAGCAGTCATCAGTTGGCAAGAGGTCAGGTGAATATGGCAGATGAGGCAAAACTTTACAGTCCAATTCATTCAACTTTTGAAGCCCTGGTTGTGCAAGGTGTGGTAGGGCATTGTCGTGGAGACTTGGGCCCATTCTGCTGACCAATGCTGGCTGCTAAATCACTGCAGTTTTTGGTGCAACTCATCGATTTGCTGAGCATGCTTCTCAGATGTAATGGTTTCGCCGGGATTCAGAAAGTTGTAGTAGATCAAACGAGCAGCAGACCACCAAAGTGACCATGAGTATTTTTGGTGCAAGTTTGGCTTTGGGAAATGCTTTGGAGTGTCTTCTCAGACCAACCGGAGACAACCGGTTGAAAATCCACTTTTCAGTGACTGTCACAATCGGATTGAGAAATGGTTCGTTGTTGTTGCATAGGATAAGACAACACTTCAAAGTGATAATTTTTTTGATTTGCAGTCAGCTAATGAGGTACCCACTCATCGAGCTTTTTCACCTTTTCAGTTTTCTTCAAATGCCAAACAGCTGTAGAATGGGCAACCTTGAGTTCTTTGGCAACTTCTCCTGTAGTCGTTAAGAGGATCAGCTTTGATGATGACTCTCAATTGGTCGTTGTCAACTTCTGACGGCCAGGCATTGTGCTCCTCATCTTCAAGGCTCTCATCTCCTTTGCAAAACATCTTGAACCACCACTGCACTGTATGTTAGCAGTTACTGGGCCAACGCACTGTTGATGTTTTGAGTGGTCTCCACTGCTTTACTACCCATTTTGAACTCAAGTAAGAAAATCACTTGAGCGACTGAACTAACTGAACTGAAGAAAATCGCTTGAATTTGCTTTTTGTCTAGCATCATTTCCACAGTTTAAAATAAATAAACATCAAGTAATAAGTCATTAGCAAAAAAAACAAAGCGAGAAATGCACATTAAAATGATGTACAACATAACCACATTTAAGAATGCATTCCAATATCAAACAGCAAATTTCAACAATGCAAAAACGTAATAACGTTTGCACCAACCTAATACTAGATGATGCATGTTTTCCATCTCCATTTCTAAAGATACAAACAAGCACATTAGAAATCACAATTAAGCTTCTGCTTCAGTTCAGTTCAGTCGCTCAGTCATGTCTGATTCCTTGCGACCCCATGAATCGCAGCACGCCAGGCCTCCCTGTCCATCACCAACTCCCAGAGTTCACGCAGACTCCCGTCCATAGAGTCAGTGATGCCATCCAGCCATCTCATCCTCGGTCATCCCCTTCTCCTCCTGCCCCCAATCCCTCCCAGCATCAGAGTCTTTTCCAATGAGTCAATTCTTCGCATGAGGTGGCCAAAGTACCTGAGCTTCAGCTTTAGCATCATTCCCTCCAAAGAAATACCAGTGCTGATCTCCTTCAGAATGGACTGGTTGGATCTCCTTGCAGTCCAAGGGACTCTCAAGAGTCTTCTCCAACACCACAGTTCAAAAGTATCAATTCTTTGGCACTCAGCCTTCTTCACAGTCCAACTCTCACATCCATACATGACTTAGCACTCCATTAAATACATTCTCAATTATGTAACAATTAACACTTAAGAGACTAGAAGCATGAGGACCCAATAAAATAGATGAAACAAAATAACTTATTCCCAAGTGTAATAATACTTTTTATCTGATATGAAGAATAAGGTAAGAAATGCTGATTAAGTATTATGTTAATAAGTCATTAAGAGAATACAAAGACAATATTAAAGAATAAAGAAAATCCTAAAATTATTTGGGAAAGAAAATCAAACGTTATAAAAAAGCTAAGGGGCAATGAGGACTAGTCAATCATATTTGATACAATTTAAGCACTAAACAGAAATACTGGAATAAGATGTGATAAAATGCTTTTCTAACTTAGTAATTGTTTTTCAATACCTGATTATCAATTCTGAGACAAGGTGAACTTATTAAATATAAAACTCATTACACCCTAATAAATACCCAAGAAAAAAGTATGAAAAAAATTAATAAAATTTATAGAAAAAAAATCATACTCATCCTAACTATAAAAAGGCAGTTTTTATGTCTTTAATTCCTACTTTTAGGACAAAAAAAAAGTGCAAAGAAACAATGAAAAAGAATGTTTACAGTAAAAATGGACCAAAATCAATAATCTAAAGAGGATGAATACCCTGACTTATTTTCTTCATACTATGCTGTATGTACAGTTATACCCAGCACAACTATATTTATGATAACTTTGCCTAAAGAAGGAGAACCATAGGTGACCACACTCTAATAACCCAGTGAGCTCCATCTTAATGTTTAGATAATTCTGCATACATAATAAAATGCTCAAAGAATTTTGCAGGGATTAATAAAAGAAAAATCTGTGAAGCAAATTTTATATGTAAATACTCCCAAAGTCAAAAACATTTAAATAAACGACATCTTATTAAAATGCTAGGTAGGAAGACACAGATACAGCATGTGAAATAATGAGACTATACAACCAAAAATTATGACAATTACACAATAATTACATAGTATACTTATAAAAGAAGCCACTGAGATATACAACCAGTTATTTTTGGGTTATGTCTTATTTGTAATTTCCCATACGATGACATTTTAATAAAATCTTATTTTCAATTCTTAAAATGATCTGAAATGCTATAAACATTAAGAAAGAAAGCAAATGAGAGTGGTGTATTTTTACAGGGCAGCAGCAGGACTACAGAAACAATGAAAGCTAGCCTGGCCAGAGTCCCTGGGAGTCAGAGCACAGCTGAATTTTTCAAAGAGCTCAAATAAAAATCTTACTTTAAAATTTTGGTAAAAATCTTCAAAAGACACAGAAAAATGAACAAGAATCTGTCTGACGTTCTAGGAAGAACATACAATAAAATGATTTTTTGAATGATGGACTCAGGGACGCCATTATGAACACACAGTACATAAACACCCTCAAGACTCACTGAAACATACAGAGCAGTATTTTCTTCTGTTGCTGTTGGTTGACTGTTTCTCTTTTATGTGTTTTGTTCTTATCTTTTCTTAGCATGCCTTTCTTTCTGTGATTGTTCTCTTATCTCATTTTTAAATTTGTTACTTGTAAACAGTTCTGTGACTTAGGGTACAGTTCAGGACGGCCACATTAAGCCAAAAGGCACACACATTCCAAGTGTACTAAATACAGCTCTAAACCTCAGTTTCTTCCTTTGCAAAACGCAGAGAATAATAGCACCAGAGCGCATAGGATTGTTCTGACAACTAACTGAGATATAGCTAATGAAGTACTTAATTGGCAAAGAACTTGGACTATAGTAAACATTCAATAAATGTTAGTTATTTCTTTTCCTCCTATTACCGCCTCAAGTTAAATAGCTCAACTTTTGGAAGAATTTATCTGTTCATGTGTATGTGTACAAAGTCTGGGGGGGAAAATGCCTCAAAAAAGCTAACACTGTTTCAATGAAATAACTTCATAACTTCATATTAACTAGGATGGCTAAAATAAAAAACATAGAAAATAAAAAAATATTGACTGGCAAGGCTGTATGAGAAACCCAAATGATGCAGTTACTTTAGAAAACAACTTCGTTTCTTTAAAAGTTAAACAAAGTTATCATATGACCCAGCAATTCCACTTCTAGGTATTTATCAGAAACAAAATATTATACCTGCATAAAAATTTACACTTGAATATTCATAGCAGCATTGTATGTCCAACCCAAATTCTTATCAACTGTGCGAAGACAAGCAAAAAACTAAGGCACATCCACATTATGGAATACTATTCAGCAATTAAAAAAAAAATACTGATACATGCTACAACAAGAATGAACTTCAAAAACATTATGCTGAGTGAAGTCAGGCATGAAAGACCACATACGTATAACACACAGATTTCCAGAAAAGGCAAAGACATGGATTAGTGGATGTCTGAAAACTGGGATTAACTGTAAACGGGCATGAGGGCCCTTACTGGGGTGATGGAAATGTTCTAAAACTGGATTATGGTGATGGGTGCACACTTCAATGAAATTTAGTAAAAAATATATTTTAAATGGGCATATTTTATAGACTGTAAATTGGGGCTTCAATAAAATTTTTAGGTAACAACAGTTACCTCTATTGTGATGGGTGATTTTTTTACCCCTAGTTCTACTTTTGAAAATGGTTTGAAGAAAAGGATTTATTTTTTTTTAAAAAGCAAACTGCCAAATTTATTGGACTTACATGTAATTAAAAGTAAACTGAGTAAAGGCACAAGGACTCTCCTATGAAAACAGTCCTTGGTTTTCATGATACTACTTTGCTTGCTTGCATTTTTACTGATTAATTTCTTAGCAAGGTGTGGACAGATGAGTGTTATTAAACAGCTGATTAGTGAATTCTTATCAAAAGTAGAACATAAAACTTTTAATTAAACACTTGGGCCCAGGACTCTTTAAGTCTTTAAAAGAAGTTTCTTAAGACTCATGAACATTAAAGTCTGAGAATAATTCCTTTCTAAATTTATGAAAGAGACCAAAGACAGTATTTGATTATTTAAACATGTTTGATCTTCTGAACTTTTATGCAGATTTTCTTTAATAAACACTACATGGTCCAAGGCTGGCTGAATCCAAGGATGCGGAGTCATGGATGGGGAGGGCCGACTGTAAAGTTACACTTGGATTTTCAACTGCTTGGAGGGAGGATGCCCTAACCCCCATGATGTTCAAGTACACTCTGCACTCTAAAAAGAGAAGCTCAAACAAATTAAAGTGGGTCTAAAGTCAGGATTAAGACAACTGTTATTAGTTTCCTAGGGGTGACTCAACAAACTACCACAAACTTGGCTTAAAACATTAGAAATTCGTTTTCTCTCAGTTCTGGAGGCCAGAAGTCTGAACTAAAGGTGTTAGCAGAGCCATTCCACCAATGAAAAGCTCCAGGAAGAATCCTTCCTTGCCCTGTCTCAACGTGACACCTGGCATCTCTTGGCTTCCAGCAACATAACCTCGATCTCTGCCTGCCTCCATTTCCACATGCCTCTCTTCCTCCGTGTGTCTCTAAGTTTCTCCCTCTACATAGGACGCCAGTCACTGGACTTAGGACCTACCCTTAAATCCAAGATGATTTCATCTCAAGATCTTTAACTGATTACATCTGCCAAGTTCCTATCCCTGAAAAGGGACCAGATCAATTGTTTACCGTAATTGAAACAATGTGAAAGACATGCTCTTAGGAAAAAACCTCAGAGAAAAAACTGACAAGTCACATCTGAAATTGTTTTGTGCCTTCTCACTAGACTATGTTCTATCATTTTAAGTGTGCCTTTTTCTCAGTAGAAAATATCCTATTACATCAGCAGGAAATTCTATCATTTAAAAATTCTAAAATACACAGAGAGTTGAATAAAATGTTTTACTAATATGTTTTCTCTCCTGGTGTTCCCCATCATAGTGAACGCCTTCTCCAATAACCTGGAAGCTCTGGCTCTGTTTGTTGTCAGGCAACAACCAACCCATCAGCAAATCCTGTCAACTCCAAAGTATATTCCAGGACTTCCCTGGTGACAGTGGATAAGAATCCACCTACCAGTGCAGACAGTTTGATCTCTGGTCTAGGAAGAGCCCATGTGTTGCAACTAAAACCAGAACCAGTCAAATCAATAAATATTAAAACAACAACAACAACAAAGAAGTGAGGCTTTGAATGTGGCACCCTGTACCCCACGGGAAAAAAATACATATTTCAAATGCAACCAATTCTCATTCCCTCCACCACCATCAGCCTAAATCACTATCACCTCTGGCCAAAGTGAGCCTTTTAACATGTGAACCTGCTTTGTCACCCCGTGTAAAACTCTCCAGGGACTTACAGCACAGATGTAATAAAAGCCAAAGCTGCTCTCCTCTCCTCCTCCCTCCTCTCTCTCTAGCCACACAAGCTTCCTTTCATGCTGGAAGGTACAAAGCACAACACCAGCATCACTGTTCCCTCTGCCTGTGAAACCCAGGCATCTGAGAAACTGGATCTATCACGTCTCTGCTGACATGTCACCTCCTGAAAAGCCCTTTCCTGACAGCCCTACCTATACTTGTCCCCCTGGTCATTCTCCCTTTACCTTTCTGAACTATTTCCTCAGATAATAACAGTTATCAATTTGACAATACATCAGTTTTTTACTCTCAGCCTCAACTAGAAAATACGTTCCATTAAAGCATATTTGGCTCACTGCTCTATGCCCAGCGCTGAAACACTACCTGGCCCAGATACTTAAGTGAAGAAGTGAAGTGAAGTCGCTCAGTCATGTCTGACTCTTTGCGACCCGTGGACTGTAGCCCACCAAGCTCCTCCATCCATGGGATTCTCCAGGCAAGAATACTGGAGTGGGTTGCCATTTCCTTCTCCAGGGATCGAACCCAGGTCTCCCACATTGCAGGCAGATGCTTTAACCTCTGCGCCACCATACTAGTTCAACCAAGTACCTGAATGAAGAATGTACTTAACTTGGAATGTCAACAATAATTTGCTCATGTGTTTCCCCTTTTCAGATATTCCCTCATCCAATCTGCGATGAACATTATGACAAATATTCCCCCAAATTATTTCCCATTCACAATACATTTTTACTCTGGTTTGAAACAATAATTACCGACAGAAGTTTCTCTACAAGTTAAACACTAACACCAGAGACGAGCAGTTGCTTGCCATTAGACAGGATAGGAAAGAAAGAGCTAGAAACCAATGGCCCTCTGATCCTGATACCACTCTGTCCAACTACACCTCATTTCTTCACATACTATCAACAAAACGCCTGCTTTCCAAAAAAATAAGAATGGTTCCCTCAGTAGTTAGGGCCATTCTATCTGCATTTGTTTTTTTTTCCCTTGAACAGTATCCCAAAGTAAATTTCAAGGAACAACGTTTCCAAGGGGTGTTAACAGATACTGAAAAGGGTCAAATTTAGGGAAAACTTCATTAAGCAAAACTGAGCCGGTTTTTTTTCTCATAGAGGACTCTTCAGAATTTTAACTATGTTAATGTGCAGTATAAATCTCCACAATGAAGAGAGTATATACACTGTAACCCAAACTTATTTTTTTCCACTCAAACCTAATATACTCTTTCAGTCACTTCATTCATTCTTTCCTAGCTACCTCAAAAATTCTGGCAGCCTGACTTACTGAAAATATCTTTTATTTTAGATATCAAGGAAGGTTTAAAAAGAGACCTGCTAATGGATTTAAATTATAATTAAGATAATTCACTGTCTGCAGGGTATTATTTGAGACAAAGTCATTTTCTGGTAAACAGTTAAGAATGACAAAAATTAATATAAATACCAGAAGTAGCATAAAGCTGAAATCAAATGCACTCAAATAATCCTGCCCCCGCCAACTCATACTTCTTTTTTAGAACGCCACTAACCAAAACAAGGGCGAGACTAGAGGTGCAGAACAAAGCAAGTTTTGTTAAGTTTTTAGCCTAAATATGATATTGATAGCTACATTTCTGGAAAAGACTATAAGCTTAGATAACAAACTCATGGAAAAAAATCAGCAGGATCACTTTAGAACATGATGAACACAAATTCACACCCTGTATGATGCAAAAATTACTTTCCTAGCAATCCCTCTTTTTCGCCATCATTCCCCAGTATCTCTGCAGAGAACCCGATCTTAATGCTGCCTGTGCAGGCCTCCCTTGCCTCTAAAACCTTCTAAAATCTTCTGGTCACCTCTTTCACTTCTATTCTCTATCAGCGCCAGCTTCCAACCTTGAATTCACTCATCCTAACATTTGCAGGATATCTTCACGATACTCGATGTTAGAGGCAAAAGCTGAACTAGTCACAGCCCTAACATCAAAGAAACTCTTGAAACTTAAGAGGCCTGGCTGGAATACAGCCCAACTGCACCCTCCCCTCCCTATAACACAAGACAAACAATCCTACCTTCAAGCCCAATCCCTCAACAATCCTAAATTCTTTAAAACTAAAAATAGTTCAGCTGTTGTCTCATCTGCCAGCAGATGGCCAGACTATTTTTAATTCAGGATTCTAGAGAGCAGGAATGGATCAAGCTAAGCTAGGGCAGCCTGGAGGCCCTGACTCTGCAGAGTTCAGTGGCTGCTGCAGAAAGCTGGTGTGGGGCAGGTACCAAGAGAGGGCAACCTGGAGCTGTTCCTGGGCCTGTGGGCTTCACACTGATGGTAACAATGTTAAGTGGGAGGGATTTGGGTGGTTTTTTTTTTTAACCATTTTACTTCAAAATACAGTCAAGGTGAGAAGGGTTTTGTTTCTCTTTTTTTTTTNTTCAGTCGTGTCTGACTCTGTGCGACCCCATAGACAGCAGCTCACCAGGCTCCCTGTCCCTGAGAACTCCAGGCAAGAACACTGGAGTGGGTTGCCATTTCCTTCTCCAATGCATGAAAGTGAAAAGTGAAAGTGAAGTCACTCAGTTGTGTCCGACTCTTAGCAACCCACGGACTGCAGACCACCAGGCTCCTCCATCCATGGGATTTTCCAGGCTAGAGCACTGGAGTCGGTTGCCATTGCCTTCTCCTAATGAGATACTACTACACAGCTATTAAAATGACTAAACAAACAGACAATATCAGGTGCCAGACAGCATGTGGAAGAATTTGAACCCACATTGCTGTCAGAAATGCAAGATGTACACAGCAACTCTGGAAAAACAGTTTGGTAGTTTCTTATAAAGTTAAACACTTACCCGGTGACCCAGCAATCCCTCTCTATTTATCCAAGGGAGATTAACAGTTATAGCCACAAAAAAAGCATGTACACGTACGTTTTTGCTTCCCTGATGGCTCAGACGGTAAAGAATCCGCCTGTAATGTGGGAGACCTGGGTTCGATCCCTGGGATGGGAAGATCCCCTGGAGAAAAGAATGGCTACCCACTCCAGTATTCTTGCCTGGAGAACTCCATGGTCAGAGGAGCTTGATGGGCTATAGTCCATGGGGTAGCAGAGTCAGACACGACTGAGTGACTTTCACTCATATATCTAACACACACATTTATAGAAATTCTATTCATACTCACTAAAATTGGAAACAACTCGTATCTTTTTCACTGAGTAAATGGATGAACAGTAGTACAAAACTACTGGGGTGAAAATATGTGTTTATGGACATATGGACAGCACAAAGGAGGTTTTTAATTTTATTTTGTTTCCTTTTGCACGGGGAGAGAGGATGTCAGTGCTTAAAATGTCCTGTATTCTGATTATGGTGGTGATTAAATGAATCTGTACATACATGTGTTCACATTTATAGAAATGCTCACTGGAAAAAGTCAGTTTTACCATATGATAATTTAAGAAGCCCCCTCTTAGTTGCTCAGCCGTGTCCAATTCTTTGCAACCTATTGGCCTGTAACCTGCCAGGCTCCTCTGTCCATGGGATTTCCCAGGCAAAAATACTGGAGTAGGTTGCGATTTCCTTCTCCAGGGGATCTTTCCTACCTGGGGATTGAACCTTCGTTTCCTCTGTCTCCTGTATTGCGGGGGGGATTCTTTACCTGCTGAGCACTTGGGGAAGCCCTCTATTTTTAATACCAAATATCAATTTTATCTCAATGAAACTACTAAATCAGGACCCACTGGACAGAAGATGGAGATAAATGACATTCTAAAGATATTTTAGGTAATTGAAAGAAACAGATTTGCTGTATCAAGCAGTTAAAAAAAAAATGTAAGTAGGATTGGTGAGGGCATTTGTCTGGTTAATAAAAGAGGCTCAATCACCCAGACAGGCCATGAATGGAATTTTTTGGATCATTACACAAGATCCCACTCACCTGTAAGTAAGGAAGACTCTTGAAGTGTATTAATCATTCCACTGCAATCAATTATAGTTTTTGAAACACCAGGTGGCTCAGTGGTAAAGAATCTGCCTACCAAGCAGGAAATGCAGGTTTGATACTTGGGTTGGGAAGAATCCCGGAGAAAGAAATGGCAACTGACTCCAGTGTTCTTAGAGAAGGAAATGGCAACCTACTCCAGTATTCTTGCCTAGAGAATTCCATGGACAGAGGAGCCTGGCAGGCTACGGTCCATGAGGTGGCAAAAGACTCGGACATGACTTAACGACTAAACAACTACAGGAACACTTCCTTCCAAAGCTCATTTTGGTGACTTACCACTGTTTTCAAACTGAAAGAGTTTCTGCAATTTCCTAATACACTATTCATAATCCCAAAGGAATTTCTTACATAGTAGAAGATGTCGAGATTGTTTTCTTTTCAAAATATCACCACTGATGTGCAGGTAAGTAAAATCTCTTAAGTTTTTTAAATACTTAAGACAAATTTGCATTTATTATAGGAATAATTTAGTCTTTATCGTGTGTATAAATATGTTTCCTCTGTGGTTGGAAAACTGAATTATAATTGTTTTCACTTGCAGTTTTTAGCGTTGTCAGTTCCAATTATATTAATTTAAAGCTACCTTTTGAGACTAGTTAAATAAGCTATGGCACATGCATCTAATGGCATATTCCAAAACCATAATAAGGAATGAGAATGCTTTTAATGTACTGATATGAAATTACACCTAATACATATTAGATGTAAAAAAGGCAAACCAGAATAGTAGACTTAATACACTGTGAATTGTGCAAAAATGGGGGAAAAGTTTGTATATATACATACACACTCATGCATGTGTATTTATAGTATTTGCTTAGACTGTTTCTGGAAGAATATAGAAGAGGAGAATTAAGTGTTTAGGAGTGAGAGTTGGAATATACCACTGATGACCATTTTATGTATTTTATATTTTGAACCCTGTAAATACATTGCTTATTATAAAATTAAATGTTATTCCCTCTTCTTTGCAAAGAATAGCTGTACATTTTATAAAAACTGCCAAGAAAAAGAAGAAACAATAATTTGATTTCTTTATTGGGATCAAAAATTCTCACTCAAGAGAAAAATACTGAAGAACAGATTTCTCATAGTGATTCCAGTACTGAAAAACTGGAATAAGGACCTTGGTTCTTATCTTCTTTGAAGAAGGAATTCAGCAAAGAGACCAAGATTATGAAAAAGATAAAAGTTTTTGCCAGCAGCAAAGTAGATTTGGAAAAAGCAAAATGCGTATGAAAGAACACACAGGTGAGCTCAGTTGCACCCAATGGGGTGGCTTAGATTGCTTACCTGGGGGCAGGTTTCTGGGTTATCTCTGGCCAGTCGTCTCCACATTTGATCCTGGTGTGAACACAGATCTCTCAGCTAAGATGGATTCCTGCTGGCCTCTCCCTCCTTTTGTCTTTCCCCTAGACTAAGGGCCTTCTCTGTGCATGTGTTGGGTGGAGAAATTCACAAGTATGTACCCGAGTGGGGCCGATGCTCCTCCTGGTACCCCATCTTGAAGCATCGGCAGGAGACCAGCTACAGCTGCTCAGCCTGGGGCCTATCTACTACCTCAATTGTATACATTTGTCTGATTTTTTTTTTCTTCACAAAAAGAATATCTAAAGTGTGTAGAATCCTTTGAATCGTATTTTGCTCTTCAAAATATTGGCTGAGGATAGATAGCACTGGGAGCTGGCTAGAAATGCAGACTCCTTATGACCTACCCCAGATCTATCAAATCAGAACAAGCATTTTAATTAAAGACCTTCCTAGGGGATTTATTTGCACCTTCAAGTGTGAGAAAATACAGCCAAAGGAAAGCTGGAGTTGGAGGAAGATGGTGCCAACAGCCCTACATTATTAGGCAAGTTGATAATATATCAGAATAGAGAAAGGTCAGTGAACAAACTTTGTGAATTTTACTGAAGAACCAAAAGGAATCCTAGAAACACGCAGAACCAAAGGTCAAAAAAGAAAGTCCAAGCTCCTGGGTGTAAGTGTGTGTGTGTGTACGCGTGCTAGCATGCATGTGCTTGATCACTCAGGCATGTCTGATTCTCTGAGGCCCCTGGACGGGAGCCCACCAAACTCTTCCGCTCATAGAATTTTCCAGGCAAGAATACTGGAGTTGGTTGCCATTTCTTACTCCAGGGAATCTTCCTTACCCAGGGATTGAACCCATGTCTCCTACATTGGCAGGTGGATTCTTTACCACTAGCACCACCTGGGAAACCGTGGATGTAAATATATAGTCTCCTTCATTTGAATAACCCAAGATTCAGACAAAATCATCTTTGAAGAATCCTAAAGACAAGCATCCATTACCTGTTTCAAAAGTCAAACCAAAATAAATAAAATCTTTTAGTTTAAGAGTAAGCCCATCTCCCTACCTTCCATCTAGTCTCCCTGCATATGGCCTTTTCCCCATCCACCACAATTTTCCCAGCAGTAAGAACGATTCTCCTAACATAGAAGTCAAATCTCATCACTCCTGCAGTCACAGCCTTCAATGGTACCCCGTTTTACTCAGAGTAAGAAGCAGAGTCCTAAGGCAGACCCACTGGGCTTTGTGCATAACTCACCTCCCCCTAACCAGCACTCAACTGCTCTTCTTGGCTGGCTTAGCTCCAGCCATTTGGCCTCCTTGCTATTCCCTGAACTTGTCAGCTTCCAGATCTTTGCACTTGTTCCTCTGCTTAGGATCCTCTTCCTTCCTTAGGACCCTCTTCACTTCCAGTCTCTGTTGGAGCGTTGACCACACTGTTGACCACACTGCATGAGACAGCCACTCCCCACTCCTCTGTCCCTCTCACTCTCCTTTATTTTCCCCATGGCAGTTACCATTTCTCACACTACGTATTGCTTTGATTTTTGTTGGTTTTTTTGCCCCTCTTTAGAATATAAGCTCCTCAAAGGCTGGAACTTTATTTCCAGAGTGGCTGAAAGAAAGACAGTTGTTGAATAAATGAATGAACATATGATCCTGTCTTAGCTCAGGCAGCTGTAACAAACTACCATAAACCATGTGGCTTAAACCATAGAAACCCATTTCTCACAGTTTGGGAAAATGGAAATCCAAGATCAAGGTGCTGGATGATTTGGTCTCTGGTGATGATGCTCATTTTATGCAAAGATGGGCTCGATAAAGGACAGAAATGGTATGGACCTAACAGAAGCAGAAGATATTANCAGGGCTTTCTCTAGCTGTAGCGAGCGGGGGCTCCTTTTCAGCTGTGGTGCACGGGCTTCTCCTTTTTAGCTGTGGTGCACGGGCTTCTCACTGCTGTGGCTTCTCTTGTCGCAGAGAATGGGCTCTAGGGTGCTCCACCTTCAGTTGCTGTGGTGCAAAGGCTCAAAAGTTGTGGTTCCCGGGTTCTAGGGCACAGGCTCAATAGTTGTGATGCAGGGGCTCAGTTGCTCCATGGCATGTGGGGTTTTCCCAGATCAGGGTTCGAAACCATGTCTCCTGCATTGGCTGAAGGATTCTTTACTGCTGAGCCACCAGGGAAGCCCTGCCACATAGTTTTAAAGATTATGTGACACAGACTCACTATTCTTATAGTTGTTATTAATCTAAATATCAACTTAGCGGTTTTTTACTCCAACTGTGGTGTTGGAGAAGACTCTTGAGAGTCCCTTGGACTGCAAGGAGATCCAACCAGTTCATTCTGAAGATCAGCCCTGGGATTTCTTTGGAAGGAATGATGCTAAAGCTGAAACTCCAGTACTTTGGCCACCTCATGCAAAGAGTTGACTCATTGGAAAAGACTGATGCTGGGAAGGATCGGGGACAGGAGGAGAAGGGGACTACAGAGGATGAGATGGCTGGATGGCATCACGGACTCGATGAACGTGAGTCTGAGTGAACTCTGGGAGATGGTGATGGACAGGGAGGCCTGGCGTGCTGCGATTCATGGGGTTGCCAAAGAGTCGGACACGACCGAGCGACTGAACTGAACTGAACTCCAATCAACAAACATGTATTGAATACTTGCTATTTCTAAGCACCAGTACAGAACTTAAGGGGTACAAATATGATTAAGGTTAATGGCTTCTCTCAAGAGACTGGCAATATAAAACATTTTAAACAACTAATCACAACATGAAATATAATGAAACATATCCAGTAGAAGTACATTTATGGACATAAAGTGGAGAGGACAATGAATTTTGACAAGAAAGCTTTATAGAGAGGTGGTCTTTGATCTAAGTCATATTAAAGCAAAATAAAAACAGAAGACAATTCCCAGAATGGTGCATCAAAGATCTGCTTAGGAGACTAAATTTCCATTCCAGTGGCTGGGCTGGTGATCAAAATATTTTAGAGATTACCTCTAGAGCCTGTTTCTGTGTTACCAGACAACCAAGCCCATTTTACTGTAGTCACACTCTAGTTTGTCAATATGCTGTCCTGTCAACTCCAGCAGGTAGGGTTTCTCCCTTCAGAGGAGTTGGGACTCGTCTGGAACCAGGGAATCCTGGCCTCTACTCCTAATTTCTTTGTGGTTTGCCCACAGAAGGAGAAAGAAGGGATGATTCTGAGAATTTACAGATTGTGAAGCTTTTTTTTTCTGTCATTGAACTTGGATGACCTGTAGAATTTCAGAGACAATTGTTGCTGTGAAGTGGACATATTTATTTTGTCCTGAAGAAAATAAATTAGGGCTTCCCAGGTGGTTCAGTGGGTAAAGAATCTGTGTGCAATGCAGGAGACGTAGGAGTTGTGGGTTCAATCCCTGAGTCGGGAGATCCCCTGGAGGAGGGCATGGCAACCCACTCCAGTATTTTTGCCTGGAGAATTCCCTGGACAGAGGAGCCCGGTGGGTTACAGTCCATGGAGTTGCAAAGAGTCAGACTGAGCACGCAACATGAGTTAAAGATCAAGGAGGCTCCGGAGGGAAGGGATATATGTATACTTCTTGCTGATTCACATTGTCCTATAGGAGAAACTGACACAACATTGTAAAGCAGTTGTACTCCAATTGAAAAATGAATAAAATCAGATGGTGGAACTCACAAGAGATTTTCGAAGAAGGGAAAACAGAAACTTGAACAGAGTTAAGAGAGTTCTATAAGATGATAGATCTTATACATAATAGTGGAAACAAAATCACCAATGCATTTTTTGATCCTGTATCACCTTTCTAAAAATTACATTGTGTTTATTAATAAAATGTTCATCTTAAATAAAGAAAGGTTGAGGGTAGTCAGCCATTTCCATTGAACTTTGCCACATGTGAAGGAAAGAAGAAAGAGGATCTGCTATTACTTTGTGCACAGTTAAACAGGCTGGTCTTCTCTCAGACAAGTACTTGTTGAAATCAGAAAAGTGTGGACAGGGCATAAGTTTCCCAACATTGTTAGATCCTGCACTTCTCACCATGCTGCCACAAGAGATGAGAAAGCTATTTTTTTTTCTTTTTTATCTTTTCTTTCTTTTTTTTTCTTCTCCTGTTTGTGACTTCTATTCCATACAAAACAAGTCAAAGGTAAAGGTAAAGGGCAGGGCTTCCCTGGTGGCTCAATGGTAAAGAATCCACCTGCCAATGCAGGCGACATGAGTTCGATTCCTGATCCAGGAAAATCCCACATGCCTTGGAGAGACAAAGCCAGTGTGCCACAACCATTGAGCCTATGCTCAAGAACCCACGTGGCCTAGAGCCTGTGCTCTGCAACAAAAGAAGCCACTGCAATAAGAAGCTCGTGTACCGCAACTAGAGAATAGACCCCTCTTGCTGCAACTACAGAAAAAGTTCACAAGCAATAAAGCCACAGCACGGCCATAATAAGTAAACATTAGGAAAAAAAAATAATAAAGGGCCATCTGAAATGATTTGGACATGTACTTTGAATTCATGTAATGTCCAGTTAAGACATCTATTTCTGTTTCATTGACTACGCTAAAACCTTTGCCTGTGTGGATCACAACAAACTGTGTAAAATTCTTCAAGCGATGGGAATACCAGATCACCTGACCTGCCTCCTGAGAAATCTGTATGCATGTCAAGAAGCAACAGTTAGAACTGGACATGGAACAACAGACTGGTTCAAAATTGGGAATAGACTACGTCAAGGCTGTATGTTGTCACCCTGCTTATTTAACTTATACGCAGAGTATGTCGTGTGAAATGCTGGGCTGAATGAAGCACAAGTTGAAATCAAGATTGCCGGGAGAAATATCAATAACCTCAGATATACAGATGACACCAGTCTTATGGCAGAAAGCGAAGAGGAACTTAAGCGCCTCTTGATGAAGGTCAAAGAGGAAAGTGCAAAAGCTGACTTAAAACCCAACATTCAGAAAATGAATCACTTCATGGCAAATAGATGGGGAAATAATGGAAACAGTGACAGCCTTTATTTTCTTGGACTCCAAAATCACTGCAAATGGTGACTGCAGCCATGAAATCAAAAGACGCTTGCTCCTTGGAAGAAATGCTATGACAAACCTGGACAGTGTATTAAAAAGCAGAGACATTACTTTGCCAACAAAGGTCCATATAATCAAAGATATGGTTTTTCCAGTAGTCCTGTATGGCTGTGAGAGTTGGACCATAAAGAAGGCTGAGCTCTGAAGAATTGATGCTTTTGAACTGTGGTGTTAGAGAAGTCTCTTGAGAGTCCCTTGGACTGCAAGGAGATCCAACCAGTCCATCCTGAAGGAGATCAGTCCTGGGTATTCATTGGAAGGACTGATGTTTGAGCTGAAACTCCAATACTTTGGCCACCTGATGGGAAGAGCCGACTCACTAGAAAAGACCTTGATGCTGGGAAAGATTGAAGGCAGGAGGAGAAGAGGATGACAGAGGATGAGATGATTGGATGGCATCACTGACTCAATGAGCATGAGTTTGAGCAAGCTCCTGAGATGGTGAAGGACAAAGAAACCTGGCGTGCTGCAGTCCATGGGGTCACAAAGTGTAGGACATGACTAAGCGACTGAATAGCAACAAGCACAAATTAGGGCGAGTGTATGAGTCTGGAGGATTCTGATGTTTAAAAAGGGGTCTTTTCATTAACCAAGATTGGGAAACATTGCTTTAAACTGCAGTGGAAGATCGTTATTACCCCAGTGGCTAAATAATATCAAATTATGGACCAATACTATTAAACTACAAAGTCCTGTCCAATTTGAATCATGATAAATAGCATGGAAACATATACACTACCATATGTAAAATAGACAGCCAATGGAAATTTGCTGTATGACTCAGGGAACTCAAACTGAAGCTCTGTAATAACCAAGAGGGGTTGGATAGGGTGGGAGGGAGGTTCAACAGAGAGGGGACACGTATGTATACCTATGGCTGATTCGTGTTGATGTATGGCAGAAACCAATACAATATTGTAAAGCAATTATCCTTCAATTAAAAAATAAATTAAAAAAATTGAATCATGATTGAGTTTTGGCTTTTTAAAAAATTACTTTATAGGAGTTTTGTATTCGTTTTCAATTACTATTTAGGGGCAATGGGTCTTAATAGCCTTGCTTTATTTTTTTTCTCCTTTTAGTAGTTCTTAAAACAAATTGCTAGTGATAAAAAGTATTGACTGTTTAAAATGTCCATTCATTATTTTAGTAATGTTTATATTTGTCAAGTGGAAAGTATTGCCAGTCAAATTAGTTATGTAAATTTATATTATTTATAAATTTATATAAATATTAAGTATATAAATATATATGTTTATACATAAGTATATAAAGTAAATAAAATATATACATATATTTTTATATATGCAAATTGATTATTATAGATTGATCAATAGATCTAGATAGATAAAACATGATTCTTGAGCTTGAGAAGCTCAAAATTTAGCAGATGAGATAATGTAGACATGTATAATTACAAAACAATAGAAATTATTGCTATAATAGATATGTGAACTGAAGTAAAGAGAGAAATCAACTTTGCCTGCAGGTGGAAAAGAAGGAATTCACTTGTATTAGGACTTGTCAGTCCTCTTACCTGTGTTATAAATTATGATTTTTTCACATTCCAGAGTAAAAGGAGAACACCTGTGTAGGTTTTTTTCAGCTTTATTGAGGTACTACTGACATATAACGTATAAGTTTAAGGTGTACAGCATGGTGAGTTGATGCACATACATATTGTGAAATGATTACCATGATAAGGTTTGTTAACATCTTCATCCTGTGTAGTGTTTAAAAAATTTATCTTATTAAGGAAACAGGCCTGCAATAGTGTTGAGAATGTGATATAAGAATTTTCTTCCCATGATAACAATTGCATAATGTGCCCAGGAAATGTTGCAATGACTCCTATTACATAAACCACAGCTTAACTGTATGATGGCAGATGTAAATAGAATACAGTGGATCGTATGAGGCATTGCACAGATGATCACTTCATTCATTCATGCATTTGAAAAACTACCTTCTGTTGGCAAAATGTTGCATAGGTGGTAATGTGAAAACAAAATTTAAAATAATTTTGTTTTATATTGGAGCATAGTTGATTAACGATGGTGTATTTGTTTCAGTTATACAGCAAAGTGATTCAGTCATACATATACATATGTGTATTCTTTTTCAAATTCTTTTCCCATTTAGGTTATTACAGAATATTGAGCAGACTTCCTTGTGCAATAGACTTCCAACAGACTTCCTTGTTGGCTATCTATTTTAAATATAGCAGTGTGTATCTGTCCATCCTAAACTTCCAGTCTATCATTTTCCCTCACCCTTCCCCCTGGTAATTGTGTTTGTTCTGTAAATTTGTGAGTCTGTTTCAGTTTTATAAGTAAGTTTATTTGTATCATTGAGAAAACAAAAACTAATAAAGCAGTTTTCCTACTTCAACGAGACTGTAACCTAGTAAGGAAGGTAATAAGATATTCAAGTGACTATGATCCAGAGAAGGTTGTTTTAAGTGTCTTGAAAACCATGTAATCAAAATATGGAGACGGCCAGAGAAAATGCTCAGTTTGGGCATGTTGGATGGCATCTTGGGAGAACTTGGATTTGAGTGACATTGTTTGGGATAGGCAGAATATTGTGGAAGGCTTTCAGGGAGAGAGGATGAATGTCCCAAATATAAGAATTCTTTGAATTACAAAAGCACATTTGTAGAGGTGGGAATGGAAAAGTCATGTTTCAGGAATAGTAAGAGGTCTGACTGGGTTTGAGTATAAAGCACATGTAAGCAGAGTGATGGGAAATGATATTCAAAAGATCACTTAGCAACAGGTCACATGGCCTATGAAATCTCAGGAAAAACAGTCTTACAAACATTTATTGAGGGCTTGTAATATCTCAAGAATTGAGAGCTCAAATATGAATGAAGTGAACCTCTCAGTATCACAGACATACAACCTTTGATGCCTTGGAGATAGCAGAGTGCACTGATTACCTGTTGATGAAAGGAGTACGTCAAAGCTGTATACTGTTACCCTACTTATTTAACTTCTATGCAGAGTACATCATGAGAAATGCTGGGCTGGGTGAAGCACAAGCTAGAATCAAGATTGCTGGGAGAAATATCAATAATCTCAGATATGCAGATGACACCACCCTTATGGCAGAAAGTGAAGAGGAGCTAAAAAGCCTGTTGATGAAAGTAAAAGAGGAGAGTGAAAAAGCTGGCTTAAAACTCAACATTCAAAAACAAAGATCATGGCATCCGGTCCTATCACATCATGACAAATAGATGAGGAAACAACAGGAACAGTGACATACTTTATTTTCTTGGACTCCAAAATCACTGCAGATGGTGACTGCAGTCACAAAATTAAAAGATGCTTGCTCCTTGGAAAAAAAGCTATGACCAACCTAGATATCATATAAAATGCAGAGACAGTAGTTTGTCAACAAAGGTCCATCTAGTCAAAGCTATGGTTTTTCCAGTAGTCATGTATGGATGTGAGAGCTGGACCATAAAGAAAGCTGAGCACTGAACTGATGCTTTTGAACTGTGGTGTTGGAGAAAGCTCTTGAGAGTTCCTTGGACTGCAAGGACATCAAACCAGTCAATCCTAAAAGATATGAATCCTGAATATTCATGGGAAGGACTGTTGCTAAAGCTGAAGCTCCAATAATTTGGCCACCTGATTCAAAGAACTGACTCATAGGTCAAGACCCTGATGCTGGGAAAGATTGAAGGCAGGAGAAGAAGGGGACAACAGAGGATGAGATGGCTGGATNCTGTTGCTAAAGCTGAAGCTCCAATAATTTGGCCACCTGATTCAAAGAACTGACTCATAGGTCAAGACCCTGATGCTGGGAAAGATTGAAGGCAGGAGAAGAAGGGGACAACAGAGGATGAGATGGCTGGATGGCATCACTGACTTGATGGACATGAGTGTGAGCAAACTCTGGGAGTTGGTGATGGACGGGGAAACCTGGCGTGCTGCAGTCCATGGGGTGGAAAAGAGTAAGACATGACGGGGTGGCAAAGAGTAGGACATGACAGAGTGCCTGAACTGAACTGATTACAAAAAGTGAAGGTGTTAATTTACATGTTGTCATGAAGATCCATGTGAAGAATTTGGGAGCCATCACCCCTCATGGGAAGAGTCAGAGAAAACACCAGAGAAGACATGCCGTTGTAACTGGATCTTGATGAATGAGTACAGAAAAAATAAGAACATAGCATTTCTCCTGCATACAAAGTCCCAAAGACCATGGCTGGTTTAGTCAGAGAACAACATGTGGTCCCATGTGACTTAAGGGGATAGTGTTGGGAGCTGAGGCAGGAAAGGAAGGTTGGGGTCAAAGTGAGAAGCGCCTTATAGATTGTGGTAAAGAATTTGGACTTAAGTCTTATTGGCCAGTGGTTCTGTCTTTTGGGCTGGTGCTGTAACAGTGGAGAAGATTAAAAGTCTAGAAACCATAAACAAGCCAGCAGCACTTATAGCGCAAGCCATGGTGTGGTACAATGAAGGTCTAACTGTTTTTGAAAGCATCCATAGATACTGCACTGCTTACTTGGTTGGCCTTCAGTGTGTTTCTTTGGGAATGGAGCTATTTACTCTCAGATGGTGCATCTTAAACACCTGCTGATGTCATAAGTTCCAGTAAGCCCAAGATCATTCCCTTGGCACATTCTTGATGTTACTTCAAGCCTCTTTCCTCCCACTCAAGTGGTCTTCTAGGTAACACCGCCCCCAAGTTGCTCAGATCAGCATTCTGTTGGACAGAAACTGCTGTTAAAAGTTTGAATGCTGGGGAAACCAACATTTACCTTATTGGTCAAAAGGTGGCAGGATGTTTGCAAAGCATGCAATGAACAGGGACAAAGTGCTGTCTGTTACCAGATGAAAAACCTTGCTGTAGAAAATAGAAAGTCCCGGGGCTTTCCTGGTGGTCCAGTGGTTAAGAATCTGCTTTGCAGTGTAAGAGACACTGGTTCAATCCCTGTTCGGGGAAGAACCCACATGCAGAGGAGCAACTAAGCCTGTGAGCCTGAGTGCCCTAGCGCCTGTGCTCCAACAACAAGAGAAGCCAGCGCAATGAGAAGCCCTCCTACTGCATGCAGCAATCTTCATAGCTGCAAAAAATAAATAAGTAAATCTTAAAAAAAAAAAANCGTGAAGGTGGACATTTTCAAACATGTGGAAGAGTGGAGACAGGAGCATGACCCCCAAGCTCCCAAGCCTCGTGTCCGGAGCCCTAGACACTACAGGGGTCACCTGGGTGCCCCTCCCCATCCAGACCGGACTCCAGGCTGCCCATGTGTTAGCACCAAGGGGCAGGAGGCGACCCGGGAGGCTCCCGGGCACCAGCTGGGCCCCGGCTCCCGCTCAGCCTGGCCCAGAGCAGGGAGGCCCTGCCCTGTGACTGTGACATAAGACAGGGATGCCCACCAAGCCCCCGCCCGGGCCTCCTGCCGCCGGGCGACGGCCAGCCCCAGGCCACCGCCACCCGGGCACCTCTCCTCTGCAGGCCGGCGGGAAGCCAGCCGCTCGGCCCACCGGGGCTCTGGCTGGTTCGATGCTCCTTCTCATTTTCCTCTGCCTTTGCTGCTTGGGCTGCGTGGCGCTGTGTNGGAAATGATATTCAAAAGATCACTTAGCAACAGGTCACATGGCCTATGAAATCTCAGGAAAAACAGTCTTACAAACATTTATTGAGGGCTTGTAATATCTCAAGAATTGAGAGCTCAAATATGAATGAAGTGAACCTCTCAGTATCACAGACATACAACCTTTGATGCCTTGGAGATAGCAGAGTGCACTGATTACCTGTTGATGAAAGGAGTACGTCAAAGCTGTATACTGTTACCCTACTTATTTAACTTCTATGCAGAGTACATCATGAGAAATGCTGGGCTGGGTGAAGCACAAGCTAGAATCAAGATTGCTGGGAGAAATATCAATAATCTCAGATATGCAGATGACACCACCCTTATGGCAGAAAGTGAAGAGGAGCTAAAAAGCCTGTTGATGAAAGTAAAAGAGGAGAGTGAAAAAGCTGGCTTAAAACTCAACATTCAAAAACAAAGATCATGGCATCCGGTCCTATCACATCATGACAAATAGATGAGGAAACAACAGGAACAGTGACATACTTTATTTTCTTGGACTCCAAAATCACTGCAGATGGTGACTGCAGTCACAAAATTAAAAGATGCTTGCTCCTTGGAAAAAAAGCTATGACCAACCTAGATATCATATAAAATGCAGAGACAGTAGTTTGTCAACAAAGGTCCATCTAGTCAAAGCTATGGTTTTTCCAGTAGTCATGTATGGATGTGAGAGCTGGACCATAAAGAAAGCTGAGCACTGAACTGATGCTTTTGAACTGTGGTGTTGGAGAAAGCTCTTGAGAGTTCCTTGGACTGCAAGGACATCAAACCAGTCAATCCTAAAAGATATGAATCCTGAATATTCATGGGAAGGACTGTTGCTAAAGCTGAAGCTCCAATAATTTGGCCACCTGATTCAAAGAACTGACTCATAGGTCAAGACCCTGATGCTGGGAAAGATTGAAGGCAGGAGAAGAAGGGGACAACAGAGGATGAGATGGCTGGATGGCATCACTGACTTGATGGACATGAGTGTGAGCAAACTCTGGGAGTTGGTGATGGACGGGGAAACCTGGCGTGCTGCAGTCCATGGGGTGGAAAAGAGTAAGACATGACGGGGTGGCAAAGAGTAGGACATGACAGAGTGCCTGAACTGAACTGATTACAAAAAGTGAAGGTGTTAATTTACATGTTGTCATGAAGATCCATGTGAAGAATTTGGGAGCCATCACCCCTCATGGGAAGAGTCAGAGAAAACACCAGAGAAGACATGCCGTTGTAACTGGATCTTGATGAATGAGTACAGAAAAAATAAGAACATAGCATTTCTCCTGCATACAAAGTCCCAAAGACCATGGCTGGTTTAGTCAGAGAACAACATGTGGTCCCATGTGACTTAAGGGGATAGTGTTGGGAGCTGAGGCAGGAAAGGAAGGTTGGGGTCAAAGTGAGAAGCGCCTTATAGATTGTGGTAAAGAATTTGGACTTAAGTCTTATTGGCCAGTGGTTCTGTCTTTTGGGCTGGTGCTGTAACAGTGGAGAAGATTAAAAGTCTAGAAACCATAAACAAGCCAGCAGCACTTATAGCGCAAGCCATGGTGTGGTACAATGAAGGTCTAACTGTTTTTGAAAGCATCCATAGATACTGCACTGCTTACTTGGTTGGCCTTCAGTGTGTTTCTTTGGGAATGGAGCTATTTACTCTCAGATGGTGCATCTTAAACACCTGCTGATGTCATAAGTTCCAGTAAGCCCAAGATCATTCCCTTGGCACATTCTTGATGTTACTTCAAGCCTCTTTCCTCCCACTCAAGTGGTCTTCTAGGTAACACCGCCCCCAAGTTGCTCAGATCAGCATTCTGTTGGACAGAAACTGCTGTTAAAAGTTTGAATGCTGGGGAAACCAACATTTACCTTATTGGTCAAAAGGTGGCAGGATGTTTGCAAAGCATGCAATGAACAGGGACAAAGTGCTGTCTGTTACCAGATGAAAAACCTTGCTGTAGAAAATAGAAAGTCCCGGGGCTTTCCTGGTGGTCCAGTGGTTAAGAATCTGCTTTGCAGTGTAAGAGACACTGGTTCAATCCCTGTTCGGGGAAGAACCCACATGCAGAGGAGCAACTAAGCCTGTGAGCCTGAGTGCCCTAGCGCCTGTGCTCCAACAACAAGAGAAGCCAGCGCAATGAGAAGCCCTCCTACTGCATGCAGCAATCTTCATAGCTGCAAAAAATAAATAAGTAAATCTTAAAAAAAAAAAAAGTCCTGAAGAACTTTTAAACACATGGATCCTAAAACCAAAACAATGAAACAAGCAGATTAATCAAACTGCCATTTGCCAAATGGAGGTAGCAAAGGCCTGGAGCTGGGAGACCATTTAAAGCCAGAGAGGATCAGAACTAGGGTATTAGTAGAAGGGAAGACTATTTTATTAAGGAATCAGGGGACTTGATGGGGCTTTGCTTGTGGGTCAGTGGTAAAGATTCTGCATGCAATGCAGGAGACATGGGTTCGAACCCTGGGTTGGGAAGATCCCCTGGAGGAGGAAATGGCAACCCACTCCAGTATTCTTGCCTGGGAAATTCCATGGACAGAGGAGCCTGGCAGGCTATAATCTGTGGGGTCGCAAAGAGCCGAACATGACTGAAAGACTCAACTACCACTACCAGTGGATTTGACAATTGATTGGGTGAGGAAGGGGCCTCATGAAGGAGTCAGAGATAATCTGATACTTTATGTCTGGATAAACAAAAGAATATTGGTGCTATTAACATAAATACAATGATCAGGGAAAACAGTTATTTAGAATTACGTGATAAATGTGGCTCAGGGTAATTGAGTTTTAAATGGTACTTATGAATTGGTCAAAGGGCTTCCCAGGTGGTACAATGGCAAAGAATCTGCCTGCCCATGTAGGAGATGCAAGAGACAAGGAAGGGTTCGACCTCTGGATCAGAAAGATTCCCTGTATAAGGAAATGGCAGCCCACTCCAGTCTTCTTGCCTGGAGAATCCCATGGACAGAGGAGTCTGGCAGGCTACAGGCCATAGAGTTGCAAAGAGATGGACACGATTGAGCACAGCACACATAAATTAGCCAAGATTCAGTTCAGTTGCTTAGTCGTGTCCAACTCTTTGAGACCCCATGAATTGCTGCACGCCAGGCCTCTCTGTCCATCATCAACTCCCGGAGTTCACCCAAACTCTTGTCTATTGAGTCGGTGATGCCATCCAGCCATCTCATCCTCGGTCGTCCCCTTCTCCTCCTGCCCCCAATNTTTGAGACCCCATGAATTGCTGCACGCCAGGCCTCTCTGTCCATCATCAACTCCCGGAGTTCACCCAAACTCTTGTCTATTGAGTCGGTGATGCCATCCAGCCATCTCATCCTCGGTCGTCCCCTTCTCCTCCTGCCCCCAATCCCTCCCAGCATCAGAGTCTTTTCCAATGATTAGGAATTCTAGTAAGTCGACTTCTCCTGAGAAGCATGTATGTAAGGCTGTTCTGTGACCCCTACCTTTCCACCCTGGGATGGGGCTTGTGCAGTTACTGCTGAAGAAAACCCAGGAAAGTACCAGCCCTACTAGGCAAACTTTAGGCAGAGCGGAAACTAGGTGACCCTCATTTTTAAGTCCTGTTATATTACTTTTCTTACTACAAATGAAGAAGTTAAAAACAGCTTTCCCTTGTTAGTTATTTCCCCAATTTGAAAGAATAGAAGCGAAACCCCCAGAAGGCTTTATCTGGGTTAGCCCAGAATAACCCAAACCCACAACTAGTGGATATAAGCACTACTCTGAATGACTGGTAAGAGAGACTTTTATTAGGATGCATAGACCAGAGATTTCCTTGGGATACCTGTGATGTCTTTGTCAGTGGTCCTTTTATTACCCAAGCACACAAGATGGTGCTGGGGATGATGTCATTGGTCTTCATACCACTAGATCAGATTGCAGCACAGAACATGTCAAAACATACATCCTTGACAGTCTGGGAACACAGCCATCTTCCCTGTTGGAGATGTCAATGGGATCCTGCAAGGTGATAGGAATTTGGAGTGGAGGTAAAGGACCCTGCCTTGTAGAGTGGGGAAGATGAACAGGGGAGGGAAGTATTGAGACTGGTGGGTTTTCCTTTTTTCCTGAACTGTTTTTGTTTTCAATAGCATTTCCCATTTCTCATCCACCACTGAATCTAGAGTTCTCTAAATGAATGATCTAATTATTCAAGGCTAATGGATTAACACAATTTCACTTTTCCTGGCTCCTGAGCTATCATGAAGGTTATTGGTGGAGTGAGAGTTACAATTGGCACATGAAGCTTTGAAGGAGAAGGTACCGTGCCGTTCCAGCTTCGTGGCAAAAAGGGGAGGTGGGGCTTCCTTGGTGGTGGAGTGGATAAGAATCTGCCTGCCAATGCAGGGAACATGGATTCAATCCCTGGTCCGGGAAGATTCCACATACTGCAGAACAACTAAGCCCATGCACTATAACTCCTGGGCCTGTGCTCTAGAGCCCATGAGCTGCAACTACTGAAGCCCTTGAGCCTAGAGCCTGTGCTCCACAACAAGAGAGGCCATTGCAATAAGAAGCCCACACACCACGAGGAAGAGTAGCCCCCACTCACCACAGCTAGAGAAAGCCTGAGAGCAGCAGTGCAGACCCAGCATAGCCCTAAATAAATAAATAAACAAATTATTGAAAAAAAGGATAGGTGGGTGCCGTTGATAATGGTCAAGATAGAGAACATGCCTAGGTCATTTCTGCATTTCCCACTCTGTGTCAGTAGTTCTTCGGTGTGTTCTTGCCACCTTTTCTTAAATATCTTCTGCTTCTGTTAGGTCCATACAGCTTCTGTCATTTATTGTGCTCATCTTTGCATGAAATGTTCTGTTCAGTTCAGTTCAGTTGCTCATGCAGATAATCATGATGATGTGATCGCTAATCTAGAGCCAGACATCTTGGAATATGAGGCCAAGTGGGCCTTAGAAAGCATCACTATGAACAATGCTAGTGGAGGTGATGGAATTCCAANGTTCAGTTCAGTTCAGTTGCTCATGCAGATAATCATGATGATGTGATCGCTAATCTAGAGCCAGACATCTTGGAATATGAGGCCAAGTGGGCCTTAGAAAGCATCACTATGAACAATGCTAGTGGAGGTGATGGAATTCCAATTGAGCTGTTTCAAATCCTGAAAGATGATGCTGTGAAAGGGCTACACTCAATATGCCAGCAAATTTGGAAAAAACTCAGCAGTGGCCACAGGACAGGAAAAGGTCAGTTTTCATTCCAATTCCAAAGAAAGGCAATGCCAAAGAATGCTCAAATTACCGCACAATTGCGCTCATCTCACATGCTAGTAAAGTAATGCTCAAAATTCTCCAAGCCAGGCTTCAGCAATACATGAACCATGAAATATTCCACTGGTATCTCTGATTTTCTTGTAGAAATCTCTAGTCTTTCCCATTCTACTATTTTCCTCTATTTTTTGCATTGATCACTGAGGAAGGCTCTCATATCTCCTTGTTATTCTTTGGAACTCTGCATTCAGATGGGTATATCTTTCCTTTTCACCTTTGCCTTTTCTTCTTTGCTTTTTTCTTCACTTGTTCCTTAGAAGAAAAGCTATGATAAACTTAGACAGCATATTAAAAAGCAGAGACATTACTTTGCCGACAAAGGTCTGTCTAGTCAAAGCTATGGTTTTTCCGGTAGTCATGTATGCATGTGAGAGCTGGAGCATAAAGCAAGCTGAGCTCCGGAGAACTGATGTTTCTGAATTGTGGTGTTGGGGCAGACTCTTGAGAGTCCCTTGGACTGCAAGGAGACCCAACTAGTCCATCCTAAAGGAAATCAGTTCTGAATATTCACTGGAAGGCCTACTCCTGAAGCTGAAGCTCCAATATTTTGGCCACCTGATTAGAAGAACTGACTCATTGGAAAAGACCCTGATGCTGGGAAAAATTGAAAGCAGGAGGAGAAGGGTAGACAGAGGATGAGATGGTTGGATGGCATCACCGACTTGATGGACATGAGTTTGAGCAAGCTCCGGGAGTTGGTGATGGATAGGGCAGCCTGGTGTGCTGCAATCCATGGGGTCTCTAAGAGTCAGACATGACTGAGTGACTGAACTGAACTGAACTGTGTCAGTAGTGGAGGCAGCACTGAAATCCTGAATAAAGCTCATGGGAGTTATCTACCTGCCTCCAGAGCCCCAGGATACAGATGCTCGTTTGAGCCTTAGTAAGGGGAGTACAGCCTAGGTGCCAAAATTATGAAGATATCCTTTCCTCTAATTATTAGAAGACTCATCTTCCCTCTCTTTTCATGTTGCTTTGATTAATGGTATTTTCATGGTTCCTGTTTCCTTCTTTCAAATGTTGGGAAAAATAAGGAAGGCAGATTAAGATTGAATACAATGTGCACTGTTCTCTCAAGCCATTCCAAATTTTTGAATGTTTTGGCTAAACATCGTTTTCTTATTCAACTTTCCACCTATATCGAGTTCTGGAACCAGGGTATGAAGTGAACATTGCTGCTTTGAACACAGACATATAGCGCTGTAACTTTGGGGTGATCTCATGGGTCACCATACAATCAGGGACTGAGGGATAGAATCTGCCTCCTGCATTTAACAAAAGGTTCATTTCCAGCAGGAACTCAACCCTGTACATGTGTGTGTTAGTCACTCAGTCGTGTCCGACTCTTTGTGACCCCATGGGCTATAGCCTGCCAGGTTCCTCTGTCCCCGGAATTCTCCAGGCAAGAATACTGGAGTGGGTTGCCATTTCCTTCTCCAGGGGATCTTCCTGGCCCAGGGATCAAACCCAAGTCTCCTGCATTGCAGGCAGATTCTTCACCATCTGAGCCACCAGGAAACCCCTAGCCTTGTGCATATGCTATCTTAAAAGTCAGTTGCATGTTTCATCAACATAAATCTGATTTCAAACATGACAGTCTTTGACTTTAGTTAATTTAAACACAAGTGTTCAACTAGTTCTGAAGTAAATAGAGTACATTATTCCTTCTTTCCCACCTCTTGGGCAGGAGGAAGTGTTTCTTGTACTATCCATTAGTGAGGTGACTCTGGCTTCCACCTGGCACACCAACCTGTTGCCTTTGGCTAGCGATGCTTATTATTTCATGATATCCCCACTACTTAGGCTTTCTAACAGCTGCTTCTGTTTGTTACTTGGCATTTTTTTCAGTTTCTCTTCATGATCTCATAACCAAGTAAGAGTCTATTAACGCATTTATTTTTTTTGGCTTATTAATATACTGCCATGCCTTCTGGCTGCAAAGACATGATAGAATCACTGAGAAAAAATTCAATAATTAATGAGAGTTTTTATTCCCCCCACCTTACAACATTCAGAAAAAAAAAAATCATTCAAAATGTTGAAAGGTAAACTCAACCTTCAATTCTTAAGGACAGAAAATATATACTACAGACTAGAAAAACTATGCTTTCAAATGGATTTTTTAAAGCCTCGGAATTGTTAACAGGATCATGCTGGCCAAATGTAATTGACATGAACAAGATTGTATGTTTGTGTTGGTTACTTAGTCATGTCCCACTCTTTGCAACCCCTTGGACCGCTGCCAGACAGCTCCTCTGTCCATGAAATTTCCCAGGCAAGAATATTGGAGTGGATTGCCATTTCCTTCTTCAAGAGATCTTCCCGATGCAGGGATCAAACTGCATCTCCTGCACTGTGGGCAGATTCTGTATCATCTGAGCCACTGGGGGAACCTGAAGCAAGATTGAAAGAGCCTAATGCTGTCACTCCTCGATTCTCCAAGGTCTTCAGAGCACCAGTCATTTCAGGAACACTTGCCTTGTGGCTCAGCTGGTAAAGACTCCATCTGCAATGCGGAAGACCTGGGTTTGATCCCTTGGTTGGGAAGATTCCCTGGAGAAGGCAATGTCTACCCACTCCAGTATCCTGGCCTGGAGAATGCCATGGTCTGTATAGTCCATAGGGATCACAAAGAGTCAGACACGATTTAGNACTACTGGAGTTTCAGCTTTAGCATCATTCCTACCAAAGAACACCCAGGACTGATCTCCTTAAAGTCAAGGGACTCTCAAGAGTCTTCTCCAACACCACAGTTCAGAAGCATCAATTCTTCAGCGCTCAGATTTCTTCACAGTCCAACTCTCACAAACCTAATTATTTTTCTCCCTTGGTAACATCTGGATGTCCTTAACTAAAATGATAGCTATTGTAGCATGTTGGTTTGTTGGGAATTATGTAATTTGTGTGTGTTTGTGAGTGTTCTGTCTCATCCGACTCTTTGCAACCACATGGGCCACCACTAATAATCTTGGGGAGCTTTGTGTTCAGTGGATCATGGATTTGAATTTTTATTGTAAACTGTTATGGACGTTCTGGTTTTGAGGAAGAATAAAATTATCATGATACCAACATTCTTTGAATAAACATTTGTATTATGCTTTTTTGGACTGGTAATTTAGAGGAATGTTTTTCAAGTATGTTATTTGCTCAGTCATGTCCAACTCTTTGCGATCCTTGGACTATAGCTACCAGGCTCCTTTGTCCATAGAATTCTCCAGGCAAGAATACTAGAATGTGTTGCCATTCCCCTCTCCAGGGGGTCTTTCCAACCCAGGGATCAAACCAGATCTCCTGCACTGCAGGCAGAGTCTTTACTATCTGAGTTATTTGCTAATAATTTCCAACACCAAGAAGGACCCAAATCTTGTCTACATTTCTCTTACCTAGTATGTAAACTCTTGAGGAATACAATTGCAGCCCTGTGCTCAGAAAAGTGTGGGAAAATGGAGCAAAAGCTCAGTTCTATTTTTTTCTTGCCTTTTACAATCAGAATTTTAGTTTGCACTCTTCTAGAGGGATGAACAATATATCCCTCTTATCTACAATATGTTTTTGATTTGCTAAGCAGTTTTTGTCTTGTCTTACAACTTTTTTTTTAACCTTTTCAATATTTATGAAGCAAATTAATGAAGTTAAGCAGGGGCAAAGGTATAGGAGCAGTAGGCAATCATTCCTAGATACTGATCTTAATCCCATGTAGAATGCTTGTCATCTTCATTAGATCATGTTCCATGAAAGCAGGGGGCTGTGAACATACCAAGCCCTGCTATTTCCCCAGCATATTGTACATGACAGAATTCAAATGTTTCTTCCGTGAATAAAGAATTCCTTCACATCATGAGAAAACCATCTGCTGCCCTAAAATAACTGATATACTTAGGTAATTTATCTTGGATGTAATTTTCAAGTAAAGTAGGATATGATATAGTCGACAAATAATGAACAAGAATTTATGTTGTTGGTTGTCCTTGCTCGTTGGTAAATAGTATGACAACAGGGAGGTCACTTGAGCTCTGTCAATCTCAGTGAATGAATTTATGAAATTAAGGGACTGGACTAGATGAAACCAGCTAGAAAATTCTAAGTCATTTAAGTTTCAAATCGCTTCCTAATTCTGAAATCACTTAGTGAGATTAGGTCAAGACCACAAAACTTTCAATTTGTAAATAACAGACAATGAATATTAGAAAATTTAAAATTTTTAATAAATGTGCTTTGTTCACAAAATGTGAAAAAATAAACAAACACAAACATACATTTTCAGGTAAGCCACCTCCCACCACTTGGCAACTACCATATAAACCACTTGATCTAGTCATAATCCTGAAGAAACCAAGCAAATGATCATTTGTTTTTGAAACATCGAATTGTTTTGGAGAATACTGTTGTGAATGCGACAGGAGGCCCCTTAACTTTATATCCAAATAAAATCATTTTCAAGAGTACCCATACAGTATTAGAAGGCTCTATGGACTTCTCTTGTCATTATGTAGAAAATCTGGCTCCAAGCCACAGGAATGCTTACATTTTAACATTTATATTTTAAATTGGCTTTGGTGGATATTAATACATATTAGTTTAAATCCTGTGCCAACCTAATTTTGAAGATGAATTTACAGTAACAAATGAGATTTATATATCCAAACACACTTATACTAAATCAGAGTATAGGTTTTTATAAAGAGATATTTCTTTAAAGTACTATTTAAAATACACCATGCACACTTTGAAGCATAAGCAGAATCAACATCTGTAAACAATCAGAAGATTTTATAGCACCAACATTTTAGCTGTAACACAAAGGCTAAATCCAAGGTCAAATACTTATACCAGCCTCTCAAAAGTATGGTTTTCATTTACTTTCAAAGCACTTTTGTTTCGTATGTTGTTTTCTTTGCCCTTAAGATGGCATTTAGCCCAATCACAGAAAATGACTGTATGCTAAAGGGGGTACTACCAACACATATTTCTATGTTACTCTGAACACAGTACTTTTTTTTTCCCCCCTCCTTCTTTTGGGTGAGCTACAAGATTTGACCTGTAGTGCCTAACTGGAAAGAAAGTCCTAATTTTTCTCTATAATTAAATAATCTTAGTTATTGAAAGTAAATGCAAAACTTCAAGTTATTCTGGCACATTTGAGCAACCAATATTTATTGCATTTACTCAACTGACTTTAGGTTAATTACAATCTTGTTACTTTCATTAATTTAGAATTTGAAATTTACTTTGAAATATTGGGTACACACACTCAGCCATTTATATCTTACAGCGTAAATTTTGTATTTCTAAGGTTGACATTCAAAGTTAACTACAGCAATTCACAATAAGCACAAAAACAGTTTTACCAGAGTAAAGAAGTGCAGTTTATGAATTTAGGATCAACTACTGAAAATGCAAGTTTCCTTTAAAAACACACACACACAACATTAACCATGAAATCTGAAACTGTGATATTTCAGTGCAAAAACCTCAGTATGAGGTAATTTTAATGTAATAACCACTTGAAAAAAAAATCCACACAGTGGCACTCTTAAAAATGATAGTTTACATGACAATTGCTGGCTGACAAGACAATGTGGACTAAATGTTCTTAGCCATTTAAACATTTAAACTGATCTTGTCTTGTTGGACATATATTTCTCCTTAATCATTTGCTTCTGATTCAGAAAGGCATTTATCAATGTGGAAAGGGAAAATTCCCACAGCCAACTAATGTTTATATATTCAAAGACAAATTTCTGCTAGGGCTTTAGATAGAAACTAGAATACCAAAAGGTCAAAACCATTTTATGAGATTACCAGCAGAGGGTTAATTTAAAATTTTTTTATATAGTTTCCAGACTTGTAGTGCAGCACCTCCTTAACAGAAAGGTGAGGACCCTATTAAGGTTGGTCTAGGTAGAACATAAGCTCTCTTACAAGTGCAAACCCTTTCACAAAGGTGAGTTAGGTCAGTATCGAGTATTATATTGTTCCTTGCTTAAATAGAAAATTTTGTAATGAAACCTAAATTTAAAAAAGTAAAAGTGAATTCTCAAAGTTAAATATACTCACCACCAATGCCCAAATCAACAAGAAGGATATGGAAACTCTATTTTGGCAATGGTGTTTACTGTACTGTGCTAATCAAATTAGAATACATACGTTGGGGGAAATAGATCCCCAATGTCTGATGTTGCCAAATGAGGAAGAAAGAAAAAGAATCATCATCAATTCCAAAAGGTCTAGGGAATGCTGAATCATCAGACAAAGCCAAAATGGCTTTCTATAACAGGTAACAATTTAGTTAGAAAAAAAGAATAAGATAAGTGCATCACAAAACTACTAAACCAATCTATCTCTGTCACATTTAACTCGTGAGTCATCAAAGTGCAAGCTACAGCTTTCTACATACATATTTTAGTTTCTCATTGCAATGGTTTAAGTCAACACTGAGAGGATGAAAATAAAAATACATAGCAAATTATGCTTCATTTTTCACAATAGCACTAAAGAGAAAAAGGTACCTTTCTATAGTATCTTAGTGCTAAATGCTAAGTAACAGTGGTTTCTGCTAGGACAGGAGTCACTCTGCATGAAACATTAAGCTTTCTCTATAAGAATAAATTTTAAAATCCAGAAGTAGAAAAAAATAGCAAACTCTGTAAATCTTTGCATTTCTTCTATGCAAACCAGGTTTTAAGTACTGAGTTCATGTTAGTATTTCTGATTAGTGTAAGCAATTAAGTTTGGGAATCTGGACTGAAAGGGTCTTTTGCTTTTATATTAACTTAAAAGTAATATGGGGTCTTCTAGCTCATAGAAAGGAATAGAGCTGGCTTGACTTTCTCCAGAATCTGAGTCATATGGAGCATCAGGGAGCTCTGTGAAACCATATGCTAGTTGTTCATCTTCTATATCTGATCGAACGTAGCAAGAAGGGTTAGAATATTCCTCATCTTCTATACTGTTGAAATCTTGAGGAATATATAACATCCCTGGGTAGTTCCTACTAACCAAGTCACTTGTGGTTTTTAGGGAGGTTTTTCTAAATGCCATCAGATGCATATGTGAAAATTTTGAATACTTGAAACGTTTAAAGCCCAGGGACTCTATAGCAATCTTCCAGCTTTTCATCATCATAGCATGACGGTTCTGATGGGAGGAATCAGGTGTGATGATAAGCAATAAACCATTTAACACTAACAGTTCATGGGCTTTCTTGCAGCAAATCCATCGCTGGTAAGGTGATGGAAAATAAGAAAGAAGAAGAGAGAAAACAACCACATGGAAAAGTTCTCCAGGAAGAGAATCAATAGGGTTTTTCAGCTGCTTCAAAAAGGCATCTATAGCATCCTGTGCAAGCTGGAGTGGTTGCTGAAGCTGCAAGTTCAAGAAGTCACATTTATATACACTCTGCAAAAAGAAAAAAACAAGGCATACTGAGAATTTTAAGATTACTTGCATCAAATTACACAAATTTTAAACCAAACTATTTCAAAGCATTTCTATAATTCAAGCTTTAAGTATGTACCTTTCACGTCTAAATTATTCTACTTACACAGAGTTATTCAACCAAAACTTTTACTCAGAAAAATCTCAGAGTAATTAAGCCTAGAGAATTTCTAGTCATCATTAAAAAAAATGTATTTCTGAGAGACAATTAAAAATACTTTTTAAATATATATTTTTTAAACTATTAAGGCTTTGTTTGAAATTTAACTTGGGTAAGAACTTACAGGGATGATTTATTTCTACACTTAGCCATGCTTATATTCACTTAAACATTTATAGTTACCTAAAACAGGCTAGTATAAAAATAACTTTCAACAAGAAATACTATGAAATGAAGATGAACCAAAGAAGTCAGAGGACAATGAAAGTGGATTTATAAATTTGTAAAAAAGCAAAATACCAAATCTTTTTAAAGTCATGTAAAGCATCTTTTCAATCCTTAACTTTAACCATCTCAAAAGTAGTTTTAATAATATATCTATCGAAATAAACTACACATTAAATTTAATTTACTGAGTCAAGTGACCGTGAAGTACACTACAAGAAACAGCACTGCATCATTTGCTGAATATTAAAATTGTATGAAAATAATCCAGAATAAGAATGCAGTTTTAAAATTAGATAAAAGTAGCTATCCTTATATAAAACAATAGTTAGTTAATTATCAAAGATATGAGTTAATATCTTAGTCCCTCGTTAGTGTATAGACAAGCTGGTCATATTAGCATCTGGACTATGTATCAAGAAAAGCAATACATAAAGTTCTATTATATGGAAAAAGATTGTTTTTCTTCTTTTGTTCCTTTTGGAGGGGAGACTGAGAAAGCTTTATTGAAGTATAATTGACGTACAACCTGAAGTAATAACCAACACATTTAAAGTGTACGTTTTTAATAAGTTTTAATGTTTATACAATTTTGAAACCACTACTGTAATCAAATTAAGAACAGATCCAACACTCCCTGAAGTTTTCTTATGACCCTTACATAGCCCTTCCTTTTATCCTCCCTGTTCTTTCCTGTCACTAGGCAATCACTGATGTGATTTCTATCACTATATATCAAGTGTGTATTTTCTAGAATTTAACATAAGTGGAATAGTATAGAATAATGTACTTTTATTTTGCCTGGCTTCCTTCATACAGCACAATTATTTTGAGATTCATTCTTTTTTGGGGGGCATGTATGATAATTTATTCCTTTTTAATAGCTGAGGTATGATACCATATACTGTGTGGATCACTATATATACCACAGTTTGTTTTTCCATATACCTTTCATAGATAACTTGGTTGTTTCTAATTTTTGGCAGTAACAACTAGAGCTGCTATGAGCATTCCTGTCTTTGAACAGACATGTTTCAATTGTCCTGGCAAATATTGAGGAAAGTAGTGGCTGGATCATATAGCATGTGCATGTTTAACTTTTAAAGAAACTCCAGAACTATTTTCAAAAGTGCTTACATTGAATTTTACATTTCTACCAGGAGTTTACGGGAGTTCCAGTTTCTCCACTTCCTCCTCAACACATGGAATGGCCAGCCTTTTAAATTTTAATCATAGTCACAGGTGTGTAGTAGTATACTGAGGTTTGAATTTGGCTCTTCCTAATAAGTAGTGATGTTTACCTGTGTATCTTCTTTGGTGAAGTATCTGTTCAACTTTTTCCATGCTGAAAAATAACTAGATTGTTAAAAACCTATTTTCTTATTGAATTTTGAGAGTTCTTTATTATAGATCCAAGTTCTTAATCAGATATATTGTTTGAAAATATTTCTCTCAGATTATGTCTTTTCATTCTCTTAACGATGTCTTTTTCTTTTTTTTATTGTAGTATTGTTGATTTACAATATTTTATTATTAATAGTTTCAGGTGTTTAGCATAGTGATTCAGTATTTTTATAGATTATATCCCATTAAAAGTTATTACAAAATAATAGTTATATTCCAGAGTGTTGTACAATATAGTCTTGTTGCTTATCAATTTTATATATAGTAGTTTGTACTTCTTCATCATATACTCCTATCTTGCCCTTGTTCCCTTCCCTCTTGTTTTCTATTATCTGTGAGTTTGCCTCTGCTTTACTACATACATTCATTTATCTTTTAGATCCTATATATAAGTGATAACATATAATATTTGTCTTTCTCTGTCTCACTGCTTCACTTAATTTGATAATTTCTAGGTCCATCCATGTTGCTACAAATGGCATTATTTCTTTCTTTGTTATGGCTAAGAAATATTCCCATTGTGCATATATATCACATCTTCTTTTGTTTTTAATTAATTTTTTTACTTTATTCTACTTCACAATACTGTATTGGTTTTGCCATACGTTGACATGAATCCACCACAGGTGTATACGAGCTCCCAATCCTGATTCCCCCTCCCACCTCCCACCCCACATTGTCTCTCCGGATCATCCCTGTGCACCAGCTCCGAGCATCCTGCATCCTGCATCGAACATAGACCAGCGCCTCTTCTTTATCCATTCATTTTGTTGATGGACACTTAGGTTGCTTCCATATCTTTGCAATTGTAAATAATACTGTTACGAACATTGGGGTGCATGTATGTTTTCTAATTGGAGTTTTCTCCAAATACATGCCCAAGAGTGGGACTGCAGGATCATATGGTAACTCTAGTCTTAGTTTTTTAAGGAACCTCCAACAGAGTATGTGGGTTCCCTTTTTTTCACACGCTCTCCAGCATTTATTTCTTATAGACTTTTTAATAATGGCCATTCTGACTGGTGGGAGGTGCTACTTCACTGTAGTTTTGATTTGCATTTCTCTAACGATTAGTGATACTGAGCATCTTTTCATGTGCTTGCTGGCCATCAGTATGTCTTCTTTGGAACAATGTCTCTTTTGGTCTTCTGCTCATTTTCTGATTGGGTTTTTAAAAATATATATAAAGTTGCATGAATTGTTTGTGTATTTTGGAAATTAATCCCTTATCAGTAGAATTGTTTCCAAACATTTTCTCCCANTCAGGACACAGGATGAAAAGTTCAATTTGAATATGAGATAAGCAACAAATAGTTTTTTAGTATAAGTATGCACAGAGATACCTATATATCCCTCTGCATAAGTGGTATATATATATATATATATATATATGTATGTATATGGGACATAACTGCAAGAACATAATTATACTAAAATTTTACATTTTTATCTGAAATGTGACTGGTGTCCTCTTATTTTTATTTGCTAAATCTGGCAACTATGATTGGGGTATGCAGGGCAAGGTTTGGGGTTTGTTTTTTTGTTCACTGAAAATTAGGCACAAATAATGAGCCTGTGGTTATCAAACCATAGTTTGCATTAAAATCACCTGCAGAGCTTGTTAAAACAATTGAGTCCAAGTTTCTGATTCAGTAGGTCTGGGTGAGGTCCTGAAAATTTGCATTTTTAATGTTCCCAGGCGTTGCTGATTCTGTTGATTCCAGGTATTGTTTGAAAACTAATGATTGGCATCAATGCACTGCAGATTTATGTACAAGAATTGCTAGAAATGTGGCATTAATGTGTCCTAGTATCCTGTCCATTGCCATTCTGCCTAACACACTAAACTATGCATCATTGATGAAGGACAACATTCAAACATAATGTATTGTCACGTCATTTCAATAAACCACTTTTATATGGTTGCCTCCGTTGCCAGGAATTATGGCTACTCTACAGGTCAGTTATTTGCCTCTGTAGTGAATGAATTTCCTTTTTAAAAATTATAAAATATATTTTTAGTTGAAGGATGATTGCTTTAGAATATTGGTTTGGTTTCTGCCGTACATCAATATGAATTAACCATCAGTTCAGTTCAGTCGCTCAGTCGTGTCTGACTCTTTGCGACTCCATGAATTGCAGCACGCCAGGCCTCCCTGTCCATTCCCAACTCCTGGAGTTCACGTCCATCGAGTCAGTGATGCCATCCAACCATCTCATCCTCGGTCGTCCCCTTCTTCTCCTGCCCCCAATCCCTCCCAGCATCAGAGTCATTTCCAATGAGTCAGCTCTTCGCATGAGGTGGCCAAAGTACTGGAGTTTCAGCTTCAGCATCATTCCTTCCAAAGAAATCCCAGGGTTGATCTCCTTCAGAATGGACTGGTTGGATCTCCTTGCAGTCCAACGGACTCTCAAGAGTCTTCTCCAACACTACAGTTCAAAAGCATCAATAGGTATACATATTTCTCTTCCCTTTTGAAGCTCCCTTCCACCCTGGATTGCCTTTTAATGAGTGTGAAATGAAAATTCCATACTAAAATGAGAATAAATTGAAAAATTGATAAACTCATAAGACAGTAATATCAGAGAACCTTTGTTATATACTAAATATTTAACAAGGTGACACACTCAGGAATTATTTACATTTTATTAAAAACCTCCACAATTTCCATACCCAATTATATACATACAGCCTTGATACAACCTTAGGAGTTTTGATGTATCCAGATAGTCATTTCCACACCTTGACTTTTTCCAGGGACCTGATTTCTTGGAGGGAAATGGTGGGATTTGCTTGTACTTTTCATGGAAATGGAACATATTAAAATGTTTTAAAATAACCTTAAAGCTGACATTTTAAATTTCTACCATCAAGATTATTGCATTTTATTTTTTACTCTTCTGTTTATTGACCCATTAAAATTGATGTAGTCTCCCTGTTGTGAGGGAGAGAAGTACACAGAGGGGAAAAAAGTGTACTAGCATATTCAGTCATTTGGCCTTGTTTTAAGAAATTGATCTACAAATACACATAAAATATAAACATATAAATATTAAAATACATGTTAGAGATAGATACTGAAGTATGTGTGAGTGAAATATATTTAGGATTTGCTTTAAAATGATACAACAAGAAAAAAGTCAGAGGAGGAAAGATGAGATGTTTGGCAAAATAAAGTGGTGATAGTCGTTGAAACTGAATGATGGGTTGAAGTTTATGATGTTATAGTACCTTTGTGTATTTAACAATTTTTATAAATTTAAAAAACCTGAGGACCTGGCTTATATTCTCTGCTTTGCCACTAATAGGACAAGAAACCATACTCAAATCACTTAATTATTTTCTCACTTTTTTACAAATGATCATATTGCAGTTAATCAATCTGTGTGTAATTATTGAACTAGGCTTCTTGCATAAGTAGCATTCTGATGTTACTGTCTGAATTCCCAGGGATGTTGTCAGATTCCTAGAAAGTATAATGTGCTTTATAAAACTAAAACCAGTTTTCAAGTATTATCACAAAATTCATTGTTGAAATTCTTTGAGTGTAAATGCACAGATATTTAGTAAATGTTCTGGAAACTGTTTTTCCATGTTGAAGAATAGTTGTTGACGTTAGGTGGCTGCTGATGTAGCACTTGGTCAGATTCCTATGTGAGACTAAGACAGGGGAAAAAAAAGTAATGTTACACATAACATCTTGGCTCTTTTTCTATTTCTGAGGTACAGGCAATGCAACCTTTAAGATTTTTAAACACCATCTGTATCTACTACAAGGTAATATAATTTAACTCCCCCAAAGGCAGGTAAAGGTGGTAGGAAAAGCTTACAAGTTAAGAATACGCAAGTCTGTCTGTTGCTGTATATGCACAAGCATAAATGGTTTAGAAAATTTGGAATACGGGCCAGGCATGGCTGTGTGGTGTACACTCAGACTAGGAGACATGATGTACCCCTTCTTATTTGTGGACTTGTAGCCTCGGTAAAGTTCAGGACCAGAGATGACCTGTGGCCTGAAAGTCTGGGGATGGAGTGTGTGACTGCATGCCTGGCCATCAGTGGAGTGGTTTACTGCACATTCTTGACCCACACTGAAGATGCAGGAACAGTGAGACAACTGCAAACCAGGATGAGAGTGAGCCTTGCACCCAGTGGAGTCAGGAGGACACAGGGGCCATGTGATAAGTGAAGGCTATGCTTCCCTCCTGTTTTGTTGTTCAGTTGCTAAGTCATATCTGACTGTTTGCAACCCCATGGACTACTGCATGCCAGGCTTCCCTGTCCTTCACTACCTTCTGGAGTTTGCTCAGAGTCATGTTCATTGAGTCAGTGATACTATCTAACTATCTAATCCATTCCACTCTTTTCCTCCTGCTGTCAGTCTTTCCCAGCATCAGGGTCTTTTCCAATGAGTTAGCTCTTAACATCAGGTGGCCAAAGTATAAGAGATTCAGCATCAGTCCTTTCAATGAATACTCAGGGTTGATTTCCTTTAAGATTGACTGGTTTGCTCTCCTTGCTGTCCAAGGGACTCTCAAGAGTCTTCTCCAATACCACAGATCAAAAACATCAATTCTTTGGTGTTTAGCCTTCTTTATGGTCCAACTCTCACATCTGTACATGACTACTGGAAAAACCATAGCTTTGAACATAAAGACCTTTGTTGGAAAGTGATGTCTCTGCTTTTTAATGTGTTGTCTAGGTTGGTCACAGCTATTCTTCCAAGGAGCAAGCGTCTTTTAATTTCGTGGCTCCAACTGTTGTCCTCAGTGATTTAGGAGATCAAGAAAATAAAATCTGTGACTGCTTCCACTTTTCCCCCTTCTATTTGCCTTGAAGTTATGGGACCAGTTGCCATTTTGAATGTCGTTTCAAGCCTTTTTCACTCTTTTTTTGACCCTCATCAAAGTTACCCACTGAATCACTAGAAATCCTTTCCCATGGTAATTGAGGAATTATTCCCTGCCAGAAGGTGCATTCTGTGCAAAGAGGGCTGAAATCCTTTCATCATGTGGTTTATTTGCGTTAACTGTATGTCCTCTGTTATGGACTGAATATGTGTGTTTCCACCCTCTACAGATTTATATGTTGAAGCCCTAACTCCCAGTGTGGATGTATTTGGTGATGGAGCCTCTGAGGAAGCAATTAAGGTTAAATGAGGTCACAGGGGTGTGGCCCTGATTAAACAGAATTTGTGTCCTTATGAAAAGAGATACCAGAGTGTTCACTCTCTGTCTCTTTCCCCCACCTCGTGTGTGCTTGCATGTTATATTGCTTCAGCTTTGTCCAACTCTTTGTGACCCTATGGACTATAACCCGCCAAGCTACCATGCATCAAAGAAAGGCCAGGAACTGTGGTCTTGGAATCCAGGCTCTGGATCTGTGAGAAAATGGATGCTATTTGAGTCACCCAGTCTGCAGTATTTTGCTATGGTTGCAAGAGCTGACTAATAACCTTTCAAAAGACAGATAAGAGCACTTCCTTCCAGAGCACTTCCTTCGGGGACAGAAGAGTTGGTCTTTTCAGGAAGAGGAGTGGAGAGAGATCTAGAGGTAGAGATGGAAAGGCAGGCCATAGGTGAGTGCTTCAGCTAGGGCTCATGGTAGTGGTGGTGGTGGGATTTCTTGAGCAGTGGGAGGCAAGAGAGGGAGCTGGGTATCTAGAGGAGATAGAGGTTGCCAAGAGAGGAGGCACTGTTGATAGCTTTATACCTCCTTGATTTTTCTCGTGAATCATTTGGGCAGGAGGCACAGAGAAGTTGCTCAATAAACCGTTGGGTAACTACATCAATTCCTTTGAGGCATGGATTTGCTCTGGCATGATTGCTTATTTGTCACACATGCAGAATGGTAAATGTATCCAGAAACTAGTTTAGTCTTGTTAGTTTAGGCTTTTAAGAATAAAATCTTTATTATCCCCAGGAATATCAAACAGGGAGATTTCTTCTCAGCAAAGCCTGTATTTAAATCATTTCCTCCTTTTTTTAGATGAGATAGTTACTGAAATGTTTTTCTTCTAAGTTGACTTGCATTGTCAACAGTGTGCTATAAAAAAAAAAAAAAAAAAAAAAAAAGAATTTCCTCTGGCTAAACAAGGTGACCAGTAGCTTGACTATGATAAAAGTAGATCAAGGTGAAATCCTAAGGACCATTTACCCATAATCGATGAGGACCCCTGCAAGCTTTGATTAGGTTAATATCCTCCACCATCACCATCCCCACCCCTTGGTCCAGTAAAATTTGCCTGCATCTCCTACCCTGTGTTTTTACATATTTTTAAAAATTAGAGACTGTTACTTGGTATGAATGATATGAAGCTCAGGTCCTTCGTAATATGTGCTTATTGCACAGAAAAATATTAAAGGAAGACTCCTCTGGAGTATGACTAAGAGACCCAGTCAGAATCTTCTCTTCCTAAATATAAAGCCAAACATACTTCTTGTCTCACTATGCCTCTCTTTATGAGAGTAGTTACATTTGGAATTTTGAAGACACTTTATTCCCTGGTATACTCATGCCATTTTCATTAACATTTTGGAAATACAATCTAACTTTGAACTAAAATCCACTGATTAAAATCTCCAAGTAATATTATGCAGCAAACAATGCCTGGGTTAAATATAAAAGCAAAATAACTATGGAAAACTGAGCCATTCTTCTCATATGCACCCCCAAAAGAGTTTTAATAAAATGTTTTGTATGGCACCAGAAATTGGTGCTGGCTGATCAAACAGGAAAGGAGTTTATTGTATAAATATTTATGGGAGAACAGGCTCACAGCTAAGAATCTGGGGATGATGTCCAACTACAGGCTGCAGAACAGGCCTGCTGAGTTTAACCATAACCTTCGCTGTAGCTGCACTCACCCCACCACCACTGTTTTGTAGCGTGAATTTGGCTGCTATTAAAAAAAAATTATTTTATTGAAGTATACCTGACTTACAATGTGTTTAATTTTGGCTGTACAGCAAAGTGACTTAGTTATACACATATAATTTTTCCATTGTGGTTTATTATAGGATATTAAATATAGTTCCCTGTGCCATACAGTATGGCCTTGTTTATCCATCCGTATATAAAACTTATATCTGCTAACCTCAACCTCTCACTTAGTCTCTCCCTCAACCCCCTCCCCCTTGGCAGATGTGTATAAGAGACAGGAATATTTCTGTTTAATTTACTGAATTCTACACTATTTTTAGAGTTGTAAACATGTTATTTTCATGAAATTCATCCATTGTTTTTTCATACATCAACATTACAGGAAGAATATTTACTTGGCATGACATGATTTGTAAATCCAAAGCCTAAAAGGTAAATTTCAAACTTCAATTTATAAAATTTTTTAAAAACCACACACAAAAATACTTTCAAATCATATTTATTTTAAAAAGGAATCATACAAAGAAAGTAGGAGTATGATATTTTAGGAGACTAAAAAATAGATTAAGTACACTCAGGTATAAAAATCTTATTTTTTTTATATGTAATTTTTAAGATCCTTTCAGTAGGGGGATTACTGAATCATACAGTAGTTCTATTTTTAGTTTTTAAAGGAACCTCAGTAGTTTTCCACAGTGGCTGTATCAATTTCCACTCCCACCAATAGTACATGATGTTGTTTGGTCATTAAATTGTGTCTGACTATAGTGCCCGCCAAGCTCCTCTGTCCATGGGATTTTGCAGGCAAGAATACTGAAGTGGGTTGCCATTTACTTCTCCAGGTGACCTTCCCGACCCAAGGATTGAACCCATGTCTCCATCCAGCATCGGCAGGCAGATTCTCTACTACTGAACCACCAGGGAAGCACATAGGGTTCCCTTTACCCCACACCCTGCCTGGCATTTATTGTTTACAGATTTTTTGATGATGGCTATTCTGACTGGTGTGAGGTGATAACTCATTTCAGTTATGATTTGTGTTTCTCTAATAGCTAGTGACATTGAGCATATACCCCAATAAAACCATAATTCAAAAAGAATACATGCAACCCAGTGTTCACAGAAGCACTATTTACAATAGCCAGTACATGAAGCAACATAAATGTCCATCAGAGGAATGGATAAAGAAAATGTAGTATGTGGTTGGATGGCATCACCGACTCAATGGATATCAGTTTGAATAAGTTCCGAGAGTTGGTGATGGACAGGGAAACCTGGCTTGCTGCAGTCCATGGGGTCACAAAGACTTGGACACAATTGAGTGACTGAACTGAATATTTCAATTTATATATATATATATATAATGGGCCACCTGGAAAGCCCGTTAAAGAACTCTGATGCCACAACTAAAGATCCTGCGTGCCACAACTAACACCTGATGCAGCCAAATAAAGAGATAAATATTGAAAAAATAAAAAACTAACCCTAAAAACAAGTGTGACTCTATTGAGCCCACTTGGGTACTTCAGGATAATTTCCCCATTTCAAGATCCTTAATCTAACCACACCTGTAAAGTCCCTTTTACCTTAAAATGGAACATTTGCAGATTCTGAGGATTAGGATGCAGACATAATTGGGGATGTTAGAGTCCTTATTCTACCTAAAATCCCACTTTGGCCTGAAGGCTTCGTGCTTGTCTCCTTCCTCAGCTTTTCTTGATTTGGGGTTACAACTGAGATAAAGGGGCTCCCCAAACACGTCATCCATGTACTGATCTGTTTATGAATACATTTATAAAGGTAAGTTCTTAGATTTGGAAGCTTCTAAGTGAACCCTCCTTCTTCACAGAATGGCTCATCTGTGAATATGCTGGGCAGGTATGTGAGGTCCATCTCTCATGTACCAAATGCAGCAGGTCCTATCTATGCCCCACCTGCAGCCCCTCATCCCTGCCATTTCAGTGCATCCTGCCTCCATACTGCAAAGTGCTGGCTGGTACTTACATCTTTTTGCCAGAGGGCACCATTGGAGAAGGGAATGGATACCCACTTCAGTATCCTTGCCTGGAGAATCTCAGAAAGAGGAGAAAGAGGAGCCTGGTAGGCGACAGTCCATGGGGTCGTAAGAGTCAGACACGACTGATGACTAACCACACACACACAGCCCTGATCTCAGAGTCTGTTTTTCCTGAGCTTGAATAAGCTGTGGAAATAAACATCCCATGCCCCAGTAGCCCTGATCATTGAATGGAGCTAATCCCATGGGCAGAGGAGCCTGGAGGCTGCAGTCCATGGGGTCGCTAAGAGTCGGACACGACTGAGAGACTTCACTTTCACTTTTAACTTTCATGCATTGGAGAAGGAAATGGCAACTCACTCCAGTGTTCTTGCCTGGAGAATCCCAGGGACAGGGGAGCCTGGTGGGCTGCCGTCTATGGGATCACACAGAGTTGGACATGAGTGAAGCGACTTAGCAGCAGCAGCAATGTATTAATATAAATATAAATATCCCAGCTCCCTCATNTTTTTTTTTTAAGTGGCATTCTTGAAGTCTGAACATAACTGCCCTTCCTTGCTACATCTTTATAGGTGTTTGGTGCACTGATGCCAGTGGGTGATATGAATAATCTGAGGTCTTATTAGGCTGTATATTTATGATATCCATTCTAAAAAATTTCATTTTACATGAGAACCAAGTGATAAAACATGATTAGTAGCCTAGATTTTAATTGAGAACATGAGATTTAAGTAGAATCCCCAATATGTACATTTCTTGAGACAAAATATTAGAAAATATCCCCTCCCACTTAAACAAATAAGACTCTAAATGGATAGAAATGGATGTCTTCTCTTACAACAAAGTAGGCTATATATATTTTTTTTTAACCATTTTTTTTATTGCCACAGAGAATGGGATTGCATGAGAAGGATTTTAAAGTCCACTATAGGTTCCCTCTCAGCAGTTGCCCTTCTCTGTAACAATATACACGCACTTCCAAATGAATCTTGCAAAGAATCAGCTCTTTCTGGTGATTGATCTGCCCCTTGGGGTGTCTCAGGGGCACTTCTTTAGTAGGTGCATTGTGATATTCTTCACAGCCAGCATGGTCTCTGTACAGGTGGGTTTGATGAGTGTCTCTGGGAGTAAAAAGCCAAAATGCCCAGTGTCACGTAGTTCAAAAGCAAACGTGTAGGGTATTCCATTTTTGTAGGCCCAATCCATTGAGCTACCAGAACTCACATCTAAAAGTTAAAAAAAAAAAAAAAAAGGTCAACTTCACTAGAGTATGTAATTTTCAAAATGTATATATAGTACTTGCTTACTAAGCTATACTAAATCTTTCCAATTAAATACCCTTTCAACAGGAGCAATTTAACCAGAGTTCCTTAACACTGAGCTCATGGAACTTATAAATCATACCTGCTATCATCATAAATCATACCTGCTATCATCATAAATCATCCTAGCCACTTTTAGTCTGATTCTTGCCTCTGACATTTATGAAAACTNAATTAAATACCCTTTCAACAGGAGCAATTTAACCAGAGTTCCTTAACACTGAGCTCATGGAACTTATAAATCATACCTGCTATCATCATAAATCATACCTGCTATCATCATAAATCATCCTAGCCACTTTTAGTCTGATTCTTGCCTCTGACATTTATGAAAACTTTGCTCTTGGAGGATCTAGTCTATGTAGTGATGCTTTTCCAGTACAATGACCTCAATTTCTCAGCCTCAACTTCAATATTATTTCTCTCCACCCTCACTTCATTCACCAAGAAACATACCCATATTGCGGGCTTTTTTCTTTTCTTCCAAGGTCTAGAATATTGAAATTCTGATCTCAGAAAACTCATTTATTCTATATCCTCTATGTTTTTCACTCCTGATGAACTTGTTCTTTGCCTTTACTTATTACAGTTTCTAAGACTGCCCACAGGCTTCTTAGAATTTCATGGAACTCTCTAGCTGACTATAAATCACACCACTGAATTTCTCACTAGATCCTTCTTTTCTAGCCTTTTTCTGCTGTTGATTGACTAATTCTCAGTTCTGAACTCCAGTTTCTCCATTTTCGATCTCAACAGGTAGATGGAGAAAAATCTGTTGTAAATTCATTCATTGTGAAGTCTTTCACCATTACCAACAGTATTATAGGTACCTTTTTCTAGACCTTCACTTACAGACCCTTCGTCATCCTCTTCTGGTCCTGCCCCTTACTTTATCGCTGTTTCCACTCTCATCATGGGTAGTTAACCTAGCACCTCCTCTGCTTCCATCCCACTCTTCACCTTTCTCCTAGCTCAGGAAGAAATGCTGCTTGTCTTTTACACATGACATTATCTGATACTATTTTTTGTTGCCTTCTCTGGTAGCAAGAGGGTCCCTTCTCCAGGACCTTGTTTTGCTAATAGACCACCCCTTCTATGGCATCCTCATTGACCAAAATGTCCCAGCCCTACTCCCCTGGAGCACTTCCTTCTCAAGATCCCTATTATATATTATCTTCTTTTTCTTCTTTCTTTTGCTTTAGCTCTCAAAAGATAATCTATATATGTTGCTTCTACATCCTCAACCACTTTCAATCTGGTTCTTGCCTCTACCAGACTATGAAGCCTTTGTTCTTGAAGGTCACCTATGACAGCGGGTCTAATCTCCTTTTTTTGTTTTTTCCTTGCTCAGATCACACTTTTAGCCTCAGCAGCATTCAACCTAGCTGATAATCCATTCTGGAAACTCTGTCCTTCTGGTTTCTGTGACTGTACACACTCCAGCTTTCCAGCACAGAACTGAAAGCCCACACTGTGGGCTTGGACTGGATCCAATCACAGCACCTTCTGGGATCCTCTGTGCCTCTGTCGTCCTTTTGAAAAAGGGATCATAGTACCTACTGCATAGCGTTGTTGTGAAAATTAAAGCAATCAGGATGCATTTGGTGTTACTGTTTAGTACCTTTAACCCCAAAGTGCCTAGTATGCAGTTTTTAGCATAACATGCTTTTAATAATTAACTCATAAATGAATAAATTTTCATAGAAGAATCTTTATATACTTATTTCTGAAGTTTATATGATCCAGCCTAACATAACACCATTATTTAAAAATTTTCCCTCTCAAATGATACCACTTTTTGATGCCATTTTTGCTAGGACACGTTAGACAGAATTACATGACAATGATAATCAAATGACTCTGCTGTTTCCCAGGACCCCTTTGCTTCAATTGGGGCCAGAAGGTAGGCTGTGGCTTCCTTGTTCCTCTGGGTTAGAGTCAGTCACTGGAACTGCAAATAGTAGCCATAGTAGCCAAAGTCAGAGACAATATTTGCCAACCCTTACGTCATGGCGATATGACAGCCTCATTTCCATAGTAACAGGTTGCTCTCAGTAAATAGAATACTATGACTGTGCCTTAATACCAAGCTGAAAGGTGAACTGTGAGTAAGGCTTTTTAAAAATTAATTTTTTAATATTTTTAATATATATTGTATTGGCATTAACTAGTAATGTGATTTTTAAAAATACTATATTTCCCCTTTCAAAGTGGCTCTTTTAAAAGACAGTTATAGAAAGGTCAGCATTAGACCAATGATCATTAACTTAAGAAAAAATTCTGATACTTAAGATATCACCATTACCAGGATAAACTTATAAACAATGTTAATTAACAAGCCAAGAATTTCTTCTGAAGGCTGAAGAAGTGATTGGTTAGAAATGGATAAATTGGTTATAATGGATAAATTAAAGAAATTGAGAAANTCTGATACTTAAGATATCACCATTACCAGGATAAACTTATAAACAATGTTAATTAACAAGCCAAGAATTTCTTCTGAAGGCTGAAGAAGTGATTGGTTAGAAATGGATAAATTGGTTATAATGGATAAATTAAAGAAATTGAGAAATTTGCTAGCTCATTGAAAAGTATAATTGAACGTCAACGTCTATACACAAACATATAGTGTATATTATATGATCCACTATATGATCATGGTGAGCTTCTAGAACGACACTAGATATTCAGGAATATGTGCTTTCTCACTAGATTTTCTAAATCATATAGTCAATGAATTTTATTTTTAAATTTATTTTTGGCTGCATTGGGTCTTTGTTGCTGTGCATAGGCTTCCTCTAGTTGTGGAGAGTGGGGTCTTCTCTTGTGGTGTGTGGACTTCTCATTGTGGTGGCATCTCTTCTCCCAGGGACTAGGTGCTCAGGCTTCAGTAGTTGTGACACTTGACCTAGTTGCCCCAAGGCATTTGGGATCTTCCTGGACCAGAGATTAAACCTGTGTCCCTTGCATCGGCAGGCAGATTTTTAACCACTGGGTCACCAGAGAAGTCTGTTAATGAATTGCAGAGTTTTAAAGATTATGGGAAATGACCTAGTCCCATTCCTCATGCATCAGTTGTTCAAACTGAAGCCCAGGATTATCGTCTTTTTCAGGATTCCATCCAACTAGTGGCAGAATTAAGACTAGAATCCACATCTCCTGATTCTATATATGTCCAAGTTATGTCCATACACTGGAAAGAACTTGTTACTCTTTATTTCACATGAAATAGGAGATATTTTAATTACTGTTCAAGAAGAAATTCAGTTGATGGTGTTATGTAAGAAACAGAATGTCATAACAAGAATGGTGAAGGAAAGAGATAAAAAGGAAGCTCTTTCAGAGCTGAAACATTACTTCATTTTCTTCTCAAGGCCCATTACCATTTCACAGGAGTTACAACTGCTTAAGGAGCCCATTTGGGTACTTTTTACTGTTGTAAGATCTCAGTTCAACTCTGCAGTCTTTATTACATGCTTAGCATATTCTCTGTGTAGGATTTATTTGGATTGGGACAGTCATTTCTGTCAAGCAGAGTAAAACTAGTCAGACATAAACTTCTATCTTCCTAGGCTAATTTGGTAGTCATAAATTTCATTTTGGGGAGTGGGGAACATATTTTCTCTTTTTTTTTTTTTTAAAAAGAGAAGTCATTACACAGGATATTGGTTCAAGAGATGATTCCAACACAGCATCCAAAGGAAACTTACACAATGTGCTGGAGGCAGGCCCGTATCGGTACTGTACCCCATGAACTGACCGAAGTGCATTCACAGCCTTATAAGCTGCAGATTCCTGTTAATTTAAATGGAGAAATTATATCACATATATCACTGCATTGAAACCTTTAGAAACACTGACACATTGTCTGAGCATTATTAGTACTCAATTTAGAGAATGCTGGGCACACTGATGAATAGCTGTATTTAATGGTAATATTGTTATTCTTTGTTGCATATTCATTTTGCAATATGTTTTAGAGCACACTATTTCCCTTAATTAATTTCTACAGTGAGCCAGTGATTAGTAATATTTCCATATATAGACAAGGAAAGGAAGGCTCATCAAGGTTCAGTGGTCAGACTGAGGTTACACTGCATGGAATGGCTGGGTTGCAATAAAGACATCTTCTGAGACTGATTTAGTGTTCTGCCCTCTTCATTTTGAACTAGTTCAGAGACACCATTTCTATAAATTACAAAATGCTTGACAGGGCAGAGCTCATATCAGTCTTACTCATAGCTACCTATATACCATTTAGCAACATGGCTGTATATAACAGTTGCTTAATCACTATTTTTAAGAGAAAAATTTTTAAATAGATTATTTTAATTTTAATAAAATATATTTTTTTTAGCCACACAGCATGAGAGATCTTAGTTCCCTGACCAGGGATGGAACCTGCGCCCCCTGCAGGGAAAGCATGGAGTCTTTGCTACTGGACCGTGAGGGAAGTCCCCTTAATCACTATTTCTTGCAGGTATGTTGAATAAGCATAAATCTGCAAGAGCATCAAGATAATCTTATTGATCCTTAAGTACACACTTCAGCAGCTAGGTTCAAGGTAGTTAAAACCCATTTGAATCAGTTCTCAAACCCTTTAATTCAGTAGGAGTGACTCCTCTTGTTCTGTGTGTTTATCCTTCGTGGGAATGGAAACGCTTTCAGAACGCTTCCTGACTTCTGAGGTTACACACTCCTCTGGCAGAGCTCAGACAGTTGTGGCTAAGATGTAGATATTCTAAGGTGGAACTTCCTACCTATGCCGAAAAGCAGGAAAAATAAATGTCATCAAAATACCTAAAGGTGAATATCCTAAGATGAACTCAAATGATAAAGACTACGCTGTGAAAACATTTTCAAATGGTGTGAAAGGACTAGTTTCAACAAGGAGTTAGAGACATATTGAGTGACCAGTGAGGGGAAAAGAAGTATGCTGAAACTGGTATATGACTCTCCCATTTCCACTTGCCTGTGAATAATTTAATGCAGCACATTGAAGCACTCTGGGCAACGTGGTGTTGTGTGTTGGACCCGGCTTCAGCCTGCTGTTCTCACTTACCTCTGGGATGCAGAGAGCAGCATTTGCAGCAAATGCTACATAGGGTGGCTTTTTAGGGACCAGGCAGTAGGACCTGACAAATATTTATTATTGATCTCCCTGATGACAACATTCTCCTTGTGGGAGCCAACAGAATAGGAATGTAAACACCATAATGAGGTATCTTTATGGAGAATGTGCAAAGACTTTTAACATCTTCTCCAATGGCCTCAGCAATAGTCCACGGCAAGGGCAGATATTTCTACATTTAGAAGATTACTGCATTCTGATATGAGGAGACTCTTTGTTCTTTATTATTTCAGATGACTAAACACAAGGAGGGGGGGAAATCTATTGAGAGAAAAAAGAAGATAATCACTCTGCCTGTTTTCACAAAACATAGTTTTAGCCTTTTGTAATCACCGGACTTCTGCGACTGGGGTGTATGTTGATAAGAAGTTTAGGCATATTCCTTCCACAAAGAGTAGAAACTTCATCAATTTTTCTAAGAATTATTTTCCAGGGTGGCATCTATTTAGATGAGTTTAAGTGATTCTTCCTTTCTCCGTTGCTTTTCCCCCCCAGTTGTTCAGAAGGACCCAGACCTCCTTTATTGGATCTCAGCTAAGTAAGGAGTATATTTGTTCTTTAAATATTTTTATATTTAAAGCAAGTTTGGGGACTTCTCTGGCAATCCGGTGGTTAAGACCCATGCTCCCAGTGCAGAGGGTACAAGTTCTACCCCTGGTTAAGGAACTAAGATNCCAGACCTCCTTTATTGGATCTCAGCTAAGTAAGGAGTATATTTGTTCTTTAAATATTTTTATATTTAAAGCAAGTTTGGGGACTTCTCTGGCAATCCGGTGGTTAAGACCCATGCTCCCAGTGCAGAGGGTACAAGTTCTACCCCTGGTTAAGGAACTAAGATCTCACGTGCCACGTGCTGTGGCATAGCATGGCCAAAAATAATAATCATTTTTTAAAATTAAAAAAAAAAGCAACTTCATGACCTAAATCCGTTACCAGAACCACAGTCTCCTACATATTGATGGAATGCTTTTGAAGAAGTTGAACATGGTTTCTGATTAACATTCACAGACTATCTAGTTTCTGAGAACTGTAATCTTGGTTTTAGTGATTTAGCTTATCTGCAACCCACGAACAGGATTTCTCAATAGGGTTACTGCTGACAGTTTGGACTGAATTGCTCTTTGCTGTGGAAGGCTGTCCTGTGTAATGTAGGATATTTCATAGCATCCTTGGCCTCTACCCACTAGATGCCAGTAACATCTTCCACCCCTGTGGTGGCAATCAAAAAAATGTCCCTAACATTGTCCAGTGTCCAGTAACATCTGGTGTCCCTTGGGAGGAAAGTTCATCACTGGCTGTGAACCACTGATCCAATTTTCATACCATATCCTCTAATCCAAGACAAAAAGAAAGTAATTTAACTGCTGGTGGGAAAATAAATTCAAAATATGGAGACCGTCCTCATGTGATAGTTCTAATACATTGCATATTCTATATAATCAGTTGTGAGGATACAAACAGACGTTGTGCCCAATTTAGAAAGGGATGAACAATTGCCTATAGAAATATTGCAGTACAAGGTGCTAGGCTGCCAGGTCACTAACTCCGAAAATGAAAAGCATCTTTGATCCACTGAGGAGGAGAAGAATAGCATCATCTAGCATCACTCCCATCTTTACAGTATTTCTCAAGAGAGAGAATTTGCTCAGAATTCTTGCACAAAATGCTAAGAACAGAGTTCCTCTTTTGGATAGGAAACAAGCCTTCCCCAGACCACCTTCTGATCACCTCATGTTCCTCATTCCTCCTAGGTCCTGGACATCTAGATCAGGAATTCCTGTAACCTCAAGCAACAGATGCAGGATTTGGATATTGAAGTATAGGAAGAAAGGGGATGCTTTTATGAAAAAAACTTTTAAGTGTAACATACCTACAGAAGTGTATACAAATTAAGTTTATAGCTCGATGAAGGATCACAAGTTGCACACACTCATCCAGTAACCAGCATCCAGACAAAGAACAGAACGTCAACAGCAACCCAAAGCCTGCCTATGCCTCCTCCCAATCCCTTTTCCCTCCTTGTTCCTTACTTGTAACACTATCTATTAGCTTGGCCTGGCTTTGAACTTCATAGCCCTCTAGATGCTATAGACTCTGAGCCAGACTCACTTTACAAGGAATTAATTCCCGTAGTGAATAGCTTGTTGGGTTTCTGAGATGAGGAGAGGAAGGAACTCTGCTCTTTCACTTTCAAGTAATCTCATGCTTGAAAAGCTGTTCATTCTAAGCACCAACTTGTCAGATACTTGCCCAGCGACTTAGTAGCATTAAGCAAATAGTGCTTATAAATTGAAACTTGCTTTTAATTAATGAGAGTCAGACCATAATTTATGAACAATTATTTACTCAATAAAGTTAATTACACTCCTGCATATGTGACCGAAGCTGTAAAACAAATAAAATCTATCCTGACATTTTCCAAATAACATGTGGTAAGAAAGTAAATAGTTTGGAAATGATAGCATTTGAGAAGCAGTGTAGCACAGTGGTTAAAAGCAACAACATTGGAGCTAGATTTGGAGTGAATCCTGGGTATGACAGTGAGTAGTGGTGTGTTCTTATTTTAATTATTTAGTATGTTTAGGTTTCAGTTTCCTCATCTGTAAAATGTGTTACTATATATATATATGTCATTTATCTTTCTTAATCATACACAGTAACTATTACATATATACTATATACATTATATATTATATATAATGTATATAATTATATATACTATATATATGTATAACTATATGTGTGTATGTATATATATATATATACACATACACACAATGCTTTTTGTATCATTACATAGGAGCATCTTAGCATTACAAAAGCATGAAGCCCAACACACATATCCAGCTTCAAGTACTTACCACACAGCTAAAATTGGGGATTGTTGCATACTTGTAAGAATATGGATACAGCAACATCTGAGCATATGCGTGAAAAGATAGGTAAGCTGTGATATGCTTCTTGTGTTTTCGGAGGAAGTTAGCTACAGCTTTCACTTCTGGCTCAGATTCTGGGAAAGGTCCACAGTACGTATCATCACAAGGATGCATGGAAGCTCCTTCATCTGCAAGTTAGAAAAGAAAATGGGGTGTAGGCACGGGCAGGCAAGAAGCAAGAAACTCAAATAGGCATTGTTAAACTGATTCTTCTGTTGTTTCTGTAAACATACGATATTATCAAGCAATCCATCTAACTTGTCATTTACTGAAATTAATACTGAAAAATCCAAGGTGGCCGGGCAGCCTGAATAGGAACTGGATGCTGCTTGTTTAGCTAAGCCTGCCTAAACCACCCTAAAAGGAGGGCTCCAACAGTTGGTGAACTAATTCTATATGATCCCCCCCAAAGTATGTAAGGCCTCTTGTTTATATATGACACTTGCAGTTTCCCACCATAACACTCAACCCGCTTGTCATAAGTGTCAGTAGTTTACTCATTTAACATGCAGTCAATATTTACACTGACCTGGATGCCTGAGATATACTGGAAAACAACATAGGAAGAAGTCCTTGCTATAACAGAACCCGCTTTCAATCTGGATTATTTGTTAGACTCTAATGCTCTGTGAAGGCAGGGACTGTGTCTTTCTTTTTGGGCACCTGACAACTAGAACAATAATACGCAAGTGTTCAACAAACAGTTGTTGAATAAGTAAATCTCAGATCAAAAGAAAAGGCTAGACATCTGTATAGATGTCTGGTAAAATACAAATATTGATATATTAAGAACAGGGAGGCAAGACAGAAATAATTCCACAGAATATGCCAATTTCTGTTATATTTTTAGATCAGCTATAGTCAAACTGGTTTTATAAAACCCAAGAGAGCTCTTCAGTTATCTTCAGGGTCAGTTCCGTTAAATCCTCAAAAGTAAATTAAAAAAATTTTGAAATTAAAAAATTATGCAAGTCCATGAAGGAGAAAGGTTCCAAGAAATTTTGGAAATAATGGCATTTTCCACAGTGATTTGCCATTCTGAGTCCTTGCTATCTCTCTTATACCTGGAACACTGTAACTCTTTCCATAAACATGGAAAATGTTTGGTAGGTCTATGACCTAGTCTAGCACTACTGAAAATGAAAAAACTAAGACCAGGCTAATTCTTGAGGACATTATGTCTCATTTAGGCCGAAGGAGAGTCAGGATAGGGAACTTAAAGAGATTGTGGTTTTCCTCCTTTGAGTCTAATTTTGGACTCAAAGGCTCGAAAGCAACTGGGATATGGATGGAACTCAGAACTTAATATAAAAACTAGAGCTAATGCTCAAAAAGGAACAGAAAAAATGAGACCTTTGAGCAACACTGATGTTTGATCACAAACTGAGCAACTATTTCCAGAGGGAGCAGAAGTAATGAGCTAGAGAAATAAGAGCTCACAACAACCCTAATAAATATTCTCAAGGGCATATGGGAGGGCACTGGAAACATTAAACAGGGACAAGAAGTTATAAAAAAGAACCAATAAGATATAATGGAGAAAAGTTAACTCATGGGTTGCATGAATACAATCAATGTGTGAATTGATGAGATGGAGTGGGTTTTGAAACATTCCCAGAGGCACTGAGAAGGGAACAAAGAATTGTAAAAATGAAAAAAAAAAATTACAGGACATGAAAATTAGAATAATCGCCAACATCTGATTAGTAGGGCTTCTAAATGAAAAAAAAAATCAAGTTAAACATTTGAAGAATTGCTAATTGAAATTTTGTCATGATTAAAGGTTAGATGGACTTATTGTGTACCAACATGAGAGAGAAAAAGGAAAATATCAACATGATACAGTACAGTGAAATTTAGGAACAAGGAATCAATTCCAGAGAGAAAGCAGCAGACCATCTCTAGAGGAATGAAATTAGACTCACATCTGACTTTTAAATAGCAGCACTTGTTCAGTCACTAAGTTGTGTTTCAATTCTTTTCGATCCCATGGACTGTAGCATGCCAGGCTTCCCTGTCCTTCACTGTCTCCCAGAGTTTGCTCAAACTCATGTCCACTGAGTCAGTGATGCCATCCAAAAGTCTCATCCTCTGTTGTCCCCTGTTCCTCCTGCCCTCAGTCTTTCCCAGCATCAAGGTCTTTTCCAATGAGTTGGCTGTTCACATAAGGTGGCCAAAGTATTGGAGCTTCAGCATCAGGCCTTCCAGTAAATATTCAGGGTTGGTTTCCTTTAGGATTGATTAATTTAGCAGTTCAAGGGACTCTCAAGAGTCTTCACCACCACCAGAACTTGAAACCATCAGTTCTTCAGTGCTCAGCTCACTTAACATTTTAAACAGCAACACAAGAATAATATTTGCAAAGTATTTTTGAAACAGGAAATTTGAGTCTAGACTTACAGCTGAATTCATTGAAATGTGAGAGTGAAATAAAGATGTCATGCTGCTACTGCTAAATCACTTCAGTCGTGTCTGACTCTGTGCGACCCCACAGATGGCAGTGCACCAGGCTCCCCCATCCCTAGAATTCTCCAGGCAAGAACACTGGAGTGGGTTGCCATTTCCTTCTCCAATGCATGAAAGTGAAAAGTGAAAGTGAAGTTGCTCAGTCGTGTCTGACCCTTCACGACCCCATGGACTAGAGCCCACCAGACTCCCCGTCCATGGGAT
>SJYV01048237.1:1009088-1044913 GCA_006410875.1 Neotragus pygmaeus | reverse complement strand
TATATATATATACACATACACACAATGCTTTTTGTATCATTACATAGGAGCATCTTAGCATTACAAAAGCATGAAGCCCAACACACATATCCAGCTTCAAGTACTTACCACACAGCTAAAATTGGGGATTGTTGCATACTTGTAAGAATATGGATACAGCAACATCTGAGCATATGCGTGAAAAGATAGGTAAGCTGTGATATGCTTCTTGTGTTTTCGGAGGAAGTTAGCTACAGCTTTCACTTCTGGCTCAGATTCTGGGAAAGGTCCACAGTACGTATCATCACAAGGATGCATGGAAGCTCCTTCATCTGCAAGTTAGAAAAGAAAATGGGGTGTAGGCACGGGCAGGCAAGAAGCAAGAAACTCAAATAGGCATTGTTAAACTGATTCTTCTGTTGTTTCTGTAAACATACGATATTATCAAGCAATCCATCTAACTTGTCATTTACTGAAATTAATACTGAAAAATCCAAGGTGGCCGGGCAGCCTGAATAGGAACTGGATGCTGCTTGTTTAGCTAAGCCTGCCTAAACCACCCTAAAAGGAGGGCTCCAACAGTTGGTGAACTAATTCTATATGATCCCCCCCAAAGTATGTAAGGCCTCTTGTTTATATATGACACTTGCAGTTTCCCACCATAACACTCAACCCGCTTGTCATAAGTGTCAGTAGTTTACTCATTTAACATGCAGTCAATATTTACACTGACCTGGATGCCTGAGATATACTGGAAAACAACATAGGAAGAAGTCCTTGCTATAACAGAACCCGCTTTCAATCTGGATTATTTGTTAGACTCTAATGCTCTGTGAAGGCAGGGACTGTGTCTTTCTTTTTGGGCACCTGACAACTAGAACAATAATACGCAAGTGTTCAACAAACAGTTGTTGAATAAGTAAATCTCAGATCAAAAGAAAAGGCTAGACATCTGTATAGATGTCTGGTAAAATACAAATATTGATATATTAAGAACAGGGAGGCAAGACAGAAATAATTCCACAGAATATGCCAATTTCTGTTATATTTTTAGATCAGCTATAGTCAAACTGGTTTTATAAAACCCAAGAGAGCTCTTCAGTTATCTTCAGGGTCAGTTCCGTTAAATCCTCAAAAGTAAATTAAAAAAATTTTGAAATTAAAAAATTATGCAAGTCCATGAAGGAGAAAGGTTCCAAGAAATTTTGGAAATAATGGCATTTTCCACAGTGATTTGCCATTCTGAGTCCTTGCTATCTCTCTTATACCTGGAACACTGTAACTCTTTCCATAAACATGGAAAATGTTTGGTAGGTCTATGACCTAGTCTAGCACTACTGAAAATGAAAAAACTAAGACCAGGCTAATTCTTGAGGACATTATGTCTCATTTAGGCCGAAGGAGAGTCAGGATAGGGAACTTAAAGAGATTGTGGTTTTCCTCCTTTGAGTCTAATTTTGGACTCAAAGGCTCGAAAGCAACTGGGATATGGATGGAACTCAGAACTTAATATAAAAACTAGAGCTAATGCTCAAAAAGGAACAGAAAAAATGAGACCTTTGAGCAACACTGATGTTTGATCACAAACTGAGCAACTATTTCCAGAGGGAGCAGAAGTAATGAGCTAGAGAAATAAGAGCTCACAACAACCCTAATAAATATTCTCAAGGGCATATGGGAGGGCACTGGAAACATTAAACAGGGACAAGAAGTTATAAAAAAGAACCAATAAGATATAATGGAGAAAAGTTAACTCATGGGTTGCATGAATACAATCAATGTGTGAATTGATGAGATGGAGTGGGTTTTGAAACATTCCCAGAGGCACTGAGAAGGGAACAAAGAATTGTAAAAATGAAAAAAAAAAATTACAGGACATGAAAATTAGAATAATCGCCAACATCTGATTAGTAGGGCTTCTAAATGAAAAAAAAAATCAAGTTAAACATTTGAAGAATTGCTAATTGAAATTTTGTCATGATTAAAGGTTAGATGGACTTATTGTGTACCAACATGAGAGAGAAAAAGGAAAATATCAACATGATACAGTATAGTGAAATTTAGGAACAAGGAATCAATTCCAGAGAGAAAGCAGCAGACCATCTCTAGAGGAATGAAATTAGACTCACATCTGACTTTTAAATAGCAGCACTTGTTCAGTCACTAAGTTGTGTTTCAATTCTTTTCGATCCCATGGACTATAGCATGCCAGGCTTCCCTGTCCTTCACTGTCTCCCAGAGTTTGCTCAAACTCATGTCCACTGAGTCAGTGATGCCATCCAAAAGTCTCATCCTCTGTTGTCCCCTGTTCCTCCTGCCCTCAGTCTTTCCCAGCATCAAGGTCTTTTCCAATGAGTTGGCTGTTCACATAAGGTGGCCAAAGTATTGGAGCTTCAGCATCAGGCCTTCCAGTAAATATTCAGGGTTGGTTTCCTTTAGGATTGATTAATTTAGCAGTTCAAGGGACTCTCAAGAGTCTTCACCACCACCAGAACTTGAAACCATCAGTTCTTCAGTGCTCAGCTCACTTAACATTTTAAACAGCAACACAAGAATAATATTTGCAAAGTATTTTTGAAACAGGAAATTTGAGTCTAGACTTACAGCTGAATTCATTGAAATGTGAGAGTGAAATAAAGATGTCATGCTGCTACTGCTAAATCACTTCAGTCGTGTCTGACTCTGTGCGACCCCACAGATGGCAGTGCACCAGGCTCCCCCATCCCTAGAATTCTCCAGGCAAGAACACTGGAGTGGGTTGCCATTTCCTTCTCCAATGCATGAAAGTGAANTCCTGGGTTGGGAAGATCCCTTGGAGGAGGGCATGGCAACCCACTCCAGTATTCTTGCCTGGGGAATCCCATGGACTGAGGAGCCTGGCAGGCTGCATTTCATGGGGTCTCAAAGAGTTGGACACGACTGAGTGACTAGCACACACACAATAGTGGTTGCAGGGACTGAGCACTGAGAATATTGCCACCTCTTAGGTCTATGCTCTAAAAGTATTTGAGTAAAATCTGGCAGTTAGTCCATCAGAGGGTGTCGTATGTACAAAACACAAATCCTCTCTACACAGCGGCAGATTTGGGAATTAGCTTGAAAAAATTGGGAGAATTAGTATATCCTGAAACGTTTGTGAACTGAGGCAAGACTCAAACAGTAGACTTTCCTGCCACTTTGCTTCTCCCCGTGGTCATAAATATTCCTGATTTTATTCCAAGTGTCATCAGGATACATGTTTTAGGTTCACCAGGAATTGTGTGCAGGGAGATGTTGGTTTGTTCATTCTTCTTTGAGCTACTATTTGAGTGTCAGGTGCTCTGTTAGACAAAAAAAATTCAGCATTGTTCAAGACCTGTGTGCTATCTGCCCTCATGGAGCTTAAAGTTCAGAAATCAAAACATTATGTTCTCACAGACAATTATACACTGGGCATTTACTAAGATNTTCTAAGTCTCTGCCAACAATACCCTGAAAGTGCATCACCTTTTCCTTTTTGCCATTTGATGACAAAATTTAATTTGCCTTCCTTACTGCAAGTATGTTTGAACATTGATTTATAGGTTGACGTTGGATTGGACATGCTTCTGAATTGGATAATCTTGTCTTTAGCTCATATTATTGTTGGGCTGTTTATCTTTTTTTGGTTGGTTGGTTTAGTTGCTAAGTTGTCTCCAACTCTTGCAACCCCATGGACCGTAGCCCCCCAGGTTCCCCTGTCCATGGGATTTCCCAGGCAAGAATATTGGAGGGGGTGGCCGTTCCCTTCTCCAGGGGATCTTCCTGACCCAGGGAGCAGACCTGTGTCTCCTGCATTGGCAGTGGTGAAATGAACCACAAGAGAAGCCCTACTCATGTATAAAAGAGCATTGTAGAGACGTTCGTCATCTGCATTGCATTTTATCCTCATATTTATATTTTTCAATTGTTTATGATAGCTTTTTATAATTTTAGACATCTTAAATTTTATGTAATTACTATGTCTTTTTCAATGGCTTTTGGGTTTCCTGTCTTGGTTAAGAATTTTTTTCCTATTCTGAGGGATTATAGCATGTTTATAGGTTTTCTTCTAAGAATGTGGTCATTAAAAAAAAATCACATATTTTTGGCTGTGCTGGGTCTTTGGTGCTGCATCAGCGTTTCTCTAGTTGCAGTGAGCAGGGGCTGTTCTCTAGTTGTGGTGCACAGGTTTCTCACTGCTGTGGCTTCTCCTGCTGCAGAGCACCGGCTCTAGGGTGTGTGGGCTCCAGGAGCTACGGCACGTGTGCTCAGTAGTTGCAGCTCCTGGGCTGTAGAGCACAGGCTTAATAGCTGTGGCGCATGGGCTTAGTTGCTCAATAGCACGTGGGATTTTCCCGTGTCAGGGATCAAGCCTATGTCTCCTGCATTAGCAGACGGATTCTTTGCCACTGAGCTACCAGAGAAACCTTAAGAATGTTATCATTTTACTTTATTTTTTTTTCCATCTAAGTCTTTAATCCTTTTTGATTTATTTTTATACATATGTAACATACAGCTTTGTCTTTAGTTTTTCTATATTGATAGACAATTCATTCAGCATAATTTATGAAATATTCTACCATTTTCCCACTGAATTGAAACACTACCTTGGTCATATATTAAAATCTCTTGCATTTGTTAATCTATTCCTGGATTCTCTGTTCTGTTGTTCTATTAGTCTCTTTCCATATTGTCAGCCTATCAGTCTATAGCAGCATTAAGATATGTGCTGATATCAGACAAGTTCCCCTTACTGTTATTCTTTTTTTCAGTTTTATTGGCTTAGGGTCCGTTTGCTTTTCCATATAGATTTAATGATCATTTTATCAGTCCCCCAAAACATAAATGAAAAACTCTGTTGAGATTCTAGTTGGAATTGCACTAAATTTATACTGATTTTTTGAGGATATTATAATACTGAGTCACCCAATCCAAGGACATGTTACACCATTCCATTTGCTCAGATGGTGTTTTATGTTCATCATCAATATTTTATCACTCTTTTCTTCAGTATATCTTCTTTATTGTTGTTATTACTATGAACTGGTAACTATTTCTTTTTAAAAAAATTTACACAATTTTAATGGTTACCTTTCATTTACAGTTATTATTAAATATTGTCATATTCCCCATGCTGTACAGTATATCCCTGAATTTATCTTATACCTCATGGTTTGTACCTTCCATTCCCTCATCCCATAACTGCCCCTCCTAGTAACTATGCTTGTTCTCTGCATCTGTGAGTCTGCTTCTATTTTTTGTTATATTCACTAATTTGTTGTATTTTTATTTTACATGTATAAGTTGTATCATGCAGTCTTCCTACTTCTGTATGACTTATTTAACTTAGCATAATGCCCTCTAAGTCCATGCATGTTGTTGAAAATGGCAAAATTTCATTATTTTTATGATTGAGCAGTATTCCAATGTATATGCATATCACATCTTTATCCATTCATCTGTTGATGGACACTTACATTGCTTCCATATTTTGGCAGTTATAAATAATGCTGCTGTGAACACTGGGGTGCATTCCTTCTTGAATAAGTGTTTTTTGTTCTTAATATGTACCCAGGAGTGAAATTGCTGGGTCTTATGGTAATACTGTTTTCAGCTTCTTGAGAAACCATACTGTTTTCCCTGGTGGCTAACATTGGTAGCTATTTTCCAAATGGTCTTCTAAGAGTGTGGTGGTAAAAGTCACTTCATGATACCATGAGAACTCCTCCCATTCTCCCCCTTCCTGTCCTCTACCAGATCCATCAGATCTAACTAGGAATTAGTTGTCCAAGCCATCTCTTTAAACTTCATTTTGGAGGCTTCTGTGATGTCAAAATAAACAAATGTGGCCCATTAAACAAATTTTATATTAAATATATATGTTATTTACATGTATAAAGTATTCTGATAACTGTATCCTTAGATAATATCATAATTGGGATAATGAATGACAGCTCAACTGACATTTCTTTAGAAAATCAGACCCTCTTCTAAATAACATTCTAAGTTGCTAAAGATAAATTACTTGCTTTGTTCAAACTGTCAAGAAAGAAGGTATATAATTCTTTAGTATTCTCGTTTCCCATTCTTTCTATAGATTGTGAAGTATTTCTAAGCCATTCCTGAATCTGTAGAAGCTAGAGATCTACTTGTTTTCAGCTAACAGTGGGTAAGGATTGCTGTCTTCTATCCTTTATAAGGTAAGAAAAACCAAACAATAATTTTCTTTTTCAAGAAATAAAACTCTTCTGAGTAGCAAGAGGGATAAATATATTGTACCGAAGACAGAGCCAGTGCTATTATTCCTTTCTGGAGTGGGGAGCATTTAGGGCTATAGATTGATATGAGAATGGTGAGTGTCTTGTATCCCTGGCTATACGGCCACAGGGAGACACTATTCTTGACCTGAGGCACTTGCTTTCCCACACCATCTTCACTAAATCTTCTCTGAGGTTTTTGTAACATCACTTACTAACATAGGTGGTACAGATCTAACATAGGATGGGAAGAACAGCAGGGTTAGGAATATAGAATAGTTCTACAGATGACTACGTCTGGCTGTAAATTCAGTAGCATGTATGTTGTACTGTAGTTACTTATTTTTATAGACTCTTCCACTTCTTTAGAGGGTGAACTCCTCTAGGACAAAAGTCATGCCTTATTATTCCCAGTACTTAGCAAAGTGGACACCTTTGCTCCACTCTAATTGTTGTTGAATGAATAAGCTGAGCTGACCCTCCTCGGGGGGGTGCTTATATCTTGGACTATTTCACTGAATCTAGGTTTTTCTTAGACAACACCAGTTCATCTCCATGGAGGGCTGAGGACTCACCAGGGTACCACCACCACCACCACCAACAACAAACTACCTTCAAAAAGCCTGTTGGTCTTTGAGAACATTCTGTTACCTAAGCATTTCCTGAATAATTTCAAATCCGAAATTCTGAGCTTTCCCAAGATTATACCTTAATAAATGTTTAGCAAGGAAATGGGATACTTCAAAACTTCTTCTCTATGGCGATGAGCCCCAAATGTTTATGAGTGTAGATGAAAATCCTCCCTTGCCCCTAACACAAGCTATCCTGAGTGATAGCTTCATGAGTGAGCTTTTAACAGGTCATAGCCAAGAAAAGCCATTAAGTTTCCTCTTAGACTGCATAAAAGCTGTGATAGTGTGCTAATGACTTTTCTTTCAGAGGATGGACGGAGAGATATTCGTAGCTGGAGGGGAGTGTTTACAACAGGAAGGTTTTTTTTTTTTTTTCTCCTTTAGCCACAGACTTTATTTGAATATTTGCGACTGTTATTCTATACACAAATGTTAATTTCTTATAAAACTCTGTATTCTGTATTGCTTAGTTACCTCACTCTCCATTCTATGCCACATTTCCATCAAGAACTATTTCCTCAAGGAACGTGCAGAGAGAGCAGATGGGTGTGGAGGATGGACAGGGCCAGAAAAGGTATAGGCTGGCCAGCAAAGCAGGAAAAGCGTCCATGGCTTAAGAAGGACCAGGTGGAAAAAAAAAAAAAAAAAAAAAGAAGGATCAGGTGATCCTTCAGGAGACCAGAAGCCTTACCTGGCTTCTCACAGAGCTTGAAATATTTTCCTTCCTTGGCTTCTGATACACTCTCCTCCTTTTTCCCATCTCTACTATTTCGTTTTTTCATTTATTATTATTTTTATTGGAGTATAATTGCTTTACAATATTGTGTTAGTTTCTGCTGTACAACAGCATGCACCAGCTATGCATATGCATATATCCCCTTCCTGTTGAACCTTCCTCCCCTTCTCCCCCACATTCTCCTATTTTTCTTCCAACAACTATATTATTTCCTTCTCAGCCCTCTTTATGGGTTTGTCTTCCTATTTTAGTCCCTTAAAAGAAGAGTACCCAGTTGTTCTGCCCGTAGTCCATTTTCTTCAATAATCTCTCTTCAGTGACTATGACTTCTTCAGCTACTGTTTATGTATTGACAGTTTCATTCACTCAGTATTGTGCACCTCAAACTAGGATGGGTCAACGAACAAAATAAAGTTTTCTGCCGTAGAGAATTCACATCGTAATGGTGGCACAGTGACAGTGACGGGGAGATGAACAACACAGTGAATAAGTAATTGCACTGTGTAGCAGAAGAGTGCTGTGGAACAGAGAAAAGGGGGAGGAGTGAAAGAAAGGTCAGGAATTCTGGGGACATGAGTTGCGATTACAAAGATGGCATTGAGAGCTATTCTCAGTGGCTGAATTTGAGCATACTTGAAGAACACAGGGAGTCAGCCATTGCACCTGGGGAAGAGTGTTTTGGGCAGAGGTAACAGCCAATGTGATGGTTCCACCGCAGGCCTGGCATGAGCCTGGCCAATGTGGATAGAGCCAAGTGTTGAGGGTGGGGTAGAATCAATGAGATCAGACAATCAACGGGGGCCCAGGTCATGTGAAGTTTTTCTTAAATTTGATTTTTATGTCGGAGTATAGTTGCTTTATAACACTGTGTTAGTTTCTGCTGTGCAGCAAAGTGAACCAACTATCCGTATGCATCTATCCCCTCTTCCTTGGGTTTCCTTCCCATTTAGGTCACCACAGAACACTGAGCAGAGTTCCCTGTGCTATACAGTAGGTTCTTATTAGTTATGTTTTATACACAGTAGTGTATATATGTTGATCCCAATCTCCCAACCCTACCCTCTTTGGTACCCATATGTTAGAGTCTGTGTCTCTATTTCTGCTTTGCAAGTAAGTCAGAAAAAGAAAAACAGATATTGTATGTTAATACATATATGTGGAATCTAGAAAAATGGTATATGTGTGTGTTTGTCTTAGTTGCTCATTCATGTCCAACTCTTACTCCAAAAAATTAGAGTGAAAAAGATGACGAGGAAACCAGTGAGTTAGGAAGAGAGTTTTATATTATGGAGGTCAAGCGAAGCTAAATGTTTTGAAAAATAAAGCATGATTCACTTGGTCCAAGCAGCTTAGAAACTAAGTAAGGTGAGATCAAGACGTGACCATTGTATTTAGCAAAGTGGGATTTGATTAGAGTGTAATACTATGTGTAGTGAGTTTATATAGTATGAAATTATGTATAGGGACTAGGAGAGGATGAGACTCTGCTGAAAAGGAACAAAGACATGGGGCAGTATCTGGTAAAGGGGAGACAGAGGATTTTTTCAGATGAGAGGAATAATGGCATGCTTTCAAGCTGATGGGGGAAAGCCCAGTAGAGAACCAAACAAACACACCACCCAACCAGCCAAACAGACAACAAAATGATAGAGATGGGAAAATTCCTGGAGCAATATTCTTGAGTAGGAAAGATCTAGTTCAAGTAAATGTCTTGAATCTCGATCTCGAGCTTTCTGTACGTCTCCACTGACTTGTCTCAGAGGCAATGAAGCTCAAGCTGTCCTTAGATGAAATCATCTCTGTCTTTCCTACCCACCAAAGTGGGTAGGAAATGTTTCTTAAACTCTATTTGCAATGTTTCTTAAACTCTATTTCCTTCATTTGTTGAATGGCTCAAGTCAGAAACTTAGATGGAGAGACCCTGAAAGTTGCCCTCTTCCTAATCTCTCCATCCTATTGGAGAGCAAATTCAGCCGATCCCATCTGTTCCATCTCTATGTGACTCCTACCAGCAAAGTGCAGACTCTCAGCATTATTCCTCTGCGTTGCCACAATAGTTCGTTGCCTTCAGTCTGGCTTGCCTTGAATTCAGCCTTCTCAACAATATCATTGTAATCTTCTAAAAATGTAAAACTGATCTTATTGCTCTGCTGCTTAAAAGCCCTTCAGTGGCTGCCTTCTAGATAAAGTTCTAAAGTCTTTGAGTGGGTGCTAAGACACTTCAGTTGTGTCTGACTCTATGCACCCCCATGGACCGTAGCCCACCAGGCTCCTCTGTCCATAGGATTCTCCAGGCAAGAATACTGGAGTGACTTGCCATGCCCTCCTCCAGGGGATCTTCCCAACTCAGGGGTGGAACCTGCATCTCTTATGTCTCCTTCATTGGCAGGTCGGTTCTTTATCACTAGCACCACCTGGGAGGTCTTTACTATAGCTTAAAGGCCATAGAGGTAGTGTGGTCAAAGTGTCTGAAAATAGTAGTGGCAGGTATTTAGTTTATCTTGTTGTGTGTTTTCCTGTCTTAAAAAAATTTTTTTTTAATGGGACTTGCCTGGGAGTCCTGTGGTTAAGACTCAGCACTTCCACTGCAGGGGCATGGGTTCAGTCCCTGGATGGGGAAATAAGATCCCATATGCTGAGAGGCATGGCCAAACAAACAAACAAAACCGGTTGGTGATTTTTGGCCTGTTGCTATACAGAGAGCACTGTGATTGGTATTTAACCATTTTCCAGATAATGTCATGGACCTTCTGTAGTTCTATAATAGTTTCAGGGTTACATAGTTTCTCCATTTTTTGGAATTCAGAATGTCAGATGGTTATGCTTTCTCCTCTGACCAGATGCCTATGGGATAAGGCCTTTCATGATCTGTTTTGTTGATTTGCTTGAAATTTTAGGTTCTACCAGTCTGTCTTAAAACATTCTACTTCTACTTTTAATACACTACACTCTTCACTAAACTATTGGTTATTTTCCTGATATTCCACACACCTTTGTCTTATGACTTTGCACATGCTGTTCCCTTGTCTGATGCATTCTCTTTTCTTCCCAGTCTGATTTTACTTGTTCTTCAGATACCACTTCTCCTTGGCATCTTTTCCAGTGGCCCCCAGGCTGGGTTAGGTGCCTGTACTTTGTATGTGCGTAATGCCCTTTATCTGCATTTGTCATAAAACTTAGTGCCTATGTTAAAATGTATGCAGACCCATTTCCCTACTCGGTTAGGCAAAGCACAGTACTTGACCAATGTCGGGTGCAAAATAAACTCAAAAGCATTTTATTTCATAATTATCATATATGAACTAAATGGTATAATATGGAGAAGGGTTATGCCTCAGTTTAATGCTGTTTGCCTGAGAAACACATTAGACACTGGAATATTCTATAGCGCTTTATGGTTTAATTTTATTGATTGGCATCCTGCCAAGGTTATTTACCACAAATTACGTATTGATTCAGCAGCAAAATGGGATATCACATTGAGAATGTTTCTGCCAGTGTATCTCTCTAATTTTTTGCCTTACTCATTTATCTTTAAAAAATAAAATCGGAATCCTGAATAGTGGGGCCTCTAAGATGGAAATAAATTAATTCAGGTCAAAGAAAATCACTAAAACAATCTAATTTTACTTATAGCCTTTTGGGGCACTATCCAGGCTTTACTAAAATGTGAAGAAAGAGCTCACAAATATTATTGAACAGAAAGTCCCCGGCGGATTTTAAGTAACCATGTTGGATATACAATTTGAAGAGTCCTGTCCAAACCTAGCCTCAATTACACAGATTCTGATCAGAAATAGCTGCTGTACTCCAGAAGATCAAGATAGCAGGAAGCTAAAGCACCAGGACACATTTCAAAGAAACAACACCATAAAAGAATTCCATAGCCAGGCAACAATGATAAAACAGACTTCTGGGGGAGAGGAACAAGAATCATCAAAGACATCACTCTAGGTTTTAGGAGCATGAGAATGTACAGGTTATTAGTTTTCTCTCAGTTTATGGGAGCCAATATATTGTTTCTGAAGCTGAAACAACAGTCTCTTTCCTATCTTTACATGCAGAACAACTGCAGAATATATAACAGGATCTCTGCAGTGCAGAGTGGGGAGACGGTAGTCTCGCAGCAGACATCTCTGTTCTGAATGCTTCAGCAGTTTAACTTCCACACCATAGATCACCTCTTTCATTTCTTAGTACTGAGATGCAAAACTCTACAAGGACCTCATAAATCTAGGCAGAAGACAGTGCCTGCACATATAAGGAAACGAGAGGACAAGACAATATAGAGTATAACACAGTCATAAAGTGCGCAGTGCAGGCTGAGTGCATAGGAGCACAAAGGGAGGAGAGAGAGCACAGGAGACCAGGGAAGACCTGGTGAGGCTTAATAGCAAAGAAACTCGATGGGACTCAAGATAGATGAAACTTGAAAAGATACTACTTTACTTAAAAAAAAAAAAAGACAAAATAAATTCTGTTGTGTCTATGAACCTTAGTCCTTCTGGATGGTAAACTGCGGTGGAATGTGGTCTTTAGAGAAGAAATGGAGAAGGAAGTGGTATTAGAAGCAGCAACGGGCTGAAAATCACAAGACCAGGCTTGGTCAGATCTGTCCTAATGAGCTCAGTGAACAGGCATGTCACTGCTCTGGCTTCACTGGTCCTGGGTGGATTAGGGACTGAATTAGTGATTCTTATGTGCTGCTGTGATGTAACTGAAAGTGGGGTCTGGCTGCTCACTGCTCAAAAGCCAATAAAGAGGACAGGTTGGTGGAAAGTTTGCTGTATTTTGGATGCCAGCAAACTTTCCACTCTGGGGGCTGGGGGAGTGAGGGAGAAGGCAAGACGCCTGTTTAAAGGCTGACTCCCCTCACCCCCAACCAGTGGGCAAGAGTTTTTATAGACAGAGGGAGGAGGCTAGGTTACATGCAGAAACAGCACAGTCAGCTCTGACACTCATTTTGAAATTGGTCATCAGTGGTCTGACCAGTGTCATGATGATTGTTTTCAGTACAGTTAATCTTCAGTTCCAGGGTTTGTTTGTTTCCATTTCTTTGAGGCTGGTTCTCAGAATTATGGCAGCTTATGTCATGCTTACAGTCTGGTCTTCAAGTACTGCAATAGTTAACTTCCACCTTGTGGGGTTTCAGTATCTATAAGACAGCTCACAAGATATAGCTCAGAATATTATTAGTAGCTCTTGAGAAGGAGCTAAAGGTCCTTGACTATGCTTAGTGACTGTTGTTCAGTCACTGAGTCACGTCCAAATCTTTGCAATCGCCTGGACTACAGCACACCAGGCCTGCCTGTCCTCTACTATCTCCCAGGGTTTGCTCAAGTTCATGTCCATTAAGCCAGTGATGCTATCTTTAGCTTAGTGACTAAATTATTATTATTTAGCTTGGTTGCCTGTTTTCCTTTGTTTCTGCGTTTTCTTACTTCTGTGATTCAACTTATTCTATAAAGATTTTTTTTTCCACAGACCAAAGGCAGACTGAGGACATACAGGGGTTGGGGAAGGGGGCCAGGGCCATAGGATCCTGCTCTATTTCTGTGACAATGTGTTGCTATCAGTCCTGGGGTTTGTCTGACAGTAGCTGGTTTCACATCACAAAATTGTTGAACTAAAAAAATTGGTTTATTTATCCTGATAAATAAATCAATTTATTCTAACATAAGCTTATAATGGGGGAGAAAAAAGGTCAATTAGAACATGTGTGTTGGAATGAACCAAAAGGAGTGTGTCCCTCTTTTCAGCTGGGCATGTAGCAGTGGAAAAAATAAACTGAGAACTATTGAATGAGAAAGATCGCTGTGACTCTTCACAGCATTGATAGTTTAGGGCAGGGATCTCCAACCTCTGGAATGTAATGACAGATGATCTGAAGTGGAGCTGATGTAATGATAATAGAAATAAAGTGGACAATAAATGTAGTGGGCTTGAATCATCCCCAAACCACCCCCGATGCTCCCAGTCCATGGAAAAATTGTCTTCTGTGAAACTGGTCCCTGGTGCCAAAAAGGTTGGGGACTGTTGGGTGCAGATTCCAGGCCAGATGAGAAAAAATTCAGTATAATTACATGCTTAATTTTCCTTAACATCCTTAGATTCTGTTCTAAGGATATGAGGATAAAACTTACTAACACAAGTAATGTGAATTGATTTCTGTTTGCAAGCACACTGTTTAATTCTCAGGTTGGAAATAGTTTTCTTCAATAAACACTTCCCTCCTTGCCCAAGGTCCTCCAACCCCTTTCCAAATCTGCTTCTCTTCTTGTATTACACATTTTCATTTGTGGCACCTGATTGCCCAAACCAGAAATCATTTATTGCATCCAGCAGTGTGCAAAGAGCTGTTGGTGCCATCTTAATTTCCCACCAACACACCCAACCCAACTACTATGGTTTCAATCAAACTTTCCAGAATTATTGGAGGGATTCCCTGACTCCAGGCTCTTCTTCTGCATCCTCAGAAGTTCCGAGTTAATCTTACTAAAATTCAAATCTTACCACATAGTTACTTTGGTTAAAACTCAAAACTTCAAACTCAGGAGAAAGGGGCTGGTTGAGAGGTTTTTCCTCTATGCCCCTTGTGGTAGGCTGAATAATGGCCCCCAAAGATTGCCAGGTTCTAACTCATGGAATCTGTCAATGTTTCCCTAAAAGGAAAAGGGCCTCTACAGATGTGATAGACTGAGGAGTCTGACATGGGGGGGATTATCCTGGATTATGTGGGTAGGCCCTAATGTAATCACAAGTATCCTCTAAGAGTGAATTTTGATTAAAGACAGAGGGCATGTGACAGAAGCAGAGGAAAGCTGAGTCAGAGAAGATGCTATGGTGCTAGCTTTGAAGGGGAAGGAAGAGGTCACAAAGAATACAAGTGGCCACTGCTGCTGCTGCTAAATTGCTTCTGCCGTGTCTGACTCTGTGCGACCCCAGAGACAGCAGCCCACCAGGCTCCGCCGTCCCTGGGATTCTCCAGGCAAGATCACTGGAGTGGGTTGCCATTTCCTTCTCCAATGCATGAAAGTGAAAAGTGAAAGTGAAGTTGCTCAGTCGTGTCTGACTCCTAGTGACCCCATGGACTGCAGCCTTCCAGGCTCCTCTCTCCATGGGATTTTCCAGGCAAGAGTACCGGAGTGGGGTGCCATTGCCTTCTCCACAAGTGGCCACTAGAAGCTGGAAAAATCAAGGAAAGTGTTTTCTTCTACAGTCTCCTTTAGGAATGGGGGCTTAGCACACCTTTAGCCTGGTGAAATCTGGCCTCCAGAACTGTAAGAAAATAAATTTGTTTGGTTTTAGCCACTCAGTTTGTGGCAATTTGTTAGAGCAGCAATAGGACACTAAGTGAAGCGAAGTGAAGTCACTCAGTTGTGTCCAATTCTTTGTGACCCCATTGGCACCAGGCTCCTCCGTCCATGGGATTTTCTAGGCAAGAGTACTGGAGTGGGTTGCTATTTCCTTCTCCAGGGAACTTCCCAACCCAGGGATCGAACCCAGGTCTCCCACATTGTAGACAGACACTTTACGTCTGAGGCACCAGGGAAGTCAGTAGGACACTAATACACTCTTATAATCATCTTTTATTTATCCCTAAACAGCATTTATCATAGTTTAATTTAATTTCCCTTAACTGTCAGTCTTTTTTAATACTCCATTTATTTTTATTATAAAATATTGGCCATATTCCTTGTGTTGCACAATATATCCTTGTAGCTTATCTCATACAGAATAGTTTGTACCTCTTAATCCTCTATCCCTATATTGTCCCTCCCCGCTTCCCTTTTCCCATTGATAACCCTGGTTTGTTCTTTATATTTTCTTTATCCATTCATCTCTTGTTGGACACTTGGGTTGTCTCCATATCTCAGCAATTATAAATGACATTGCTATGAATATTGGGGTGCATATATTGTTTCAAATTAGGGTTTTGATTTTTTCAGATATATATCTAGGGGTGGAATTGCTGGGTTCTATGTTAGTCTGGAGAAGGCAATGGCACCCCACTCCAGTACTCTTGCCTGGAAAATCCCATGGACGGAGGAGCCTGGTAGGCTGCAGGCCATGGGATCTCTAAGAGTCGGACATGACTGAGTGAATTCACTTTCATGCACTGGAGAAGGAAATGGCAACCCACTCCAGTGTTTTTGCCTGGAGAATCCCAGGGACGGGGAGCCTCGTGGGCTGCCATCTACGGGGTCGCAGAGAGTTGGACACGACTGAAGCAACTTAGCAGCAGCAGCAACATGTTAGTTCTACTTTTAGATTTCTGAGAAACCTTCATACTATTTTCCATGGAGGCAGCACCAACTTATATTCCCACCAGCTATGTATAAAGGTTCCTTTTTCTCCACATCCTCCTCAACATTTATTATTTTGGTTCTTTTTGATGATGACCATTTTGACAGGTGTGAGGTCATTGTGACTTTGATTTGCATTTCTCTGATGATTAGTGATGCTGAGCATCTGTTCATGTACCTGTTGACCATCTCTATGTCTTCTCTGGCAAATGTTTATTCAGATATTCTGCCCATTTTAATATGGTTGTTGTTTTTTGATGTTGAGTTATATGAGCTATTTATGTATTTTGGATAGAATTAATCACTATTGATCATATAATTTGCAAATATCTTCTCCCATTCAGTAAGTTGTCTTTTCATTTTGTAGATGGTTTCCTTTGGTGTGCAAAAGCTTTTAAGTTTAATTAAGTTCTATTTTTCATTTTTGCTTATTATTCTGCTTTAGGAGACAGATACAAAAAAATGTATCACTATGATTTATGTTAAAGAGCGTTCTGCCTATGTTTTCCTCTAGGAGTTTTATATATGCTCAGTGGCTCCCATGGACTGTAGCCTGCCATGCTCCTCTGTCCATGGGATTTTCCAGGTAAGAATACTAGAGTGGGTTGCCATTTCCTCTTCCAGGGGATCTTCCTGACCCAGGGATCAAACCCACATCTCCCGCATTGGCAGGAGGATTCTTTAGCACTGAGCCATCTGGGAAGCCAGGTTTAGGACTTTTATAGTTTCTGGTTTTATATTTAGGTCTTTAGTCCATTTTGAGTTTATTTTTGCTTATGCTGTTCTAATTTCATCCTTTTACATGTAGCTGTCTAGTTTTCCCAGCACCACTTACTGAAGAGATTGTCTTTTTTCATTGTATATTGTTGCTTCCTTTGTCATAGATTAATTGACCATGAATGTGTGGGCTTATCTGGGGGCTCTCTGTTCTGCTCCATGATCTATGTATCTGTTTTTGTGCCTGTACCTACTGCTTTTCATTACTGTAGCTTTGTAGAATGGTCTGAAATCAGGGAGCTCGATTCCTCCAACTCTTCTTTCTCAAGATTTTAACTGTTAATATTCTTGAGGGCAAGAATCATGTCTTTTTATTATTTGTATCCCTTTACCTAGCATACTGCCTTTAGAAATATTAAGTAAATGAATGAATTTATTAATATGATTCAGACTAGAGGATGCTTCTACAAAATTATTATTTTTTTCTCTCTTTTGACATTCTTTGGTTTGAGGGTCAAAGTCCTTTAACTGGATATATAGGGAAGTTAATTTTCTGGCTAAAGATCTGAGTTTTAAACTTCATGGTGCCCCATCCCTCCTCCAGTCAGTCACCATGTTTTATCCCTCTATCTTTCCTCTATCTTTTTAGCTTTCTCTCCTCTTTGGCCCTATCCTAATTTTGACATCCTTCATCTCTCACCTGGACAACACCATGCCCTCTCAGCTAGTCTCCCTGTCACCACTTTAACCCATCCTTTCTACTGCTATCGGAGCCCTTTTCTAAAACACAAATAGATCGTGTTTTCCTATCCAGTGCCCCTCTCCCCAGTTTTCATTGGCTCCGCATGGACACCACCACCAGCAACCACCATCAGCACGGTGTCCAGGCCCAGGCTGACTGAACGTTTTTAGACTCACATTCTCTCCTGCATACCCCACAAGCAGCCCCTGCTCTCGCTCGTCAGTCCTGCTTCCTCATCCCTCCCACACCTCCTTGCCTTTGTTCCTCTCCTTCAGCCTGGACTGTCTGACTCCTTGCTTGCAACCTATCAAGGTCCTTCCGCACCTGAAGGCTGAGCTTAAAAGCCACTGATCTGCAGCTTTTCCGTCTCACGCTGGTCGGAATTTCTCTTCCCTCTGTAAGGGTGACACTTGTTCCTCTGCTTTTCAGTTTTCACTCAGTCTCAAATCACAGCTGGTTGTTTACCTGCCAGTCTCCCTCACTGACCACCAGTTCCCAAGAACAAGAACTGGATAGTATTCCTATTGGCCTATCAGCCATAGCAGGGACTCAATAAATGTTTATTAAGTCAATCTGCCCTACAGCAAGGTCCCTCTTAGTCTATCACATTAAAATTCCACTTGTGTTTTATATTTTAAGGCCAGTTTTATTATAATTTAAGGTTGTAATAGAAAGTGAGAGATTGAACAAGAACTGAACAAAGATGTTGTTTTCTAGCTTTCCAGTGTGCTCTTAAAATATGTACAAATAAAACTATACCTGAGAATAAGAATATACCTGAGAATGAAAATAAATCAAAAGGGAATCAATAGTTTTAAATCATATTACCGCTTTGTCTTTGATTGTTGCCCGTGTCCTTCTCAATCCAGGGGTGGTAAATGAAATGGATTAGTACTCTTTTGTTGTTGTTATGGAACTTGTTGGAAGCCCATTCTGGGATTTCTCTCTCAGAATTACTTAGTCTAGGATGGTTTTCTGGAACCTGATTTTAAATAGATGTGAGTGTAAGAAAATAGATATTGTATGCTAATGGAATATGTCACATTAATTAAAACATTTTTTGCTGATGTACATTTTCTATATAACAATACATTTTTGTAAAATGTTTTGAATCAAAGTAAAACTTCTTTTCTCAATCTCTTTCACAGTCAACACTTCTAGGGTAGTACTGAGAGGGATGATGGGGGAGGCGAGATGGGTAGAGGACCATGCATTTGGTGTTAGATTTGTTGTTGCTTAGTCATTAAGTCATGTCTGAATCTTTTGTGTCCCCATGGACTGTAGCCCATCAGGCTCCTCTGTCCATGGGATTTTCCAGGCAAGAATACTGGAGAGAGTTGCCATATTCTTCTCCAAGGGATCTTCCTGATGTAGGGATTGAACCCAAGTCTCCTGTTGACAGATGGATTCTTTACCACTGAGCCATCAAGGAAGCCTGTGTGTTAGATAGTCTGTGACTTACTACTCTCCACCTCATGTGGTGGGGCAGTGAGTGAGGCAGTGAGCTTTGCTGGTGGAAAAAGTATGATATGACTTCTTTATAGACCCACGAATTACTGCTTTTTGGCCTCACTCTCCTGTGTTTTACTAATAATAACTAGTTGAGCTCAATAAACTAACACGAAACAAGATGCAGTGACTTGAATGATAATAGTAAATTTGGAGCTTGATTTTAGTTGAAATTTTATTTTATTTTTCAGAAAGGAATCTTATTTTTACTGCTTTAATTTTATTTTTGAGGGGCTGGTGGATATACATGGTTTGCCATGTCAAGCTCTCCCGTTTCATCTGTCTAGCCATCCATTTCTTTTCCTGAGAAGCAATCACTTCTACTACTTTCTTGTACTGTTTCAGGGTTAGGCTTTGCATTTGTAAGCAAAAAGCCAGTTAAAATACCCATTTTTGAGGAAAAACCCTTTTTAAAAACAAATAGTAGTATTCTTTATATATAGTAATCTAAAGCCTTACTCTGTTCAACTGTGTGTTGATACGTGTAATTCTGGAGATTTTTCCATATCAGTCCATAAAATAGTTGTCTAATTCTGACTATTTCTCTGGATAGTTATAGCCTAACTTTCTTAACTGGTCCTTCATCAGTGGAATTTGATGCTTCTAATCTTTTGTCATGACAGAAGAGTGCTGCAGTGAATATCCTTGTATATATGTTATTTTCTACACATTTGAATATAGCCATAGGACATATTACTAAGAGTAAAGTTATTTATTTAGTCAAAATGACGTGTATTTTAAAACAATTTTGGTAGACATTGCCAAATAGCCTTCCAAAGAAGTTCAACTCATTCACATTCTTAACAAAAATGTATAATATTGTCTAATTTCCCATATCCTTCAAATTTTATTTTCTTTCTGTCTTCTAACACATAGAAATATAAGTAGAATTATAAGAATATCAATAGGTCCAAGTTGGATAGTCAGCAAAGATGTTTTTATTTTAAGTGTCATTTGAACACAGATAAGTAGAGAAAAATACTTTAAAGAAGAAAATTGGAAGATGTTTCCTTGATCTGAGGAAACATTTATTCCAAAATAGCATCCAAATAGAATATCAGCATGTAGTAGGTGTTCAATAAATTTGTTGAATAATTTCTGTGCCTCTACTGAGTTTTTCTAAGTTCTCAGTAAGAGGATGGGCTTATTTAAGGTCTCATTAGTGACAACAAGAGCATATATTTAAATGACACCTATTTCTGGGATTCTTTTTCAAAATATACATCTTTAAAAAAACCCATGTCACTTGATTGGTTATTTGGCTTATCACTTGCTGGTTGTATGGGAGAAGTAAATACAGAATATACATTATTAAAGGCAAATTTATATCTTAAAGTGAAATTCTAAAATTAAGTTCAGAAAACATTTAAATGAAGAGAAAAACACTAGTCCTCTAATTCCAGCATTTTGGCATATTTTCTTCCAGTCTTTTTTCCCTTGTGTTCATATGTAAATGTGTATATATCATATACACATATCTGTCATATGTACACATGGAATCATCACTATATGTTTATAGAATTGTAATCGCAGTGAAAAAATTAGAATCAGATTCAATATTGTATCATAAGCTTTTTCTTATTTTTATTTTGTTTATTTAAAAAATTCTATTTTTTGGCCACATCATGGGGCCTGCGGGATCCTAGTTTCCCAACCATGGATCGAACCCTCGTCCTTGGCAGTAGAAGCAGAGTCTCAACCATTGGACCACTGGGGCATTCCCTTTTGTTATTTAAAAATAAAGAGGTTTATTTATTTACATTTTGGCTATGCTGGGTCTTTGTTGCTGCACCAGCGTTTCTCTGGTTGCAGTGAGCTGGGGCGATTTTTCAGTTGCAGTCATGGGCTTCTCACTGTGACGGCTCCTCTGGCTGCAGAGTGCAGGCTCTAGGGCACACAGGCTTCAGTAGTTGCTGCGTGTGGGCTCAGCAGTTGTGGTTTCCAAGCTCTAGAGCACAGGCTCAATAGTTGTGGTGTAGGGGCATGTGAAATCTTCCCAGACCAGGGATCGAACCTATGTCTCCTGCATTGCCAGGCAGATTCTTTACCACTGAGCCACCAGGGAAGCCTCTTTTTTGGTGTTGTTATTTTTAAATGAACTTTTAATCCATTTAATGGTTTACTAAAATTTCACCAAATGGGCATATATTAATGTATTTAATCATTGCCCTGTTGTTCAACATTGGGTTGTTTTCAATCTTTTGTTGTTACAGATCACATTGTGATCAGCATCATCTTCTGTTTCCTTATAATGTGTTTTTAAAATGGAATCCTGAGTCCCAAGGGTATGTACAGGTTTAAGGTTCTGTTTTGACTTGCTTCTCTTTCTACTGTTCATGTATACTGATCTAATCTGTCCCTGAAGCTTCAATTACTCTCAATTTTTCCATCAAAATGCTCCAAGGAGGCAAAATCAACATAACCTCTAAGTCCATGACTTCTTTGAAATCTTTGTTTTATGTTCAAAATTTGTGTGACTTGTCTGGTTGACTCAATTATGTATTTGTGTTTGTTCTAACATAAAATAATAATTCCCCTTCTGAAATCTTCAAGTAAAATTGATATGCCCTGAAGGGGTCCTATGGCTTTTTGGTGACTTTCTCTGGGATGTGTATCTATAAGGATACAACCTTGGTTCAGTTTGAAAGGCACGGCTTCTAGAATAAAATCTTTAGAGCCCAGCACAACCTTGAATCTCAGCATATCCTTCATGACCTGTACACTGGGACCTTCTCCTCCCTCATCTCTCACCTGTCCTTCTAGGCATCCTGTGTCCTAGCCACCCAGGGCCACCTGATGCTCACATCCCAGCCTGTTATGTTGCATGATGTGCTTAGCTGCTCAGTCATGTCCGACTCTTTGCTATCCCATGGGCTGTAGCCTGCCAAGCTCCTCTGTCCATGGGGATTCTCCCAGCAAGAATACTGGAGTGGGGTGCCATGCTCTCCTCCAGGGGATCTTCCTAATCCAGGGATCGAACCTAGGTCTCCCGCATTGCAAGCAGATACTTAACCGTGTTGCATATTCTTTTTAATTAATTAATAATTTTTTGCATATTCTTTTTTAAAAAAATTATACATAGACTTTATTCATGTTCCTGCACAAAACTCTGTAACTTATATTCTCATGAGTTTAAGACTCACATGAAAACAGCTACTTTTTTTCCTTTACTCACATTAAGGAATTTGAATTATTAAATGTTTATAAATGATTTAATGGATTGAGAGAGACAGTATTGGCCATGATTGTTTTTGAAACTGAATTGCTAACAAAAACTTCAAACAGAGCAATTTATTACATTCTATACTTTACTTTGATAAAAACTATTTTACAATTCATATTAATATGTAATTGAAAAATCTCATTTTTTTTTCCTCAAGAATCTTACAAATTCACTATACTTAAGACCTTGTAAAATAACTTCAAATATTGTGAAAGGTAGAAATGAAAACCACAGCTGCCGGGAGCCAGCGTGGGAGATCTCACCCATGACAAGGTCATGCGGAGAGACCTGACGGGCAAGGCGAGTCAGGTCTCAAGGGCTCCTGAGCATCTACCCCCAAACCAAAATCTGTCTGTTTACGGTCTGCTATACTATACTCTTCTGACATTACAGGGGGCTATCCCTGACCGCCTTTCTCTGGAAAAAGTTACCTTAGAGCTCCAGCTGGTCTCCTGCATATGAAAGAAGTGTCTCAGCTCAAATCCCTCTGATGGCTCTCTAACTTGCCTGACAGTTGGAGACTTTTACAACTTGTGATTGTTTACAGCCCCCCAACCGTGAGAGGCACGAAGCTTAAAACATCTTAAAGATATAGAGCCTTTTAGAGCTAAGAATTAGTTTGGTGAAGGGTTTCTTTGTTGAGTTAATGTTTGCTGCCAGGCCTCCATATTCTTTATCTTTTAGGCACCTGAAGGATATTAATCAATGTAAATAGGATGCAGAAAAAGGAATATAGTAGTTTTGATGTTTGCAATATTAGACTTTTGAGTTAATGAATTTTCTCTTTGTTATAAATCACTGTACTCCTCTTTCTTTGTTATAAATTGTTGTGTCCTTGTTATGTAAGAATGTAACTTTATTTAGTGCTTTCTGAGAGTGGCACCAGACTTTGGGAAGAACAACACTATTAAGGCAAATAAGTTCTCTGGTTGACAGACCCTTATCAGAAAAGGATCGTAAAATGCTAATTGGCCTTCTGGCCAGAAGATTATGAAAATCACCTAAGACTTGTGTATACAGCTAGGTATGCAGAGAGAAAGCTTGGTCTTGATAAGAGTCAGGGCTGCCGATGCTGCATGATTTTGTATTATCCATTGATCTCTATGTACAACCAAAAGTATAAAAGGCTTTTCTGGACAATAAAGAGTGGGCCAGTCACTGGACAGACTGGTTTCCTCTGTGTTGTCTTTTTTCCCTCTCCTTTTCAGGCTGAATCCCCATATGGGGCGTGGAGGCTCTCCGAGTCTACTTACTTGCCCTGGCTTCTACGACCCATGCGAGAGGGAGCCCAAGGCAGGGCACCCTCCGCTATTCAAGTGGGCGCCGGTGGCCTAATGTAGACGGTGCAAGTTCCTTGTCTTGGAACTTTATTTGTTTTCCATGTAAACCAAGTTATTCAGCATCTTTCCTCCACTAAATTTTCCTACTACACTATTCTTTCCTAATCTCTCTTTATATTTCTAAATAAGTAAGTTTTTCCTAGCCTACTCTGGCCACACTTCAAATTCCCTGGATCCACTGGGGCTGGAGCCTGGCACACAGCCTAAGAACTGATGATAATTTTTCATATCTTAAATCATAATTTTTATTTTAATAGTGACAAAATATTAAATCTATTTTTACATGTCATTACATGCCTATTTATTCTTCTCTAGGACATACCTGTTTCCCCTACCTGAATTCCCTTATAACTCTCAGTCTTTGCTGTGTTTACCTTTGCCCCACAGTTCAGTCTACCTGGTAACAAATATATTTTTAACATTTAAATCTGCTATTATCTCTTCTGTGAAGACTTTTCCGACTTCATCAAATAGCACTGGTTCATTTTTCCTTTATAGCCTTACTATACAGATCTTCCCAGACTTCAAGGAGGTTACATGTAGATGGCATTAAACCCATCATAAATTGAAAATATTCTAAGTTGCAATGCATTTAATACACCTGAACTACAGGGCATTGTAGCTTACTTAGCCTAGCCCACCTTGAATACACTCAGAACACTTACATTAGCCTACAGTTGGGTAAATCATCTAACACAAAGCCTATTTTATAATAAGTTTTGAAGATCTCATGTAATTTACTGAATAATGTACTGAAAGTGAAAAACTGGTTTTCTGGGTATACAACAGTTGCAAGTGTATCAGTTGTGTGGCTGACCTACCCACTGTCACTGCACAACATCATAGGAGAGCATCATACCATGCATCACTGGCTCGTGAAAATATCAACATTCAAAATTTGAAGTATATCCTTCACTAAATGTGTATTGCTTTCACACCATTGTAAGGGTGAAAAATTGTAAGTTGAACCATCATAAGTTGAGGATCATCTGTATATGTGTATGTCTCTCTATACCAGTAGTCCCCAGCCTCTTTGACACCAGGGACTGGTTTTGTGGAAGATATTTTTTCCATGGACCAGGGTACAGGGGGTGGTTTTGCGATGATTCAAGCACATTACATTTACTGTGCACTTTATTTCTATGATTACATCAGCCCCACCTCAGATTATCAGACATTAGATCCTTGAGGCTGGGGACCCCCGCCCCATACTATGTATATCTATAACATTTTGTTCCTTTTTTCTTCTGTCCCTTCCCCCCTTCATCCTGCACTCTTTCTCCTTTGTCATTCTTCTGTTCACCTGCTTCAAGCTCAAAGATTTTTAAACACCATGAGGACAGGGAAACCAAAGGATTCATCTCTACTTGCTGGGTGCCTAACCTAGTGTGGCAAAAAGAATGCATGCGGTAACCTTTTCTTTTTTGAGTGAATAAAGGAATGAATGGCATTCTGGATGTGTGATCAAACTGCTTTCTAAAGCCCCCAGAGGTACATGCTTTCCCAATTTTACCATTGTTTCCATTTTAGGTTATCACATCAAAGAATTTGGGGAATAATTTAATGGATGACATGGTATCTTGTTTTACTTTAATATTGTTCTTTGACTACTAGGAGGTTGCCCATTTTATCATATGGCTTTATCTTCATGAATTATGACTGTTTTTAAAATCTCAGTCTCTAGAGTCTTTTTCTTTACATTTTATATGGACGCTTAAAATAACTTTTTACTATGTAATGTTTGATTCTGAAGTGTTTCTGTAAAAATGATAGTAAAACTTTCTCTGCTTGATTTACTGCAGATATTTTTTTCTCACATAGTTGCTTATCTTTGGTTCCTTAAACAAACACTTAGTTCTTTATATAATAAAGATACGTTAACATTTAGAATTCATTGTGGTGTATGCCATGGTTGTCTATGGGAATAATATTCATAGGTCAGACTTTTTAAAAATTATATTTTAAAAGCAGTGTTTTTAAATGGAAATGTATTGGGTTGGCCAAAAATTTGTTTGGGTTTTTCTGTGACATATGGAAAAACCTGAACGAAGTTTTTGGCCAACACAATATAATTTGAATCTAAATATCTGTCTTCAACAGGGCTTCCTAGGTGATTCAGTGGTTAAGAATCCACCTTCCAATGCAGGAGAGGCAAGAGATGCAGGTTCAATCCCTGGGTTGGGAAGAACTCCTGGAGTAGGAAATAGTAACCCACTCCAGTATTTTTGCCTGGAAAATTCCATGGACAGAGGAGCCTGGTGGGCTCATGGGGTCAGTTCATGGGGTCACAAAGAGTCAGACATGACTGAGCATGCACACACATCTGCCTTCAGCAATCAATACCTGCCCTCAACAATCCATTTGATATAGAGAAACCAGAATAATTATCTTCAAAGTTCATTAGGTCATGTCACTTCTCAATTCAAAACTTTCCAGTGATTTTATTTCCCCATCCCATTCAGAACATCATCCCAAGTCCTTCCTAAGATGCCGGAACTACATCATTTCCCCTCTGTCTGCTTCTCTGATGTTATCTCCTACCCGTCTCTCCTTCCTCCTCCCTCAGTTTCAGGCATGCAGCCCTCATTGCTCTTCCTTAAAAGATGCTCCTGACTCAAAGATTTTACACTGTTGTTCCCTCTACCTGTGTTTCCCCCAGACCTCCGTCACTCTCAAGTCTCATCAGATGAGATCATCTTCCCTTTGTCACCTAAAACAGTTAACCCACCCTCACCCTGTCACTCTCTATTACTTTCCTGGCATTTGTTTCTTCATAGCATGTATGACACTTGACTTTGTTTATTGCTGTTCTTTCAGTAACTAGCTCAGCAAATCGTAGTTACATAAATGAATGAATGAATTTGGTCACTCATCTGATAACCTCTGAGATGACAACTATATAAAATATAATTGGTATTTTTTCTTAGGTTGTGAAATAAAGTCTTCTTTTTTTCTTACAACTTAGAAATACTACTGGCCACCATCAAAAAAAGAACAAACAGTAAGCACTGGAGAGGTTGTGGAGAAAAGGGAACCCTCTTGCACTATTAGTGGGAATGTAAATTGATACAGCCTCTATGGAGAACAGTATTGAGGTTCCTTAAAGAAAACTAGGAATAAAAAATATATCATTAGTATCAGTTATTGCTCTGGTTTAAATATTTGTGGTTCCCCCCTCCCAAGTTCAAATGTTGAAATCCTAATGCCCAATGTGATAGTGTTAGGAGGTGAGGCCTTTGGGATGTAATAAGGTTATGAGGGTAGAGCACTCATGGATGGATAGTGACTTTATCAAAGAGAACCCAGAGAACTCTCCAGAACCTTCCACCAAGTGAGAACCCAGAGAGAAGCTGTTACCTATGGACCAGGAAGCCCTCATAAACTATGGATCTGCTAGGAACATGATCCTGCACTTGCCAGCCTTTAGAACTATGAGAAATAAATGTTTGTTTTTTTGTAAGCCACTTCATCTCTGGTACAGTTGACCCTTGAGCAACACAGGTTTTGAATTGCATGGGTTCACTGATATACAGATTTTTTTCAGTAGTAAGTCCATAGCACTCCATGATCCCTGGCTGGTTGAATCCTCTGACGCAGAACCTTTGATGTGGAGGAGCTGCAGAAAAAGAGGGGAGACTATATGTTGTACCCGGACATTTAGCTGTGTGAAGGGTTGGCACCCATAACCCCCACGTTGTTCAAGGGTCAACTGTATTAGGCAATGCCAGCCTGGAGAGACTAAGATGGTTATTTGTGGGAGACATTTAATAACTTCTGCTGGACCACTAGGGTTTTGCAGTTCTCTAGGATTTTTTTTTTTTATGGCTGGGGAATGCTGCTGTTTTGTGTAATTTGGGGAATGCTGTTCTAGAAGACAGTGTGAAGGCAGAATGACTGCCCATGTGCTTCATGTCATTATTCAGCACATCACAGCTTTTCAGTTATAAAAAGTAGTAGATAAAAAGAATATCTTTGTTTTCCTTTTTCTACATGTAAGAATACCATTCAAAAGAGATTGCTTTAGTAATAGAAAAGTTACTTCAAAAGGAGTTTTCATTAAAAAAAAGCATACAGACAGAAAAGAAACAGGAATCTGAAAACAAGGGAAATAGCAACATTAGTGACCCAGAAGGAAGCTAGTAATGTAGTAATGCTCATGTAATGTTAAAAACAGTAATGAAGACCCCAAAATTCAAAGTGATTAGATATGTATAAAATTTATGAAAATAAAAAATTACATGACTTGTGAAATGCAAATGATAACAGCTGGAGGAAAATGATAAGAGACATGTAGTTTGTTTCTAGTGAACTCAGAAATCCAATAATGCTGAAGAGCAGCCAGCATAAGGGAACAAAAATAAGTTGATAAAAACCTTAAAATCCTCACTCTTATGCTCAGCATGGGCTTCCCAGGTGATGCTAGTGGTAAAGAACCTGCTTGCCAATGCTGGACGTGTGAGTTTGATCTCTGGGTCAGGAAGATCCCCTGGAGGAGGGCATGGCAACCCACCCCAGGATTCTTTTTGGAGAACCCCAGGTAGCCTGGTGGGCTACAGGCCCTAGGGTTGCAAAGAGTAGGATAGTGACTGAAGTGGCTTAGCACATATGCCCAGCACAACACTAGAAGTCTCCTAAAGATTTAGCAGCATGGGAGGCTTACCTGCTGAAACAAGTACAATAAAATTACTGGATTTAAAAATCAGTGCCAAATGAAAAATCAGGAGGTCAGTGTCCCAGGAACCAAGGGAGTAATTCTGACACATCCATTGTGCCTCACTTCATGCTACTTTCTTCATTGATTTTCGAAGATGAGCTGTTCATAAAAGGCTTCTAGACTTTGTAATGTCATTTTCAAAAGCTTCAACAAAGATATCTGAGCATGATGTTGGAAAATATGTTAAAAATAAACTAAGATATTGTGATCCACCTTCTAATGCCTACATATTTATTCAGAAGAATGATCAGAGAAATAAAACAATATATCATTTTGTGTACACTATACCCATGCAATCAATATCAAATGTTACTGTTGTTACAAAAAATAACAAACAATATCAAATGTTGTTACAAAAAATAACAAACAATATCAAATGTTGTTACAAAAAACTAATTTTTGGGTGTATTGCACAAAGAACATGAAATATAAAATAGTGAGATGAAGTGAGTTTTACATGTAATCAGTATCTGGATTAGGAAAAACTGGATTTACAAGTTATTTGCCAAAAAGTAAAATAAAATAGCTCTTTTTAGTGGTGGATCATTGGGAAATGTGTGAATTATGAGAAAAAAAAATGAAAGGTTTTTTTTTTTTTTTTTTTTGCATTTTCCTAAAGTCTTAGAAACAGGAGGATTTGCAGTTTAGCTTTGTGATCTTCTATCCTGGAAAGAAACAAGGTGCTCAATACATGTGTTTTGATTTAAAAGTGGATTTATATATGTACCACAACCACTTTATCCATTCATCTGTCAGTCAATGGACATCTATGCTAGATGTCCATGTTTCCATGTCCTGGCCATTGTAAATAGCTGCAATGAACATTGAAATACATGTGTCCTTTTAAATTATGGTTTTCTCAGGGTATATGCCCAGTAATGGAATTGTTAGGTATATATATATAGGTGTGTGTGTATGTGTGTATTACTCAACCATACAAAGAAATGAATGTGAGTCAGCTGTAGGGAGGTAGATGAAACTAGAGTCTGTTATACAGAGTGAAGTAAGTCAGAAAGTGAAAAATACATATTAATGTACACATGGAATCTAGAAGAATGGTACTGATGGGCCTGTTTTCAGGGCAGGAATAGAGATGCAGACATAAAGAACAGACTTGGGACACAACGGGAGGAGGAGGGGTGGCAGGAACTGAGAGCAGCACTGACGCATATACACCAGCATGTGTGAAACAGGTACTTAGTGGGAAGCTGCTGTATGACCCAGGGAGCCCATCCCAGTGCTCTGTGACAACGTAGATGGGTGCAGTGGTGGTAGGTGGGAGGGAGGCTCCAGAGGGAGTTTCATTTCAGTTCAGTCGCTCAGTCGTGTCCGACTTTTTGCAACCCTATGGACTGTAGCATGCCAGGCTTCCCTGTCCATCACCAACTCCCAAAGCTTGCTCAAACTCATGTCCATTGAGTCGGTGATGCNAGTTGCAAGAGAACAGAGTTTTGAAAATCCTGTCTCCCTCCCCAGTACACACTCTGCCTGGGCTGGTGCATGATAGACGCTTAGTAATTACTTGTTGACCATATCAATCATTTAACTTGCTTAATGGAGTGTGGTTTTAGATTCTTCCCTTCAGACTAATAAAACTGCCAACATTTCAGCTGATGCTCCTACAGTTTCATCATTCTCTTGAGCCTCTTGCCATCTTTGACTCATCCTGCACTTTCATCCCCGTATCAGGCTGGTCATCAGTTCCTAAAGACTTTCTTTATTGCTGCTTTCTGTGTTTGTGTCTCATCTCCCCAGTAGAACTGTAGTAAAAGAATTGAGGGAAGCATTAATGTAATGTAATGTAATGTAATGTACTGTTCTAGAACTTCGCAAGCTGCCTTCACATAAAAAGAAGTGCTTAATAAGTCTTGGTTGAATGAATGAATGATTTTTTCATTTGAACTGTATAAACCTTTTCTTTACTTTCCATTCCTACATCCACTCTCCCTGTCCATGTGTGGAATTTTGCCCTAAACATTTCTAGTTAGTTGCCTCACTCTAGGCTCCTACTTGCTTCCATTCATATATCATCGTATTTCTTCTTTAAACTCTCATTTAATACTGATATGCTTTTCATGCATAAGAGTATTTTCTCATTTTTCTTTATTGGACAAAACTCTGGCTTCCAAGGCTAACTTTAATAATTTTCAGTCAGTCTCAGATTGCACTAGAATCTACTCACACAGACTGTAGGATTTGGTCTTACTAATCTATACTATGTCCTCAACGTTATTAGTCTTTTTTTTGAACATGATTATATCTCCCCAATCACATTTCCATTCCTGAGTCAAGGTCTAATGAGACTCACTTCCCCACAGATTTTTTTCCCTAAAGCTTGTCATCTTTCAAAGTCTAATGGATTTCTCTGATTTTTTTTAAAAGATTTTTTTTTTTGATGTGGACAATTTTAAAACTCTTTATTGAATTTGTTACAATATTTCTTCTATTTTATGTTTTGGTTTATTGGCCACGAGGCATGTGGGATCTTAGCTCCCTCACCAGGGATCGAACCCACACTCTCCTGCACTGGAAAGTGAAGTCTTAACCACTGGATCGCCAGGAAACTCCATCTCTGAATCTTGAATACCTTCAGCTATTACAGTCAGTATAATTTAATCTCTAAAGATACACTGTTTTATGTTGTTTACTATTTCCTGCACACAAATATTTCTTCTCAAATAAAATGTAGACTCTTTGAGGGCTGGACCATGACTTACACTTCTGCTGACCCCGCAATGCTGAGAGCTGAAAATGTAGTGACCAGCAAGAAATTGTTGGCTGATTAATATAAACATTCCCTAACAGGACCCTATTTAACACTGAGTTAAAGAAATAACAGCTTTATTGGGATATAATTCACACATTCTACAGTTCATCTTTTTAAAGTATACAATTAAGTGGCTTTTAATATATTCACAGAGTAATGCAACTGTCACCACTACACCACTAATTTTAGAATATTTTCATCACCAAAAAAGACACTTCATATCCTTTAGGTATCAACAACCTGACCCCTCATTTTCCAAGCCATAGGTAACCACTAATCCACTTTCTGTCTGTATAAATTAGCCTGTTTTGGATGTCATGTACAAGAGGAATTATGTACTATGTGGTCTTTTGTGGCTGCATTTTTCAGTTAGCTCAGTGCTTTCAAGGTGCATCTATGTTGTAGCATGTATCAACACTTCATTTCTCTTTTTAAAATTGAGTGTAATTCATTTTAAAATGTACAATTCAGTGGTTTTTTAGTATGCTCATAACATGCCATTGTCATCACTATCTAATTGCAGAACTTTTCCATCACCCCCCCAAAAGAAACATGGTACCTGTTAGTAGTCATTCCCAATTCCCCTCTCCCCTCATCCTCTGGCAACCACTAATCTACTTCCTGTTTCTATGGATTTGCCTGTTCTTGACATTTCATATACACGGAATGATACAATATATGGCCTTTTACTTCTGGTTTATTTCATGTAACATGTTTCAAAGTTCATCCGTGTTGTGGTTTGTATTGTACTTTATTATGGTTGAATAATAATCCATTGCATGGGTCTACCACATTTTGTTTATCCATCAGTTGATGGACCTCTGAGTTGCTTCCATTTATTTTTGGCTATTAGGAAAATTTTGCTGTGAACATTCCTGTACACATTTCTATGTGGATATATGTTTTCATTGTTCTTGGTTATATATTCAGGAGTGGAATTTGGGGGTTGCATGAGTAACTATATGTTTACTTTTTGAGGAAGTGTTAAACAGTTTTTAACTATTTTTATCTTGTTAGTTTCCTTTGCAATTTTATTTTTAACTCCATTACTTATAAGCTCTGTGTGTGTTCCTTTTTACAAGTCTTGATTAGCTCTCTATTTTCTTTGTCCCCTGCCCTCTGTGTGTTCTCATATTTAAGTCTCTTGTGCCATGCTTAGTTGTTCAGTCATGTCTGACTCTTTGCAACCCATGGACTGTAGCCCACCAGCTTCCTCTATCCACAGAATTCTCCAGGAAAGAATACTGGAGTGGGTTGCCATGCCTTCTTCCAGGGGCTCTTCCCAACCCAGGGGTCAAACCCAGGTCTCATGCATTGCAGGCAGATTCTTTACTGGCCCATTTGACCTTTACTCATCTGCAAATAGTATCTGTTCACTTTTGCAGACAGATAACTTCCAAGTTGTATATATTTACCTGTTTCTTTCCCTTTCTTAATCTATTCTAGTTTTCTTTCTTTGATGAATTTAGAATCTGTATCATCCCTCTTGGCCCATGAAAAATTTAAGAAAACTTTATCACCAAAAGATACTGTTTCTTAAAATTCCTTTTTGGATTCATGGTGAAGTGACAGTTGTGATACACATTTCAATAGTACATCTACCATGTTTTTTCCCCTTGGCTTCCTCCATCCAAAACCAGTTGTGTTCAATTGTTTTGTCTGACTTTTCGACCTCATGGACTGCAGCACACCAGGCTTCCCTGTCCTTCACTAGCTCCTGGAGTTTGCTCAAACTCATGTCCAGTGATGCCATCCAACTGTCTTACCCTCTGTTGCCCTCTTCTCCTCCTGCTCTCCATCTTTCCCATGTCTTTTGGACATTGGAATCAGGGTCTTCCAATGAGTAATCTCTTCACATCAGGTGGCCAAAGTATATCCCTGAAGTGAAGTGTAGTAATGCCAACGAAGTGAAAATCACTCAGTCATGTCCGACTCTTTGCGACCCCATGGACAGTAGTCCATGGAATTCTCCAGGCCAGAATACTGGAGTGGGTTGCTGTCCCCTTCTCCAGACGATCTTCCCAACCCAGGGATTGAACCAAGGTCTCCTGCATTGCAGGAAGATTTTTTACCAGCTGAGCCACAAGGGAAGCCCAAGAATACTGGAGTGGATAGCCTATCCCTTCTCCGGTGGATCTTCCTGACCCAGGAATCAAACTGCAGTCTTCTGCATTGCAGGTGGATTCTTTACCAACTGAACTATCTGCTGTACTATAAATATAACATTAATAATGGTTCTGTTAACCTGGTATAAAGAAGCATTGAAAAAGAGAAAGATTGCAACCCAAGCATACCTCCATTGGTTTTCTTTATTTTGCTTATATTAATAAGATATAAAAATTTATAATATGAATACTGTAAAAAAAAAAGTGACAGGTATTGAAATTGAAAGTGATAGCTCTCTATTTTTCAACATAATTAAATGATTTTCAATTTAAAAGATAAAGCCCACAATTTTATTATGCATTTTGCATTTTAAAAACATCTGCCAGCCAGCAGTTATTTCTTGAGATAATGAATACAGGTATCAGTTATGTGTTGAGATAGTGAATTCACTTGAGCAGTTTTTAAAATAAAATAATCAAGGCCATCTCACCAGTGAATTAAGCCAGGTAGTTTGCTTCTCTGTCATTGTTTTCTAAGCTTTGTGTATCCAAGACACTCAGGGTCTCATCTCTAAAGGAATAGGCAGCAGCAGGGCTGCTCCCAGGGCCTGACATGGGAGAGTCCAGCTGGCTGAAGAGGAGAGGGACAGACAGTCACAGCCACAGCCCAATATTCCTGGTGTCCATGGTGGAATGAGTCAGAGTCAGTTGATGAGGTTTATACATAGCAGAGGGGAAAGAGCAAGAATGAACTTGGCTTCTGACTGCACAGGATGGAAAACAGTACCTGGTTTTGAAGAGAATGGAACCCAGGAGTATGGAGACCTGGTTACCCTTTTTACAATACATTTAGCATTTTGAAATAGATATAGATTCACATGGGGCTTCCCTGGTGGCTCAGATGGTAAAGAATCTGCCTGCAATGCGGGAGACCTGGGTTTGGTCCCTGGGTCGGGAAGATCCCTTGGAGAAGGGATCTTCTCCAAATATTCTTTCCTGGAAAATTCCATGGACAGAGGTTATAAACTCACATATAAGAATACAGAGAAATCCCTTGTACCCTGGACCCATTTTCCCCCAATGGAAATATCTTATAAAACTATAGTATAATATCCCAACTAGTTTACTGAAATGGACACTGTTAAGATATAGAACCTTGCCATCACAACAAGGACCCCTCATGGTTGCCCTTTATAGCCACATTCACTTTCCTTTCCTTAATCTCCAGAAAACACTAATCTATTATCCATTTCGCTATAGTTGAACCTTAAATAACATGGAGATTGGGGTGCTGACCCTCCAAAGCAGTGGAAAATCCATATATGTGACTTCCCAGGAGGTCCAATGGTTAAGACTCCATGCTTCCAGTGCAAGGAACACAGGTTCAATCCCTGTCGAGAAACTAAGATTCCACATGCCACACGGTATGGCCAGAAAAAAAATCCACCTATAACTTTACAGTTGGTCCTCCATATCTAGTGTTCCACATCCCTGGGTTCAACCAACCAAGGATCATGTACAACTGTGGTACATATTTATTGAAAATCTGTGTATGAGTGGACCCTTGCAGTTTAAATCCATATTTTTTGTTGTTCAGTCACTCAATTATGTCCAACTCTGTGACCCCATGGTGCCAGGCTTCTCTGTCCATCACCAACTCCTGGAGTTTGCTCAAACTCATGTCCATTGAGTTGTTGGTGATGTCATCCAACCATCTCATCCTCTGTTGTCCCCTTCTTCTCCTGCCTTTAATCTTTCCCTGCATCAAGGTCTTTTCCAATGAGTCAGTTCTTTGCATCAGGTGGCCAAAGTATTGGAGCTTCAGCTTTAACATCAGTCCTTCCAGTAAATATTCAGGACTGATTTCCTTTAGGATGGACTTTAGGTTCGATCTCCTTGCAGTCCAGGGGACTCTCAAGAGTCTTCTCCAACACCACAGTTCAAAAGCATCAANCAGCTTTAACATCAGTCCTTCCAATAAATATTCAGGACTGATTTCCTTTAGGATGGACTTTAGGTTCGATCTCCTTGCAGTCCAGGGGACTCTCAAGAGTCTTCTCCAACACCACAGTTCAAAAGCATCAATTCTTTGGCCCTCAGCTTTCTTTATGAGAGTCCAACTCTCATATCCATACATGACGACTGGAAAAACCATAGCTTTGACTGGAAAGAATTTTGTCAGCAAAGTAATTTCTTGCTCTTTAATATGCTGTCTATTTGAGTCAACTGTAATTTTATCACCTCAAGAACATTCTATAAATGAGATCCTACAGTATGTATCTATTTGGGACTAGTTTTTCATTCAGCATAATTCTCTGGAGATTCATTCATGTTGTGTGTTTCCATAGTTTATTCCTTTTTTTGCTGAGTAGTTTTCCATGGTATGCATGTACTGGTTTGTTTAACCATTTGCCCATTGAAGGGTATCTGGATTGTTTCCAGTTTTTGGCTATTACAGATAAGGCTGCTGGAAACATTTGTATACAGTTTTTGAGTGAACATAAGTTTTAATTTCTCTGGGATAAATGCCAAGAGTGCAATTACTGGGTTATATGATAGTAGAAGCTGAAACTCCAGTACTTTGGCCACCTGATGTGAAGAGCTGACTCATTTGAAAAGACCCTGATGCTGGGAAAGATTGAGGGCAGGAAGAGAAGGGGACGACAGAGGATGAGATGGTTGGATGGCATCACTGACTCAACAGACATGGGTCTGGGTGAACTCTGGGAGTTGGTAATGGATAGGGAGGCCTGGCATGCTGCGATTCATGGGGTTGCAAAGAGTTGGACATGACTGAG
>SJYV01048237.1:964953-1008300 GCA_006410875.1 Neotragus pygmaeus | reverse complement strand
TAATTGGAATACTTGCTTTCTTATTGTCAAGTTTTGAGTTTATATTCTCCAAATAGGAGTTGTTAATCAGATATGTGGCAAAGTTTGTAGCTTGTCTTTTTTCTCCTCTTAACAGGGTCTTTCACAGAGTAAAATTTTAAGTTTTGATTATGCTTGATAATGTTTAATTTATCGACTTTTCCTTATATGGAGCTTGTATTTGGTGTCAAATCTAAGAACTCTTTGTCTAGTTTTAGATCATGAAGAATTTTTCTCTATTTTTTTAAAAAAATGTTTTTATAAATTTACATTTTTCATTTAAGTCTATGATCCGCTTTGAGTTAATTTTTGTGTAAGAAATGAGACTTAGGTTGGAATTCATTTATTTGCCTATGGAAGTCCACTTTCTCCAGCACCATTTGTTGAAAAGTAAGTCTTTCCTTCACTGAATTGCTTTTATACCTTTGTTGAAAATCACTTGGGAACATTTTGTAGGTCTGTATCTGAGTTTCCTGTTCCATTTTTCTGTCTGTCCCTTCACCAGCACTATATAACTTTGATTATTGTAGCTACATACCTTGAAGTTGAGTAAAATGATTCTTTTACAAAACAGTTTTAACTCTTCCAGTTCCTTTGCCTTTTCATATAAATTTTAGAATAATTTCAACTATATCTACAAAAAGTCTTGCTGGAATTTTTATAGGAATTATGTTAAACATTGGTATCAGTTGGAGAGGACTGATATTTTTCTATATTGAATCNGATTCTTTTACAAAACAGTTTTAACTCTTCCAGTTCCTTTGCCTTTTCATATAAATTTTAGAATAATTTCAACTATATCTACAAAAAGTCTTGCTGGAATTTTTATAGGAATTATGTTAAACATTGGTATCAGTTGGAGAGGACTGATATTTTTCTATATTGAATCTTCCAGTCCATGAATATGGCATGCCTCTATATATTTAGATTTTTTTTGATCAGTGTTTTATAGTTTTCAGCACATAATTCCTATACTTGTTTTGTGAGATTTATACCTAAGTTTATTTCATTTGTTGAGTAATTATAAATTATAATGTATTTTTAATTTCACCATCCACCTATTCACGCTAGTATATAGAAATACAGTTGATTTTTGTATGTTTATCTTGTGTCCTGTGATCTTACTCACTTGTTACTTCTATTTTCCTGTAGATTCCTTGAGATCTTCTATGTAGACAGTCATGTCATTAATGAATAGAAAAATTTTATTCATTCCTTTCAGGTATGTACATCTTTTATTTCTTCCTCTTCTACTGACTAGAACTTTCAGCACTATGTTAATTAGGAGTGGTGAGAGTGGACTTCTTTACCTTATTCTTGATCCTAGGAGGAAGCATTTGCTCATCTACCACTAAGTGTAATGTTTGCAATATGATTTTCATAGATAGTTTTTATTAAGTTGAGGAAGTTCCACTCTATATCTGCTTTTCTGGGAGTTTTTAATATGAATGTCTATTAAATTTTGTCAAGGTATTTTTCTGTATCAATTGATAAGATTAAATAGACTCTCTTCTTCAGCTAGTTAGTATGGTAGATTACACTGATTGAATTTCAAATATTAAACCAGGTTTGGGCCTCTGAAATAAACCTCACTTGGTTGTGATACAGAATTATTTTTATAGATTGATACATTCTATTTTTTGTTAAGGATTTCTGAATCTATTTTCTAGGCTTTTTTTTTTCTTTCCCCTAACTGTCTTTGTCTGATTTTGGTACTAGGGTAATACTAACTTTATAAAGTGAATTGAAAATGTTTGCTCCTATTTTGTGAAAGTGAGTGTGTAGAATTGGTCTTATTCTTCTTTAAACATTTGGTAGAATTCTTTAGTGAAAACATCTGGGTAGGGAGATTTATTCCTTTCTTCTTTTTGAATTTTAAAATTATGAATTCACTGTCTTTAATAGTAGTAGGGATATTCAACTTGCCTGTTGCATAATGGATGAGTTGTGAAAGTTTGTGTTTTTCTATTTACTGGTATATTTTTGCCTAGGTTGTCAAATTTATATGTGTAGAGTTATTCATAGTATTCGTTTATTGTCCTTTTGATAGCTGCAGGGTCTGTAATCATATCTCTTTTTCATTCCTAAGTTGGTAATTTGTATGTTCTGTAGTTTTTTGTCTCTCTTGCTAGAACTTTGTTGATTTCACTGATCTTTTCAAGAACTAGCCCTTGTTTCACTGATTTCTCTAACGATTTTCTGTTTTCAGTTTCACTGATTTTTACTCTTATCCTTATCATCTCCTTCTTCTTGCTTTGCCTTTATTTTCTATATTTCTAGTTCTTGAGTTGAGAGCTTATTGTTTTGAGAATTTCCCTCTTTTTTAATGTATACATTTAAGTGCTATAAATTTCCCTCTTAGCATTGTTTTAGATGTGTACCACAAATTTTAATATGCTGTATGTATTTTCATGTTCATTCAGTACAATTTACTTTTTAAATTTCCCTTGAGATTTTATCCTTAACTCATAGGTAATTCGGAGGTGTCTTAATTTCTCAGTGTTTGGAGGTTATCTTTCTGTTATCAATATCTAGTTTGATTTCCCTGTGGTCAGAAAACATGGTCTGTAAGATTTCATTTCCTTTAAATTTGTTGAGATTTGTTTCTTGGTGTGTGATATGGAATATCTTGGTATATGTTCTGTGTGTGTGTGTTCTGCTGCTGATGCTGCTAAGTCACTTCAGTCGTGTCCGACTCTGTGTGACCCCAGAGACGGCAGCTCACCAGGCTTCCCCGTCCCTGGGATTCTCTAGGCAAGAACACTTGAGTGGGTTGCCATTTCCTTCTCCAAGGCATGAAAGTGAAAAGTGAAAGTGAAGTCGCTCAGTCGTGTCCAACTCTTAGCGACCCCATGGACTACAGCCTACCAGGCTCCTCCATCCATGGGATTTTCCAGCCAAGAGTACTGGAGTGGAGTGCCATCACCTTCTCCAGTGTGTGTGTTCAGTTATGTTCAATTCTTTGAGACCTATGGACATACCCACCAGGTTCCTCTATCCATAGGAATACCCAGGCAAGAATACTAGAGCGTGTTACCATTTCCTTCTCCAGGGAATCTTCCCAACCAAGGGATTGAACCTGTATCTCTTGTGTCTCCTGCATTGGCAGGCAGGCTCTTTATCAGCTGAGCTGGGGTAAAGCTCCAGTATGTTCTTCAGGCACTTGAAAAGAATGCATATTCTGCTGTTGTTGGTTGGGTGATCCAAGTTGGTGGTGTTAAGTTCTTTCATATCTCTGCTGATTTTCTTTCTAATGATTCTCTGGTCATTTTAAAATACCAACTTGCTGATACTACTCCTATTAAAAATGAATTGATTTTATTAACTGCTTATTATATGCCAAGCATTATATAATTGAATCCTCCCAATAACTGAGAGTGTCACATATTATGATTATGATTATGACTTGCCCACCTAGTGGGCAACTAGCTGGACTTGCCCAGCTAGTAAATGGCAGAGCTGGCATTCCAACCCAGGGCTGTCTGACTACTATATGTGTTTATGTAACCTCTGTGCCATCTGCTGTTCTAGCAGGAACTTAAAAGGCTTGATGAGTTTTCTTCCAGTTCATGTTGAAGTAAGGATGCAAACATTACAGTGATGGCTATGGAGAAAGTCCCACCAGGTATGGCTGGCAGCCTCCAAGGTCGTCCCCAGTGATTCTCACTTCTTGGCACTTGTGCTTATCCAGTCTGGATTTAGTGATGTATTCCAGTGGACAGAATATGAAAAATGTGATAGGATATCACTTCTGAAATTAGGTTAAAAGACACTGTGGCTTCCATCTTGGGCTGCTCGCTCTTTCTCTGCCTCATCTGTTCTGAGGGTAGCCAGGTGCTGGGTTGTGAGCTGCCCTGTGGTGATGCCCACGTGACGGGGAACTGATATCTCTGACTCACAGCCAGGGAGGATGGAAGCTGCCAACTGTCATGTGACTGAGCTCTTAGACACAGATTCCCCACACAAGCCCGAGATGGCCCAATCTCCAGCTGACACTTTGACTTACCCCAGGCATTTGGCCAAACTGCACCTGGATTGTGACCCATGGAAACCAGCAAATAATCAATATTTGCTGTTTTAAGCTGCTGAATTTGGGGGAAAGTACCAAAAAAGAGCAAAAATTCAGTTTAGTTCAGTCACTCAGTCATGTCTGATTCTTTGCAACCCCATGGAGTGTAGCATGCCAGGCTTCCCTGCCCATTACCAACTCTTGAGGCTTACTCAAACTCATGTCCATTGAGTTGATGATGCCATCCAACCATCTCATCCTTTATCGTCTCCTTCACCTCTTGCCCTCAATCTTTCCCAGCATCAGGGTCTTTTCCAATGAGTCAGTTCTTTGCATCAGGTGGCCCAAGTACTGGAGCTTCAGCTTCAGAATCAGTCCTTCCAATGAATATTCAGGACTGATTTCCTTTAGGATGGACTGGTTTGACTTCCTTCAAGTCCAAGGGACTCTCAAGAGTCTTCTCCAACACCACAGTTCAAAAGCATCAACTCTTTGGCACTCAATTTAGCTTGGGTTCTAGGGCTGCCATGTATGGCTATACATACTGCACACTGCAAAGTCCAGGTAGTACCATTCATATCCTTAGGAGATGAATTGCAAGTCATCGCCCAGAAATTTCTCATTATCATGACCACTGAATTCTCATTATACCCATTGATTCACAGATAATGGAAGCATTATTAAGTGCCAGATGGTGTTCTAGGTGCTAGGAATTTGGCAATGAACAAGATAGGCTCTGCCTTCAACACTGGTATAGGAAGAGAGGCAATTACCACATGGACAAATTAAGTTTAGGTGCTATAAAAAGGCTGCACATGTGAGGGTGAGATTAAATGTTTGGAAGATATATTTTATGTTCTATAATAACACACAGGACCATGCGTGCCTGTGTGCTAAACTGCTTCAGTTGTGTCTGACTCTGTGCTATCCTATGGGCTGTAGACCACCAGGCTTCTCTGTCCATGGGATTCTCCAGGCAAGAATACTGGAGTAGGTTGCTGTGCCCTTCTCCAGGGGATCTTCCTGACCCAGGGATCAAATCCATGTCTGTTACATCTCTTGCATTGGCAGCTGGGTTTTTTACCACTAGCACCTCCTGGGAAAGACCATAGTCTATAAACAATAGATGTTCTGTTCTTAACCATTTTCCCCTTTTCATTTTTGAAACTTGAGACAGTAGACAATATTATATGTATATAATGGATATTTATACAAGATGCTAGGGTTAACAATTTGTTAGCTTTTGCATTTGTCCTACTGGGTAAAATGGTATTTTAAGAGAATATGAATTGCTGAATACATTGAGTGGGAATACTTTGAAAATTTTATTATTACACTATAAAATGGATACTTGTGTGGGCTTGGTGGTGGTGGAGAAGCAGATTTTACAAATTTAGTACACCATTGACATTTGTGAGGCATGTTTTCTAAGATTAGGAGAGTCTTCAAAATCACTAACTGCACTAGGTCACATAATTTTCCCATAAAACATTGTGAAATATAACTATTTCACTATCTTGTATCATTAATGGTTTTCCATAAGTAATTTTTAGGGTTATTTTCTGGCTTAGAACCTCCTTTCCTTAGACTTTTTCACTTTTATTTCCTGTACTAGTGGTTCATTTTCTTTTAGGAGTCTTTAAAAAAACAAAACACTAAGAAGTCAAACTGAAAAAGAAAACGAAAGTCATTCCATTCTTGACAATAGAAAGATATCAGAACGTATTAAGATGTTAGCCCATGAGACTGACCCACTCTTGGGATAAGAACACATTCAATATACTAGCCTCATAGGGCTTATGACTTAAATGAAGCCTCCAGAAAATGAGAAACCACTATGAGTCATTAACCATTAGTCACTGAAAAGCACTGAAACAGTGAATGTTACATCCACAAATGCTAGAGGTCTTTGGTGTCTAAATCACAGATCCATAGCAGGAGGGCATCTCTTTATTGCTATAGCATATGTGAGATCATTTTGAAGAACGAAAGTCATGTAGAATTTTCCATGCTGAATATCACATTAGAAACTGTTTTGAAAAACAATACATTGAATTTTTAGCCTTTTGTCATATATCAGCTACTATGGTTGGTTCCTAATTTGTCAAACACTCTGAATCTCAAATTCTTTCTCTTAATGAGGGTTGGTAATTCCAGTCTCCAAAGGCAGAGGTGAAGATAATCTGAGCCAGGGTTTTGAGCAGCCTTCACAAACGTAAAAACAACCCACAAAATTATGGTGTTATTATCAGGTATCACTTGCTTCACATACCCAGTTTTGTTCCTTGAGCAGAATAAAAACACTGGCTAGCTCAAATGGACACTGCATAAAGGGTTTAACTTACTTACTTCTTTTACAAACCACTGACAGAAGGCAGGACCAATCCATTCTCTTGCATGAATGCCACAGTCCATCCAGACAGCTCTTTTGTAAGCTCGTGATCTTCTGCCCAGCTGAAAAGAAGAGTATTCATAGTAACCAAAGCAAGCTTTTATTTTTGGATTCACTGACCTGCATAATTTAATATGGTTTCAGCATAATATTTCACTAGAGTTGGGTTCATCAGGTAACCCATAAAAAAGACAAAGAGAGCTCCTATCGATTTCAGAAGTCCAGGTTTGTTTATGTAGAAAGTGTAAATTTATTGCCTTAATTACAAATCAAAGAAGTGGAAAATACATAAGGAAAAGGCAGTTGGCAGTGTGCTTCTCCATTTTAGGGCTTCCCAGGTGGAGCCAGTGGTAAGAACCTGCTTGCCAATGCAAGAGATGTGAGAGATGAGGGATCGATCCGTGGGTCGGGAAGATCCCCTGGAGGAGGGAACAGCAATCCATTCCAGTGTTTTTGCCTGGAGAATCCCATGGACAGGGGAGCCTGGAGAGTCCCAGTTCATAGGGTTGCAAAGAGTTGGACATGACTGAAGCCACTTAGCACGCACACATTCCATTTTAATATAATATGTAGCAGTTAAGTAAGAAGCTGAATTTTTCCCTTCCTTTTCCCTGTCTTTGCCCTCTTTTTCTCAACCCCTCTCCCGAGGCAAGGTAACAGAAGTATTCCCAAGCAATATCCATTAAAGAAATAGCTATGTCTTGTAGGAAGACAAAGTCAAATTTTATTACAGTACATAAAGAAAACACAAACCAATTTGATTTGTAGACTCAAGCAATAAACTTTTCTTCATAATCTTGCTATATAAATTTCATCTATAACATGGTTTCTTATCCACTAATTGGTAGGTGGCTTTCGGGCTTCCCTGGTGGCCCAGACGGTAAAGCGTCTGCCTGCAATGTGAGAGACCCGGGTTCGATTCCTGGGTCGGGAAGATCTCCTGGAGAAGGAAATGGCAACCCACTCCAGCACTCTTGCCTGGAAAATCCCATGGATGGAGAAGCCTGATAGGCTACAGTCCATGGGGTTGCAAAGAGTCAGTCACGACTGAGTGACTTCACTTTTATTATCACTTTTGACATTGATGGGAAATCTAGTTTTCATTCATTTATTAATTGACTCAACTGATATTAACACTTCAAGAAAACCTTTTAAACATCAGACATGGGGCTTGGCCTTGGAGATTCTGAGATGAGAAGATGAGGAATTTATATGGTGGTGGAGAGGGCAGAAATACCAGCAATTCATCACTATAGCAGGAGTTACTTTGGGAACTATGTGTGCTTTGGAAACTATTGGGTGCTATGTGTCATTTTCCTGTGGAACAAACGAGGGCTTCTCAGAAGAGAAAGACTTTGAGTAGGAGAGAAATACTTTGAGTAGGAGAGTAAGACTTGAAGCTTGCTTGGCAGACAAGTGAAAGAAGACATCTATCTCAAGTTTGGAAGAGAAGCTGAGCACACCATGTTTGAACCACTGCTTCTAAGGTCTGAGGAAAGAAGGGAGATGAAGCTGACCCAGAGGCAGGAGACACATGACCTTCCTAGATATGACATACAGATAAGGCTTATCTGTATTCTATCATCCTGTACTCTATGGGAGGGTGTGTGTGTGTGTATAGTTAGGTTAGAGGATGAGAAGATGGGGACTCATGAGGAAGTTCAGTCCTGAGGCCATGACTGTAATAGTCCAGGGAGAATAGATCCAGAAATAAGCCTAGATCAACAGCAGTGAGGACAAGAGAAGAGGTTGTGATAAATCCAGAAGATAGAAGAAAAAAAAAGTTGTCAGTTCTTCGTGTTAGATTTGAAGTGGTTAGAATAAGGAAGAGGAATTCAGGTGGTTCATGTTTCCTGATCTGGAGCACAGTGGTGTCATCATGAGTCTGAGGTACTTTGGTGAATGTCGAGATGAGGATGCCCAGCTCTAGAGAGCAGAGTCCACTGAACAGGTAAGTCTGGAATGATCACTGAAACCATGGGGTGGATGTGCTTCTGAGACAGCAGGTAGACAGAGAGCACAGCTGGGGAGAGAATCCTGGGGTCACCAGAATGTAAAGAAAGGACAAGGGAAGAGGATGCTCTGAGATGGGAGGAGAGCCAAGTAGAAGTCATCCAGAAGTTCTAGAGTCATCGTCAGGGCAAAGGTCAGGGAGTCCAGGGTCTAAATGGTTGGTGAGGAAGTAGAGACAGTGATGTAGGAAAATATTTTAAGATGTTTGGCTGAGAAGGAATGGAGAGCTATAGGTGAATAGCTGGAAGAGAATGCAGGCTCAAGGGCTGGGAGTGACGTATACCTTCTGACACATTTGTATAGTTTTGCATGTGTTCATTGTAAGCAGCACCAACCCACAAATAATTTTGAAGGTCATTATTTTTGAAGTTCATCAGTCACTATAAATAAGTTAGAAATAGTCTTTGGAATACTCAATGGCAAAAATTAAATATGGCTCAAAAACTTAAGGGAAAATCTATTTTTTCTTAAATTACTGGGAAAAAAGTGAACGTGTTAGTCACTCAATCATGTCTGACACCATGGACTGACAGCCCACCAGGCTCCTCTGTCTGTGGGATTATCCAGCCTGGATACTGGAATGAGTTGCCATTCCCTTCTCCAGGGTATCTTCTGCACCCAGGGTTCAAACCCAGGTCTCTTGTTTGTAGGCAGATTCTTTACTATCTAAGCCAGCAGTCTTAAATTACCAGATGATATTAAATATGAGACACTATGAAATACCATTTTGCTTCTTTTCCTTATAAGTCAAAGCTGAAAAAGATGAATAGTAAATATTCAGTTGCTAATTTCTTATTTTTTTACCTTTAAAACATAAAGAGATCTTCCCTCATATGATTTTCCAATAGAGAACACGTGAATGAGACCTGAATGTGTTTTATTCAAATGATGCATCCAATTTTGAATCTAAAAGCAAATAAATTAAAACCATGTTAGACTCACACAATTATGGAGCTTTTAATAAACAAAAGGTAACAAAAATACCATAGATCTTGGAACTCAAAAAGCTTGTATGGAGTATAAAATTTAATGAAAAACCAATTTTGTAGTCTTAATTTTCTTCAGGATACTAAAAATTACACTTTATTTTCTGTTTTTATACATAGCTGCTTTGTCTTCATATTGTCCCCTTTTTAAAGCATATCTTTCTACTACTATTTGTCATTAACATTTTAATGGCAAAATTTTACAGAAAGGTAATCAATGTATTCTGGATTCTTTTAAAAAAATAAAAATTTATTTCTTTTATTTCCAAGTGTTTAAGATGAAAAGAAAGAAGCTTCAGAAAAATCATCCCAACTATTGGAAAGTGTTTAAGTCCTATATATTGTAATTTACCACTGAACAGAAGATGCTAAGAAAAAGGCATTATCTTTTGCATTTAAGATTTAGTCTATCCAGCCACACATCAGAGGGCATACCATGAATAATTTCCCCAGTAATAGCAATATACTGACACTGATCCATTCACACACATTTATCTGTTATCAGGAAAAGGTATATCTGAGGTGGATAAATAAGGTATTTAGAAAGATGGGTAACATTTCTGACTTAAGAGCCCAATAGGGGAGGAAGGGAGTTATAAAAAAGAGTCCCACTGTTCCAAGATGTGTACGAGTCTAAAAAAAAATTTGGAAAGTATTCATATTTTCCTTTTTTTCTATCGCGGTTTAGTCTAATGAGCACACGGACACACATATATTTACATATATGTATGACTGAGCAACTCAACACACACATGTATATGTACTTATCTATATTAATATATTTTAAAATTTTAACCTTTTTCTAGTGCATGTTAATAGCACTTTAATGTGTCAAGTTATCTAAATCCTTTCCATTGCTGCTAACTCCAAGCTTCTAAAAAGTATGTTAAAAACATAAAATATGTGGACGTACTTTTGAAAGTCATTATCAAGAGAACCAAACATTCTCTTAAGAATATAACAGGATCTCATTACTTCTATGACTGGCATTCCTTTGCTCAGTTCAGAATTCAGGGGAAGAATGAAAAAATGTATGTAGTCATTTATTTATTCATTCTGTAAATGGCCCTCTATTTGGAAGTCTCTGCTTGACACTGGAGATACAATGGTGAACAGAAAGCAATGGCCAGCCGCCATGGCCCTTGCAGCTTATTAGGAGAGGAAGGCATTAATCAAGTACTTAGTCATAATTAAAAATTATGTTAGGTATCACATCCATGTACTATGGGTGCAGGTAGTATGCTGGGGCTTGGACAGGGAGTTCTGACCCATCTGGGAGAGTAGAACCAGCTCTCTTCTGGCACAAACTGAGATTTGAAGAATAACTAGTTGTTGCCCAGATATACAGTAGTAGCAGTGGGATGGGTCTCTATGTTTTCCAGGTAAAATAAGTAACAGCAAGCTAACAGGCCCTGAGGAGCCACACATGCCATTTGGCTTTGGGGGGCTCAAATTTGCAGAAGGTATGGGGCCAACATCAAAATTCACTCCACTGCTCAGCCAAACTATTGCCCTCAAACTCTGGCTAGCTCTACATTCCATGGATTTTCAGTTAGGGTGTTTATTATCATTATTACAGTTGGCCCTCCATATCTTTGGATGCTGAACTGGTGGATACCGAGGGCTGACTGTACCATGTTCTTGTACACAAGGGACTTGAGTATCCACAATTCTGGAATCCACAGGGGGTCCTGCCCCAATGTTCTTTGGGTACCAAGGGCTGACTATATAGAAGTATTACCACACTCTTCCATTGCACTTCTCCTGTCCATTGTAGGGGTGGGTTGGGTAAAGCACACAAAATTAAAATTATTTTGCTACGTCTCGTATATACTTCTCATATAAAATGCTTAATGGAAGAGAACTGAGGTGCCTGGAAATTGTAAGAGCTTAAGTATTCTTCACATAACTTTTGCCTGTGTTTATGCTTCTCCCCAGTCCTGAGGCCTGAATGATAAAAAGACACTTGAAAAAAAAGCCACAAAAAGTCCTTTGATTACATACTTCTTCTAAGGAGTGATAAACTTCATAATTATATCCAGAGAGGGATCTTCGACTTCTCCAGGCTGGCAAACTGCTTCCCTTTTCCAGTACTTTCTGAAGATCCTCTATGAGGATCCTGGATTTGAAATGATAGACATGATTACAATTAAATGGAGATAATATAAAAATGAGTCAAAAGAAAATCAGGACTGACATTTCTAAAAATACCAAATGTGGGGAAGATGTTCTTTTTCAGAAAATAACAATTCTTAAATAAATGGTATAATGAATATTAAATGTAAAATTACAGAACAGATGTTCCCAAGTAATAATGATACTAATAATAACCACCATTGATGAGTAGCTACAAGAATGGGATGATGGGAACTTATATTTACTGGGCACCTACCAGGTGGGAGGCACTGTGCTGTGTATTTTATTGGGTTGGTCAAAAGGTTTGTTTGTGTTTTTCCATAACATCGTTCAGAAAAACCTGAATGAACTTTTTGGCCATCCTAATACATACATCAAGTGAGTTAATAAAACCTACCTCATATGCTTATTTCCACTTTGCAAATGGGGAGACCAAGCCTCAAAAGGGTTAAGAACTTGCCAATCATCATTCTGCTAGTGATGCAAAGCCAGAATTTGAACTTGGAATGTGAACCCAAAACAGACTCAAGTCTGGTGCGACATTTTGAAAAATGAAGCAAGACAAGCTCCTCCACTCCCTTGTCACAGCCTCCTTTTCAGCTGTTTCTATCTGTTCCTGTGCCTTTTGTCACTGAAAGACTTTCCTTATGTCATTACCTAGCACACTTAACCCAGAGCTCAGAAAAGGGAAAGAAGAAGCTGCCAGCTTCAAGAGGAAACAGAAGAAACAACCAGAGTCAACTTTTACTGCCTGACAGTGTCAAGGATGCCAAGAGAAGACAAGTTCAGGTACGCAAAGCGAATGCACTTGGGAACTGAAGGCTGTGGCCAGGGTCGGGGATTCCAGGGACACTGAAATGTGTGAAATAGCTCCAGCTGCAGTCACTGGTACCCTTGATGAGATGTCCGAGCTAGATATGGCTAGTTCCCCCAGTGCTCACTCACCTCCACCAACTAGAGCACCATGAAGTAACAAGGTGCTCATTCATTTACTTAAAGATGTTAAAGAGCCTCGCAGTGATTTTCCTGGGCTGGACAGGTAGCTAAAAAAAAAAAAGAAAACCAAAAACTTTGCTTTGTTATTTTATATTCCAAAGAACTTGTTGCTTGGTGGTTTCAGTGCTATTAAAATGACATGTAATGGCATCTTTAAATGACTTTCAAAGTTGACCCAGGTAAGCCACTTTATTCAAGAAATTCAAGACAATTTTTTGGTCCACAAAAGAAGTAGATTTACTTAGGGTCATGCTGGGTGTAGGACATCCCTTTTGCTTTACTCATTCGTTATTTCCTGAGGACCCACTGTGGACAAAGCATTTAATCGGGAATTTATCATCAGCTTACTGTCCTTGCGGTTTCAATGTTTGACTTTAGAAACATGAAAACTCAAGGTAAGGTTGCATGGCACAGAGTTGGTAAACTTGTTTGGTAGCTGCTTGTTGGGGCTCAAAATATGAGTGGAGTTTAAATTGTCAGTCTGAACATGATCTGTGTTAGTTCTTTCTTTCTTCCCTCAAGGAACCAAGTTATAGATGAAAGTAGCTTTGTATGGGTAAAGAATTTTACAGTATTGCCAGTGTGGCTGTAAAGAACCAAAGGAACGTCTTTGTCAATGTCCAGTCTTCTTGTGTTGTGAGCAAATCTGGGGTGGTCAAGAAAAATGCGAGTTTGATTAGAGCTGAGATGGTTATAACTGTCAACAAATTCCAGTTACTGCAGGCAATCTTCAGCTATGACTCCGTCACCAGTATCATCTATCCATTTCTCCTGGATACTTTCATTTCTTTCAGGAAACTAAGGTGGGGGGTGGGGGTGGGTAGTAAATAGGCTTGCCAAAGCCAGACAACTACAGAAGAATCTCTATGTGAATCTCTTTGTATTTTCAATTTAAAAACATAAGACACACAAACACAAGTTTTCAAAGGTATAAAGACCTTTATAGAATGTTTACAAAATGAAGCTCTAGTGTATTGTTTTTGTATTATTTCCAAAGTGGGCAGACTTTCTAAATATAAACAAGCACCGATAATTTGTTTCCCTCTAAGGCAAGAGCGGGCTTCCCAGGTGGCTCAGTGGTAAAGAACCTACCTATCCATACAGAATATGCAAGAGATGCCAGTTCAATCCCTGGATCTGGAAGGTCCCCTAGAGAAGGAAATGGCAACCCACTCCAGTATTCTTGCCTGGAGAATGCCATGGACAGAAGACCCTGGTGGGCTACAGTTCATGGGATCGCAAAGATCAGACACGCCTGAAGCGACTGAGCAGGCACAAGGTCATTCTTCATATTCATCACCAGAAAATTTCTGGAGTTCTGATGCTGGTCCATCTGTTTGTTTGGCACTGTACCCCTTCAAAAGCTAATATTTTCCCAGGAGTTTCAGTATGAAAAATCATGCTTCTGAATGAATTATTTATCATTATCAGTAGATAAATGACTTAACATATTACTAATAATATAATGAAATCCCCATTCAGAGAATAGTCAGAATAGTTCTAATTGATAATTACTCCTATACAAGATTTACTGTAATATTTTCTAACTAGTGTTGTAACCAAAGTAAAAAAATTATGAAGTTGTTCAGTTTGAGGTTATGGAATCAATCTAGTTGAGTATTAGCTTCTTTGATGAATCAATGCTTAAGCTTCTCAGTCTTGTTTTAAAATTTCCAGGTGCCCTCATTTGAGCTGGTCTTTGGAGCTCTGCTATCTATCCGTTCATTTAGGCCAGTGATTCTCAAGATAGGCTGCTTTAAAAATCACCCACGAGCTTTTTTAAAAAAATGCCACACTGAGCCCTACTTACACAAGAATCTCTGTGCAAAGGTATCAGATCTTTCTGAAAAGCTCACAAGGTGATTTTAATACATAGTCGAGCTCAAATTTAGGCTAAGAATCTGGAAACCAGTAATTTAGGCTAATTAATCTAGAAACTGACTGCTCTCAGTCTTCTCAGTTTCCACATTAAATAAAAGTGGAAGAGAGCATTAGAATATGACTGGTCCATGCGTCCTCCTTCCTCCGGAGTGTCTGTGCTGGGTGCGGTCAACAGCATCTATCCCTGCTCGCTCTTTGAACCTCCTGTATTGAAAGGGCTGGGAGGCTGAAAAGTACTTTTCCTCGACTGTCGTGTTAGCTACGGTTCTGGGTACGAGTTTGTGAACCCTGCCGAGAGAGGAAGTTAAGAATAGGTCACATCTCCTGCTTGTGTGACCATGTTGAGGTGGCAGAAACATGACTGTTTAGAGGCCGTTGGGTGTCTGGACTCAGAACTCTGGGGTCCAGTCACCAGCTTCTTGACTTCAGAGGCAATTATGGTCACAAGAGTGGGGGCAGCTGTAGCCTGGGAACAGCTTCCTGACCGCTGCGCTATTACACCAGGTCTGGCCCCATTTTTCTTGTCAAAGTGGCCAACTGGAAACCAGCAGATTGATGAGAGGCCCATGAAATGGGGTCCAAATGGCTTAAAAAAAAAAAAAAGCTGTAGTTTCTTAGTGTCCTTATGGCTGATTACTATTTCTATTCTAATCACGTGTGTGCTCAGTTGTGTCTGATTCTTTGTGACCCCATGGACTGTAGCCCTCCAGGTCCCTCTGTCCATGGAATTCTCCAGGCAAGAATACTGGAGTGGGTTGCCATTTCCTTCTTCAGGGGATCTTCCTGACCTAGGAATCAAACCCACGTCTCTTGCATCCTTGCGTTGGCAGGCAGATTCTTTACCACTGTGCCACCTGGGAAGCCCCAGTGTGTAGCATATACTTCCTTAAAAAGTCAGTGAACATGGCAAAGTGTACTGTATCAAGCTTTTTAAATGTGATTATATTTTCATTGAGTTGTTTTCCTTTTGAAATAGTCAAAAATTTTTTTCTAGATGTATTAAGAACTTTATACAAGCGATATTATCACTTAGTACAAAATCACCTTCCCAAAGCTTCTAGGGTGGACAAGGGAGTGTGTGTCAAACTTTGAAATTCCATTACCCTATTTTTTTTTTTTTTTTACAGGTATTCAATTTACAAAATTATTGAAATTTTTTGTGGCAAAAGGAATCATTTCCTAGGTCATGTTTTTAAGAAGGGTTGATCACCTAGGGGCCAGACACATGAGGCCACATTATCTCTGCTATAAAGATGAGTATATCTATACATTATGTATAGTTGTACAGAGTAAATTATAATCTTTGGAAAATATCCCAGGCTACAATAATATAACTCAATTAGATTGATCTCTACCTACCAGCCCTGGGGAATTTAATTGACTTACGTATTATTATCTTCATGCCAACAAAATGAATAATTCTAAATGATTGCTCTCCAGGAGGAAACCACTGGTTTAAAACTCTCATTTTTAAAAAAACTCTATTCTCTGTGGTAATAAAGGGTGATATTTTGTTCTATGGCAGTTCCACATGACCTATGTTGAATGGACATAGAGACTTGTTAAAATAACTGGTATATTCTTTTCTTCCAAATAATAATTAATGAGGCATTTGAGTTTTTTATTGAGGACCTATAGAAATAAGCTCTTCCCTGCTAGGCATTCAGAGAATCAAAGCCTGCCTTTGGAGCCACAGCAATGACTAAAATGTGTTCAATATGAACAATGGTTTTATGCACAGCTGTGACTCTGCCCTGTTATGGAGGTGCAGATAAAATACCTTTCTGCAAAAAGCCCATCAGTAGTTTCATAAAGCTGTGCCTGTCGCTCTGAGAGCCAAATATCTCTGGGGCCAGGGAAGGATGTTACTGCCCCATTGAACCCGCTGTCCCAGCCTTTTGCAGAGACCAGAGCTCTCTCCCTTGACTGAGAGAGCCATGAACCCTTCCTGAGCCTCACCAGGGATCTCTGTGCCAGTTCTGGCAGTAGAAACACTAGCTTAAAAGTTGGAGTATTTGAGAGGTTGTGTGTGCTCAGTTGGGTTTGGCTTTCTGCGACCTCATGGACTGTAGCCGGCCAGGCTCCTCTGTCCATGGGATTTTCCAGGCAAGAATACTGGAGTGGGTTGCCATTTCCTTCTCCAGGTGATCTTCCTGACCCAGAGATCAAACCTGCCTCTTTTGTGTCTCCTGCACTGGCAGGCGGGTTCTTTACCACTAGCAGCACCTGGTTAGTCATTTACAATTGTGCCCAAAATCATAGGGTTCCAAACCAAGAGTAAGTCACTCCTTCCCATCTCATTCACCAGCCTGCATTTCTCCCCCCAGATTTTGCGCTTTGTCTCCATCTCTTCTCCTCATCCTTTGCTTTTGTGCCCTCTGGAATTCTCTTTGATTGTAAATAAAATTCCTACATTCTCCAGTCTCTTTAGAGAACTCCTTCTTCTCATATTCTTACATCAGTAGAAACTGGACTCTTTCAAGCACACAGACTCTTTGGTGACTTTCTCTTCTACTTTGTCAGCATCCTCCTGGGTACCATTGGTACTGCTCTGTTAACCTTCTAACTTCCAGAAAAAGCTTATCCTCCCTGCAGCATTGTGCCATTGCTGGTTGCTTACCTCTAACTCCTGGCTCCTCCCTGCTACTTCCTGTCTCAGGAACATATTCTCTTTCCCCACCTCTAATATTGCCATCAGCCAAGGAAATTCAAGATTGCTGAGATGGCTTTATGATGATTAACCTCACTCTCTCTTGACTGCATCAGCCTCAACGATCTCCATTCCACTTCGGCCATCTCCTTCATTGCTACCCCTATAATCCTGTCACCAGCCACAAGTATTCTACTCCAGAACTCTTAATGCCCAGCAGCCTACACTTTATCTAAACATGTTTCCTTCCAACTTGTTGCCCTCAATCACACTGAACCTGTTTTCGCTGCAAATATCTTAATGTCCTGATTTTTACTGGGATATAGTTGCTTTACAAAGTTGTTGGTTTCTGCTGTACAGCAAAGTGAATCAGTTAAACACACATCCAGTTTTTAGATTCTCTTCCCGTATAGGTCTTTACAGAGTATTGAGTAGAGTGCCCTGTGCTATACAGCTAGGTCCTTTGTTGTTGTTGTTTAATTGTTAAGTCATGTCCAACACTTTTTTGACCCCATGGACTGTAGCCCTCCAGGCTCCTCTGTCCATGAGATATCCCAGGCAAGAATACTGGAGTGGGTTGCAATTTCCTTTTCCATGGGATCTTCCTGACCCAGTGATTGAACCTGCATCCCCTGCATTGGTAGGTGGATTCTTTACCACTGAGTCATCAGGGCAGCCCCCTAGTTTATTTAGTTAATTAGTCATCTACTTTATTTATAGTACTGTGTATATGTAATTCTCTATGGAGAATAGTATGGAGGATCCTTTAAAAACTAATAGTTACCATATGTCCAGTAATTCCATTCCTGGGCATATATCTGAAGAAACCATAATTCAAAAAAAATAACATGCACCAATGTTCCATCGTTCTTCCTAGATCCTCCTCTAATCTAGACTATCCAGAGTAGACTCCACAGATGAATACTTGAGCTAGCATCTCACTAGNGTTCAAAAGCATCAATTCTTCGGCACTCAGCCTTCTTCACAGTCCAACTCTCACATCCACACATGACTACAAGAAAAACCATAGCCTTCACTAGATCCTTAATTCAACATGAGACCTAAAGCTTAGGGTCACCGAGTCAGTAACTGAGATGATCTGTAATACAGACTCAGGCAAAGCATGTTGGATGAGTTGTATTATTTTATGCTTTACTTTCTTTCTTTCTTTTTTTGTCAATTATCCAGTTCCTGATAATTTACCAGGTTCTAAATACTTACCAACCTTTGTCTTTGCAAGGAGATCTAGACTTTTTCAGGTGACTTTTAAAATTGTTGGTTTATTAAATAGGAAATAAGTTATTAGACTATTTCTTCTTTGTCTTGTCTGATTATCACCCTTAAACATTTTGTACAAGCTTTATATCTCTAGAACATCACTCTTTACTCATCTACAGATTTTAACATTATATGTCTGCACAAAAACCCCTCTTCTTGTTAAATAATAATTCCCCAAATATTTCATTTGCATTATTTTGTTTGTTTTGTTTCAGGACCTTTATTTCCCCCTGTTATAATTAAAACAAAACAATGTTAACAAAGTGTGATTTAAACACTTGTAGATTGAAACATTGTAGAGAAACCCAAGTCTAGTCTAAGCCTGGACAGTAATACTCTGCACTGTCAGGCAGTCTATGAGATAGTGTTTATCTCCAAACATCATTTTTTAAAGAAACTCTGAGAAACTAGAATAAGTCCAAAGAGGAGACCAGCGTAATACATTATATAAAGCTATATATTTTTAAAAATGAAATTAAAAACAAGACATATGACATATCATCGCTTGTGTGAACTTCAGCAATTTACATTCATAAAATATGGCCAATTGTTACCTAGTCCAAGTTCGGTCATTAACTGGGAGGTGTTGAGGCAAGGAACAGTTGCTTTTTTCAGAAAGTCGAGCATCTGAGAAGATGGCAGACTAGGGTCCTAGAGTGTCTTATCAGGGTCTGGGTGCTAGTTTCTTTTATAGAGCAGAAAAGAGGAGGTGAAGTAAAGTAAAAGCCTAGGGGAGGGGATGTGTTAATTTCTTCTTTCCTGTAGCCTTTCACAGACAGGCAAGGTCAGAAAGTCTCCCTGTGAGCTGAACAAAGGGACTTTAACATTCAGGTAGAGGAACAGGGTTCCCCAAGGTCATTAGGTAGGCTTATAGCTATAGACAGCATCTTTTTATTTTACTGATTATACCAACAAAAGTAACAAAAAGTGAAAGTGAAAGTCACTCAGTGTCCAACTCTGCGACCCCATGGACTATGCAGTCCACAGAATTCTCCAGGCCAGAATACTGGAGTGGGTACTCGTTCCTTCTCCAGGAGATCTTCCCAACCCAAGGACCAAACCCAGGTCTCCCACATTGCAGGTAGATTCTCAACTAGCTGAGCAACAGGTAATGGAAAGCAAAGGTTAAAGTAAAAGAAACAGATCTAACAGGGAGTCAGATTTTGTGCTTACCTGTTTCACAATGACATCTTATATAAAGTCAAGGGCTGCCTACCCATAGCCTATCTTTAGGCTATCAATTATTGACAGTCTTTTGATACAGTGGCTCTACTAGCTATGAATCTTCTTTTAGTTTGACAAGCCTACAATATTTTTTTTTTTAAGATGAAGGCTAATCGGGACTTCAAGGAATATTAAGATCATCTAGTTCACTTTCTTTCTCCATATTTACATGTAACACGGAAAGTAGGGGAGGAAGCTTACATCATTTATCCAGTTTTGTTTAGTTAGTAAGGGGTTAAGCTTGTATATAGCACTGAGTCTCTTGCTTTTTGGCTTGTTTCTATACTCATGAGAAATTTAGCCAAACATTCTGCTGAAACTAAGATTCCTGATACCCATTATTTTTGCTTGAAAATGCCAGTCTAATTGAACTCTAAATTTTTATGTACCATGATTTCTTGATTTCAAACCTCCCTTCAAGACCACTGTTGGCAACTTACTTGCTAAACTTCAAAGAAACAAACACATCAAATGACCCAATCAATCTGTATAAAACATTTTCCTCCTCCTTTCTTGCCAAGAGAAAACAAAATGGGACTCTTCTAACTATTTGATTATGATAATTTAACAATATCACCATTGTCATATACATAGGGAGGCCTGGCGTGCTACGATTCATGGGGTCGCAAAGAGTCGGACACAACTGAGCGACTGAACTGAACTGAACTGATACAGCATATTGCTAAGGATAGGATAGGAAGCCAGTCCAATAATAACAGTGCTCAGAAGACTATATATCAGGGTGAATGGAGAACCAAAGAATCCTATGCACAATAAAAATGGATCAAAATTAGAATTTTGCTGTTTATTTTCTCTTTTGTTCATTTNTATTGCTAAGGATAGGATAGGAAGCCAGTCCAATAATAACAGTGCTCAGAAGACTATATATCAGGGTGAATGGAGAACCAAAGAATCCTATGCACAATAAAAATGGATCAAAATTAGAATTTTGCTGTTTATTTTCTCTTTTGTTCATTTTTATGTTTTTTGGTATAGAAAATACAAATTGATAAGAATAAACAAGGGAAATCATTTGCTTTTTGACCTAGCACAGAGAGTATTACATTAAGAGATAACTGGAACAATACAGAATTACTCCACTTTTTCTTTGTTTTAACTGTCTGTAACATGGAACATAATCTTCATGTTGGAAAGGTACAAAAACAGTGAGAAGTAATATGACGTAATTAAAAAAAAAAATGATACATAGAGTTCAACAACACAAATTTGGATCCAGACTCTTCTTTCATGAGTTATATGATCTCATACAACTTATTTGCTCTGAGTCTTGCTTGATGATATCAATAGTTCCATCCCCAGAGCATTAAGAGAATTAAGTGAGATAATGCATGTAAGGCACTTTGACACAGTAACAGTCCAAGAAATGGAAGGTAATAGGGGACAGAAGCCCAAAGTAGATTAAAAACTATCTAAGAATTCTAAATTTAACAATCTGTCAAGGCCTTGAAGAATCGGATCCCAATGTACTGAAATAATTTCTAACAGCAATAATGATGCTATTGCTACCAATCTTTGAGAAGTCATGCCAAATGACAGATGTGCTAAAATGCTTGTCCAAATTTTCAAAAAAGAGGGGAAAAGAGGATTCTCAAAACTTAGTAATTCCAACCAGCAACTAGATGTTTTAATCTCCACGACATTCCAGATGAGTTACGGATTATGAAATGGATATTCTAAATGCAATTTTAAAAGGAAGTTGTGATTGCTAAAACCAGCATTTAGTCAAAGTGCAAGTCATCCTGACAGCAACAAGCTTTCCTCTTTTTTTCTTGGAGGGGCTAAATGCCTAATCAGAGAAATGCCACAATGTATCTGCATTTCAACAGGGTTTGTGACAAAGGTTTCAGAAACCTTTAATATACACTTATTAATATCCAGAGGGAGCTATTAAAATACAGCACTTTCTAGATTATTTGTCATAGTGCCTCCCCCCGCCCCATCTGCAGAGCAGCTGAAAGATATTAGGTTAGGCATAACATTGTAGAGAAACACAAGTCTAGTCTAAGCCTGGACAGTAATACTCTGCACTGTTAGGCAGTCTATGAGATACTGTTTATCTCCAAACATCATTTTTTAAAGAAACTCTGAGAAACTAGAGTAAGTCCAAAGAGGAGACCAGCGTAATACATNTCCTATTTCTTTATTCTAAGTAGATAAATGTTACTTCTCAGTTCATCAGAAAACTGTGCTATGAGTTATGATCTCTTGCCCTCTTCCCCTGGTGACTCAAATGGAAAGAATTCACCTGCAATGCACAAGTCCTGGGTTCGATCCTTGAGTGAGGAAGATCCTCTGAAGAAGGAAATGGCTACCCCTGCAGTATTCTTGCCTGGAGAATTCCGTGGACAGAGGAGCCAGGTTAGCACAGTCCATGGGGTCGCAAGAGTCAGATGTGACTGAGCCATTAGCGCTACTGCTACAACTACTACTGTCTCTTTCACCTGTTGACTCTCTTCTCCACAATCTTAACTAGACCCACATTTACCTCTTTGGTCTAATAGGATAAAGTACTTTTCCTAACATTTAAAACTACTCCCTCACCTGTGCATTCTGTCTTTCATCATAAATTGCCTCCTTCACTGCTGGTCACAGCGCTTTCAGGCCACAGTTGCCCCCCCTACCCACACTCCAAATCTCAGGCAGTCCCTGAACTAGCATCTTTCTCACCTCTGCCCTCTCCCTATTGTAACTTCTAAGAGTCACAGAGTAGTCTGCTCTGCTGCTGTGTTCTCACCTCCTGTTCACTTCTCTGCCTTCTGCCCCTGACACTCTAATCCTACCATTAGGGTTACCAATGCAACTTCCATTGCCAAATTCGAAGGTAACTGATCAGTCCTTTTCTTGCAGGAGATCATTGTGGCACTGGGTACCACTGGCATCCCTTATCTCAAAAGATTTTGTTTCTTATTTGATGATTGGGACTATCTTCCAGCTGTTTCACACTCACTGCTTAACTAATACTGTTAAAAAACTCAAAGTATTCAACTCTATCCACTTGGTTACCAAAGACAGAAGACTTGGAATCACCCAAGAGTTCTTCCTCTTCCATCTACATCCCAACAAATGCAGAGTCCAGGTGGTTTTGCTTCTGAAATATTTCTTGGAATTCTCTTTTGATCCCACCACTTTGGTCCTGACTCAGGGTCCTCATTCTCTCACCTAGATTGCTGCTGTAGTCTCCTCCTACCCCACCAACCAGTTACATGTGGCTCCCTTGCTCACCTCCTACGATTGTGCAGCATCACCCATAAGATTAGGAACAGCAGCTTCCCACAACCTGGCCCCTCGCCCTACTTCTCAGGCACCTTTCCCTCCTCCTCTCTGACCTGCACCAGTTCCCTGCACACATACTGTGTTGCTTCTCGCCTTTGCTTGCATTTTCCCCTCTGCCTTCAAGGTCCCAAGTCTCATCCTTTGTCCAACCGATGCAGCTCCTGCAGAGTCTGGCTTTTGTCTGCCCATCTCCACATCCACCTCCTAGGATGGGTAAACTATGCTCTTCTNTGCCTTTGCTTGCATTTTCCCCTCTGCCTTCAAGGTCCCAAGTCTCATCCTTTGTCCAACCGATGCAGCTCCTGCAGAGTCTGGCTTTTGTCTGCCCATCTCCACATCCACCTCCTAGGATGGGTAAACTATGCTCTTCTCTTCACACAGTAAAGCCTTCCCATGTGTACACTGATTACTTAGGTGAATGACAGAGAAGTGTGGTTGCTCCCCCTCCACCATTACACTAAGAAAGAAGCTCATGACTGGCAAATAGAACTGTGCCATATCCATGTTGCCTTCCCCACCATGAAAAACAGAACCCGAAACGCTATTGTTGGCACTTAAGGCATAACCTAAATACAGCTGCCATTCAGTTCAATTGGGTATAAATGATTTAAGCAATGAAAAAGCATGCTTACTTGTACTGGATGTTGGCTTCCTGCAGGAAGGTTAACAGGGCTCGGGAGCCATTGTGGGGAATGTGGACATCGGTGACTGTTCCCTGTGATATCTGGGAGACACCTCCGGGCTGCCACAGGTCCACCTGTAGTGCAGGAACCAACCTATAATTCACAGTCAATGTCGGTGGGGAAAGATCCATGTCACAGTGGCAAACACATCATCTTGTTGGCTTACAGCAATACCGAAGCCATTTTAGAATTAGACTCAAGGCTTTCATCATCTGGGTCAAACTCTCAGTTGATTCTGAATTTAGTGTCCAACTGCTATCTCATCCATATGGAATCTGATCATAATTTACAAGTAATAAATACCAGTCTATTAGTCATAAGATAAAACTAGTTTTAAGTATGACTTTGATATTGTTTAAAATTATTTGCTGCTGCTAAGTCGCTTCAGTCATGTCCGACTCTGTGCGACCCCATAGACGGCAGCCCACCAGGCTCNGTGCTGCGATTCATGGGGTTGCAAAGAGTTGGACATGACTGAGCGACTGAACTGAACTGATGGACTCAATATTTGTGTATTTTCCCCACCCAAATGATACACTGAAATCTTAATCCTTAATACGATTGTACTTGGATGTGGGGGGTTCTTCGGAAGGTGTTAGGTCATGAGGGTAAAATCCTCACAAATGGGATTCATACTCTTAGAGAAATTTCAGACAGCTTGCTTATTCCTTCTTATGGGTAAAGATGTAACAAGAAGATGGCTGTTAAAGAACTAGGAAATGAGTCCTCACCTTACTTGTATCTGCTAGATCTTGATCTTGGACTATCCAGTCCCCATTTCATGAGAAATAGGGGCTTCCTTGGCAGTCTAGTGGTTATGAATCTGCCTCGCAATGCAAGGGACATAGGTCTGATCCCTGGTTGGGAGAACTAAGATTCCACATGGTGTGGGGCAACTAAGCCCTCGAGCTACAACCACTGAGCCTAAGAGCTACAACAGAGAGAAAACTGTGAGCTGCAACGAAAGATCCCAGGTGCCAACTAAGAATCAACATAGCCAAAAATAAATATTTTTAAAATGAATTATGAGAAATAAATGCTGTTGTTTAAATCACTCATTCCGTAGTATTTTTGTTAGAGCAGTCCAAATGGACTAAGAATTACTATGGAAGAGACACCTTTGGGAGTAGGGCTATTCCATAAGTCAATTACAAAATTACAGACAAGGAATTAGAATCATTCTGTTTAAACAACCAGAGATAAGAGTGTTATGTAGAAATTATAAGGAGGCCATGTGTGTAGATTTTGGCTGAATATAAAGACTTGTGAGAGCATTGGTCTTGGGATTTGACAGACTGGAATTACATGCCTAGCCTACAACACTCTAGCTACACTGAGCAAAGGACCCAACCCCTCAGAATCTGTTTTCTTATCTGTGATGTAGGAACATTCACAGAAGGACTACAAATTAAAAATCCTATACTGAATTTGAAAAGATCCACATAGTTCCTGGCACATTAACAGTCAATAAATGGAACTCTGATTGTGTTAATAACAGTTAGTGTTGTCCAACAAGAAAAAGGCTGAAGAACCTCTGATTATGGAAAGCATCTTCAGAGTGAAAATGATCAAGCACATTTTTAATCATTTAAAATAACTGAAAGCCTACTGTGAGCAGCACATGTCAGAGTAGTTGTGACACAGTTTCTATCTCTCTGAAGCAGCAATCACGTGGGGACCAGCCAGGGAAATGAGGCAAATACTTAACAAACCATGACACAAAGACAAATGCCAACAAAGTTACAAGAGGCTCAGAAATTGAGTACATGAGTGCTAATCCTTTTGAGGGAAATATGGAAGGCTTCATGAAAGTGGTAGCTTAAGGAGAATTGGGAAAATTTTCATGGGTGGGGCAACAGAAGAAGCAGCACTTTATATACAGGGAGGATCTACTATGAAGAGAGGTCCAGGCAGGCAAACACAGGGACATACTCAGATAAGCAGAAGAGTTTGCAGGGATCAAGAAAACTGAAACATAAATCTAAATGATTTGGAGGTGGGGGTGGGTCACAGGATGAGTCTTGGACTTGGAGATCCATGAGGAGGAGACAGACAGTAGATATCTGGGGGGAGAGGAGTGACTGTATCAAAACTGTGTTTTCAGAAACTGAGTCTGGCAGTGACAATAAACTTGGCTAGGATCTGTGTGACTCAGTGCAAGAAAGCCAGTAAGAAAACATGTGTATACCTGTGGTGGATTCATGTTGATATATGGCAAAACCAATACAATATTATAAAGTAATCAACCTCAAATTATAATAAATAAATTTACATATATATATATATAAAAGAAAAATAGCACAATAGGTTAAAAAAAGGGTGAGGGGAAATCTCAAACATCATGGAAGCAATGAGAATGGAGAGGAAATCCTTAGTGAGTCACATATGTAAAGGAGGTTCTTGGGGAAGATGTGACAGTAAGTTAGACGGTGATGGCCTCAAGTGAAGTTTTAGTTAAAGGTAGTTTTCAGTAGGAAGATCAAGATTAAGGTTAATTTTTCTCAGCAGAATAGCACATAGTAAACCATTATTAAATATTTGTTCATGAATGGATGATCTAGATTGAGGTCTAAATAGAAGAGTGGAAAATGGTAATAGATGAATTAAAGCTTGTGGAAGTCAGTATGAAGAGGGCGAGGCTGGCTGCAAAGAGATGGGAGTTAAGCAGTTACACATATAGAGGGAGGCCTAGGGGCTAGATTCAGGGTCTGCTTACCGATGCAGGAGACACAGGAGACAGGGGTTCATTCCCTGGCTGGGGAAGGGCCCCTGGAGGAGGAAACGACAATCTAATATGCCTGCATTTTTGCCTGGAAATTTCCATTGACAGAGGAGCCTGGTGGGTACAGCTCACGGTGTCACAAAGAGTCAGACATGACTGAGTGGCTGAGCACAAGCACACAAGGTCAACCAGAGCCCAGGGACCAAACCCCGGCCAGCACCTGATTCTGTGCAGCCCACGGGCTAAGAATAACTTGCCCATTGTTAAATGATCAGAAAAACATCTGAAGAAAAGTAACATTTGGTGACAAGGGAAAATAAATGTTAATCTCAATTTTCAGTGTCCATAAGTAAAATAACTGCTTTTTGGTTCTTATTATTGCAGAAAGGACCAGCCTGCTCCTTAAGCAGTACTAACACGCTGAAAGGACTTTATAAATATTATCTATATAAATCTCACTACAACCTATGAAACATAGCTCATTCCCATTTTACCGATGAGCAAACTGAAGCTTATACTTCAGTAAAGTTTCCACACTTCCCATTCCCCTTGGATAAAGCCCTGGCTCTAAGTAATGAGACCATGAGGTGCTTATAAAAGAGGGTTGAGGAGTGTGCTTAATGCTTACAGGGCAGCTTTGGAACAGAATCAGAAGAGGAGAATGGTTTAGGCAGACACATTTCTAAGACTGGTGTATGAATTAATTTAATTTTCATAACTGCTCCGTGATTTGGATTGTATTATTATTAATGTCCCATGTTGGTATAGGGGTGGCCTTCTTAAAGACCATTTCCTGGATAAAAGGCTCAAACACTTTGAGTCTTTTCACAGGGGACACCACACGGCCTCCAAAGGTTCATCCAACCTGAAAAGTCTAGAATCCCTCGTTCAGAAGTACTTAGGGAAGGCTTCCAATGGACTGAAGGGTTCCAGTGTCCTGCATTCTTCCCCTGCAACTGGGCTCTCATACTCCTCATTCCCTCCTCCACCCTCATCCCCCAAACAGGCTTCTCAGACCATTCAGTTAATTTGAGGTTGGCCAAAACATTCACTTAGGGTTTTGGTATAACATTTTATGGAAAAACCTGAATGACCTTTATGGCCAACCCAAAAGCTCCGTTCCTGGATCACAACAACCTAACCAGCACCTGAAGAAATGCGGCAGAGTTTAAAGTTTAAATGTGCTGGGGTGTGAAGGCAGGAAACTCTCCTACAGAAAGCCCAGAGGCAGATGACAGCCCTTTGTCACAGATTCAGCAGCTGTCTCTGGAAGGGAAGGAAAGCCTTGAACGCCTGTTTCTTCTGTCGGTGTGGTTACGGCTTTGGTGGCCACTGTCCCCCTGGGAACTTACCCGAGGCAGCTGCTGCCAAAACAGGAAGTGATTTGAACATTGTCTGCTTTTACAAGATTCTGAACTTGAGTTTTAAAGCAAGTTTCAGCAGTGGATTTACTGCTCTGTGTTACCACCTCCTTTTCTTCTAAGATAACTGTGGCCTAAAATAAATAAATTTATGTTTTAAAAAATTAATAAAAAAAAAAAGATAACTGTGGCCCGGTGAAGTCTCAGGGGCAAAGTCCTGTGCAAATACTGACTTAGTATCAGCTTTTGCACACCCAGCCTTGCCAGCACTTTCAGTTCAAAGCAGGACTATTGTGGGGTTTGGTTTGTTTTTTGTTTCTTTCTTTTTTTTTTTTTTTTTTCTGGACAGAACCCAGTGGGGAGTGAGGAGAGAAAGAAGGAACTAGGAAGGGAAAGGAAGGAAGTTAAACGTCCCTTCCCTCCCTGTCTCTCAGAAAACCAAAAATGGCATCTTCCATGAGGAGCCTGTTTACTGACCACAGCAGATACGTTGAATCTTTCCGGAGGTTTCTCAGCAATTCCACGGAGCACCAGTGTATGCAGGAATTCATGGACAAGAAGCTGCCGGGCATAATAGCAAGGTAACAGCAACAGAAAACACAGGCCGTCTTTTGTGCAAGGGACAAGCCTGGGCGCGCTCCGTGCAGTGATAGATGGGTCATGCCCGGCCGGCAGGCTGGGCTGCGGGATAAGGGGAACTGATAGCTGCTCGGTTTGTCCCCGAGAGGCCCTGCACCCCGTCTGCCGTGTTTCAGTTAGCTGATCACTAGAAACATTCAAAAGCTCTGATTTGTGCGGATTTCAAGCTGCTCGGAGATAAGCGTTAACCCTTTGAAGGCACAAATTCACGTTCTTTTGGGAAAAGATAAGATCCAAATCTTTGAGATGAGATTTTTCGCCCTCCTCCAAATTTTATGTTTCAAAAAATCCCAGAGTCTAGTGTTCTTTGAATTAGAATCAAATAATTAACAAATACTGTTTACCCCTGGGAATTGAGTGGATGCCTCTCAATTCTTCTAACACCCCTTTAAATTCATTTTCCTTATCCATTATCATAGTTACCACTCTCCAAAAGAAAAATTGTCTTTTTACTTTCAAGTTAATATTAACAATGTAGCCCTACCAAGGCATTTTTACATTATCAATGAAACTCACTAGTTCTTATCCTTCTGGCAGACTGCTTCTTTTTGGTGATTAATGTGTTCAATTTGTGCCAGAGCTGATAAGCATTATGAGAGTAACAGATTCCACATGGTAAAGATAATCAAATCACCTATCTGGGGGCAGATTGCTGTAACCTGATTCTGCTTTAGGAAATAATGATGGAAAACTGGGGAAAATGACTGTGGATCCAATTTGCAGCAGCAAAAAGAAAAAACAACAACAACTGATATTTTAGTCTTTCTGTTGGGTTTTTCTGTTATAGGCCTGAAATTTTTTTACCAGGGCAGTTCAATCTGCCTGACTAGAGAAGATATTGTTGGGTGTATAATATATGGAATTTTGTTTCCTTTTCTATATTTGTCATGGTTCAGTTTTCAAATTTTTTTTAAACTGAGTGTTATATATTAATAAATAATAGAATAATAGGACTTCCCAGGTGGCACAGTGATAAAAAAAAATCCACCTGCCAATGCAGGAGATGCAGAAGACACAGGTTTGATCCCTGTGTGGGGAAGATCCCCTAGAAGAGGAAATGGCTACCAACTCCAGTGTTCTGGAAAAATTCCATGGAGAGAGGAGCCTGGTGGGCTACAGTTCACAGAATTGTAAAATGTTGGACATGATTGAGTGACTGAGCATACATAATAGGAAAATAAAGCAAAAATCAAAGCAGACAGCAAATAAACAATTTTTTATCCAAAAACAAATTACAGTTTCTTTGGGTCTTTTTGCTCATTTCCAAAATTAAAGGTAATGAGTTGATTTCTGAGTTCTTTTGCAGTACTAAGCATCTGTGTTCTAATCTGTGGTTATGCAGATCCTTAGTTTACTTCAGCCATCAGTAAGGTTTGAAGACATATGATGGACGCACAGAACATAATGAATGATGATCCCTGTCCTGTCTTCAAGTGTATACAATCTAATTGTAAATACTGAATGTGAAATCTGTGAACTACTGAAGAATTTTCAAAGGCATAACTAAGTTTGCCTTCTAGTGGTAATATCCACTTAGAAATCATCTGAATCATATTTTTTTAAGTAATTTTTTTCTGAAGGTGATGTGAAATGAGATTTAGCTAAAGGACTTTAAAAACTGCTAAAGTTGTTTATCAGTTATCAATAGGCAACATGTCTGCTTAATTTTGCAATTTTATTAAAGCAAGATGTGCTCATATTTTAAAAAGTCAAATGATTCTGAAAAGTTTACAGTAATAACAACAACAAAAATAGTGGTTTCCTGCCCTAACCACCCCCATTCCTGATTCATGCTCTCTATAGAGACAATGACTTTCAACATTGTGAAATCATTTATTTATTTCTTATGGAATTTTCTTTCCTAATTCTAAATAACATGTTATTCTCTTCCTTAATTTTGATGTATTAAAAATGCTAAATAAACATGCACATCTGTCTCCCCACCATGTCAATGCAATATATATATGTACATATATAGCATGTATATATATGTGTGTTTATACATGCATATATACCTTATATATGCCTAAATTTTTATTAGTTTAATCATATCATTTTGTCTGTACATATTATTCATAACTGGACAATGCATTTGTACTATCATTACATTTCATTTCATGTATAACTTTTTGTTTTTCCTAGAGTTACCTATTGATTTTAGTTTATATTCTTAGTTTTCTATGCACCTATCACTATTTATACCCCAAACAAATATTAATATCTCAANATACCTTATATATGCCTAAATTTTTATTAGTTTAATCATATCATTTTGTCTGTACATATTATTCATAACTGGACAATGCATTTGTACTATCATTACATTTCATTTCATGTATAACTTTTTGTTTTTCCTAGAGTTACCTATTGATTTTAGTTTATATTCTTAGTTTTCTATGCACCTATCACTATTTATACCCCAAACAAATATTAATATCTCAATATATTCCAACAGATCAAGTAATCTGTTAATTTTTCCTCATGGGAACATTGTTTCTGGACTTTTCTGTTCTTTTTTTTTCCAGTTTGGCTTGATTTGGTTTTGGCCTGATAAGGGAATTTATTTCACCTTATAGAAATTCTCTTCTCCTCTCTCCAGTACTAACTTCTCTTATTCTGAATTCCATGCTGTGTTTTTCTTGGTTTCTTTAATCTTTTAACCCCATGCTAATCCTTTAAGGGCTAAGAAAGAGTGCATGGGAAGTAAATTTTTTGAGACTTTGTATGTTTAAAAATGCATTCTCTCTCCTCATCTTTGTTAGAGTTAGATAGTTAGGGTATAAAACTCTGCACTGAAAATGATTTTATACCAGAAATTTAAAGATATTTTTCCATGGTCTTATAACCACTAAAGGGCTTCCCTCATAGCTTAGTTGGTAAAGAATCTGCCTGCAACGCAGGAGACCAGTTTCGATTCCTGGGTTGGGAAGATCCTCTGGAAAAAGAAATGCAATCCACTTCAGTATTCTAGCCTGGAAAATCCCATGGATAAAGGGGCCTGGCAGGCTACAGTCCATGGGATTGCAAGAATCAGACATGACTTAGTGACTAAACCACCGCCATAGCCACTAAAGTTACTACTGAGAAACCTAATGCCATTCAAATTCTTCATCTTTAGCTTGTGACCTTTTGCTACTGTTTTGTTTTTGGTTCTTTTTTAGGATCTTCTCTTATATCTAATATTCTGAAATTTTAAGATAATAATTTATGGTGTGGGTGTTTTTCACCCATTTTTGTGGGTAGTCCCTGGGCCATTACAATTAAGATTCAGATTCTTCAGTTCAGGGAAGCTTTGGTATTATCTAATCATTCCTCCCCTCTTTTTTTGTCTTTCTGGAACTTTTATTCATCAAACAGAGGACCTCCTAAATCAATTCTCTCTCTAATTTTCTTCTGTTTCCAGTTGCTCCTAATTTTCTCTTTCAGCCCTCTGTTGTTCAGTATTGTATCTTTAATTTCCAAGAATATTCCTTTTTTATAGCATCCTGTTCATCTTTCACAGATAGTCTACCTTCCTTTATCTATTATAAAATTGTCCTCTGCTTTCTGCATGTTTCTTCTGAATTCGCCTTTTCTGTTTCTTCTGGTCTCTCTGTCATTGCTTTCCTGTTAGCTCAGTCAGTAAAGGTTCAGTCTGCAATGCTTGAAACCACCTGCAAAGCAGGAGACCCTGGTTCAATCCCTCTGTTGGGAAGATCCCATGGAGAAGGAAATGGCAACTCACTCTAGTATTCTTGGTTGGGAAACCCCATGGACAGAGGAGTCTTGCAGGCTACAGTCCATGGGGTTGTAATGAGTTGGACATGACTTAATGACTAAACCACCACCACCACCATTTTAGGGAGCTCCCCAACTACCTGATAAGCCTTGGTTGTACATCCAGTTAAATAATGAGAAAATAAAAATTGGTTCTGATCCTCTTTGTATATGTACTGAAATAGTCTGTGGAGCAGCTGACTTGTTGTACTAATTAGATGTGGAACTTAGCTCTTGCTGGAGGATTCTCAGGTACCAATATAGATAAGTTTATCAGTGAGATGGGTTATTTCCTCAGGGAGGAATTATTCAATCACCTGTCTGACGGTAGAAAGCAGAGTGGGGAGGGCTATAGTATATAGCTATAAGTAGTAGCTTATTGTTGTCATCATGAGTACATCATGAGAAATGCTGGGCTGGAAGAAGCACAAGCTGGAATCAAGATTGCCGGGAGAAATATCAGTAACCTCAGATATGCAGATGACACCACCGTTATGGCAGAAAGTGAAGAAAACTAAAAAGCCTCTTGATGAAAGTGAAAAAGGAGAGTGAAAAAGCTGGCTTAAAGCTCAACATTCAGAAAACGAAGATCATGGCATCCGTTCCCATCACTTCATGGGAAATAGATGGGGAAACAGTGGAAACAGTGTCAGACTTTATNTCCAATGCATGAAAGTGAAAAGTGAAAGTGAAGTCACTCATTCTTGTCCGACTCTTGGCGACCCCATGGACTGTAGTCTACCAGGCTCCTCCATCCATGCGATTTTCCAGGCAAGAGTACTGGAGTGGGGTGCCATTGCCTTCTCCATTAAAATTATTTCCTGCACTAATATTTGTATAGTAGCAAGAAAGAGGAATACATAGATGACCCTTCATCCTACTATAAAGCAAACTGTGGTCCCTTGACAACATTTGGTATCTTTAAATGGAGCACTCTCCCAATGCTGCCTCCTCCCACGATGCAAGCTTGTTCACCGATTCGTATTTAGCTTTCACATGCCAATAGAAACATCCCTTTCTCAGGATTGGTAGGGGTGGTACTTGTCAGCCAGGGCAGGGCTCCTTGTCACAGTTCTTAGAGAATCTCGTGTGTCTTTCATCATGTGTGCCTCTTCCCAGAATGTAAGCTCCATGAGGGCAATGGATTTATCCACTTCGTTACCAACCCATTCCAAGTGCCTGGCATGGTGCCTTGTGCATCTTGGCAACTCAGTCATTATTTGCTGCATAAGCGCAGACCCTGCGGGGTAATTGACTACATGTTCATCACTCATTCAGTGTTTTGCAGGAAAGCAAAAGATCACTATTTGGCTTACAGTAGAGTCTGTGGTACACTGTCTGGTGCTCCATGCCTAGTGGGAGCTGCACATTCATTGAAAGAATGAATTGAACTCAGCTGGGATGGAGGAGAGCCTCAGTTCTATACAAGCCAAGAGCTGTACTTTCAGTAAGGCACAGTTTGTCTTTACAGGTCATGTCCATGTCTTCTGTTTGGGACTCCCTCTTCCTGCATTTCTGGTCTTGATCTGTTGCAGGATCATGCAACCCTCAGTTGTGCCTTGTGACCCCATGTACTGTAGCCCACCAGGCTCTTCCATCCATAAAATTCTCCAGGCAAGAATACTAAAGCAGGTTGCTATTTCCTTCTCTAGGGGATCTTCCCGACACAGGGATTGAACCCAGGTTTCCTGCATTGCAGGCAGTTTTTTTTTTTTTTTTTTTTTTTACCATCTGAGCTACCAGGGAAGCCCCCTGAAACAGAGGCATTTATTTTGGGGACAAAGAGAGTTTACCTGTTTTCTTTCAGGGAGCTGACTCCTCCACTAACTTGCAAGGGCAAGTCTAACACAGCTAACGTGCTAGTCCAACAAGCAAGCATAGGACGACAGAAGTGTGGGGCTGGGAGGGATGCTAAGAGGTCATTTGATCCATCTGCCAGCCCTTGGGCAAGGAGATGTCCAGGCCTGGACCAGATTGTCCCCAACTGATGCATCTAAACCACATTTTTTATGTTTCCCAAAGATGAGAGTCGACGCTATCCTAATTTAACTCATGTCCACATTTAACTAGGTTTTCAGACGTTTTCTTAATCCCTTACACTGAAGCACAGTTTGTTTTTTTTTTTTTTTCTTGTTCTATTCTTCAGCAGGGAATGACTGGTTTCTTGCTTTTGTGAAACAAAGTACCTTTCTGTCTTCCACTTTTCTTTATATGTTAAAGCTTTCTAATCCTTTAATCATCTTTGCCTCTAAACCCATTACAGAGACAGATCTTGTTATTAAGGTGTATCACCTAATACCTGTGGAGATGAGGAAATAGTGCTGTATTTAGAGGGTGGAGAGCCACAGGAACCTGAAACATCTGAATAACCACTCTGGTGATAAGTCTGTGAGTGCTGTTTTCTGGGGCATATGCTAAAATAAGAATCTTCATTCCACAGAAGAGCGTAGCTTCTCCATAGGAAAATTCCATGGAAGAAATGTCCCCTACTGCCTGACCTGGAGAAGCCTTCCTAGGAAACGTCACCAGAAAGCATTTGGTCTAAAACAAACCAATAAAAAAGAATCTGAAAAAATCAGGAAGTGTATTTTGTTTGGGTATTAGTAAACTAAAATGAATTACCAGATTTTTCTCCAGTAATGTTTTAGGGAAAGGGTACTTGGGTAATTAACATGGATATTTCAGTCTTGGGTGGCAGGCTGATGCCTACACTAAGATACAGGAGACTCCTATGTCTAAGTTATAGTAATGCTCCTGAAATACTCACATGAGATTTGTAAAGTGCCACCCACTTTAGAGGTAGTTCTAATCTTTTCTATAAGACCTTGGGAAACGAGTTAATTGTACATTTCATGAACAAGAAGACTCAGGTTCAGAGAGGCAAAGTCCTTTCCCAAGGATGCAGGGCTACCGAATGGTATTATAGAATGTGCTTAACTCCAGTACCCATCATTTACTAACTGGGTAAGTATCTCCAGGATTTCCTGCAAATATCCCGGAACTAGAAACAACTTCCAGTTTCCTGCTTAGTGTTCAAGAGGGTCTGCTTGGTGGCTTTCACATTCTGGTCTTTCCCATTAAGGGCTTTTTGCCCTATGAATTCTAAATGCAGGTATTTCAAAGTTCAAATCAGTCCACCATGGTCAGGTTACCATCAGTCATTTCCTTAGGGCCGGATCCCATCTGGATGAAGTGATGAACTGGCTCTGAGCAGAAAAGCTGGGTGACCCTGGATAGTGACCACAACATAGACTCAGTAGCCTGGTCAGGATGGTCTAAGGCTGTTTGCACCAGTTGCCTCAGGTCTTTACTGCCAAGGCCAACTGATATTCCAGGAAAGGATGCTCCTCTGCAGTCTCTCTCACCTTGGAACTGGGTGGGTGTTCCCATGCATTCCTTTCCTTCTATGACCACCAGTCACAGCCAGATCTGTTTAAGAGGTGGAGGAAGTTTAATGTAAAAGTTCACAGCATGGACTTGGGAATCCAACGACTCTAGGCTGGAATGCTAGCCCTGGCAGCATGGGGTGTGTGACTTTGGATGAGGTTTTAACATTTCTGGGGGCTTCCCTCATAGCTCAGTTGGTAAAGAATCTGCCTGCAATGCAAGAGACCCCAGTTCAATTTCTAGGTTGGCAAGATCCGCTGGAGAAGGGAAAGACTACCCACTCCAGGATTCTTGGGCTTCCCTTGTGGCTCAGCTGGTAAAGAATCTGCTTGCAATGCAGGAGATCTGGGTTCAATCCCTGGGTTGGGAAGATCCCCTGGAGAAGGGAAAGGCTACCCACTCCAAGATTCTTGGGCTTCCCTTGTGGCTCAGCTGGTAAAGAATCGGCTTGCAGTGCAGGAGATCTGGGTTCAATCCCTGGGTTGGGAAGGTCCCCTGAAGAAGGGAAAAACTACCCACTCTAGTATTCTGGCCTGGAGAATTCCATGGACTAGTCCATGGGGTTGTAAAGAGTTGGACACAACTGAGCGGCTTTCACTTTCACTTGACATATTTTTTCTGAGTCTTAGTTTCCTCATCTAGACCGTGAAGGTAATTTTAAAACCTACTCACAGGTTTTTATTTTTGATAACACTAACTGGAATAATAGAAGTAAAATACATAGCAGAAAGCCTGTCATAGCGACAGCTTGAAAACCCTTAACTATTTGTTTTTGTTATTGTTACCTGAAAAGTAGCTGGGTGGCCAACATGGTGGGGCAGAGACCCTACTTTACACAAGGCACAGCAAAATCACAACAATTTATAGGGCAGCTATCAATGAAAATGACAGGAGATGCAGGAAAGAGTTTCCACAATGAAAGGTACAGGAAGGAACCACAGTGAGACAGGATGGATGGAGATGCAGTATAGTCAAGACCACACCCCTGGGTAGGTGACCCACAAGCAGAAGGATAATCACAACTGCAGGAGTTCTTCCCAAGGAGCAAGGGATCTGAGCCTCACTTTGGGCTCCTGCAAAGGAAGCTGAGCCCCCAGCATGTCTGACTTTGAAGGCCAGTGTAATGGGGACTCTCCCTGGGGACGCAGATACTGGTAGCAGGCCTTTGGAGGACCTCATGGTGCCATGAGGACACGGCTGCTAGCAGACTCCATTTCGTAGTCTTCCCTCTGGCTTATCAGTGCAGGGTGCTCACCTGCCCACCATGTAAGCAGCCCAGTGAGCTGAGGCAGGGCCGTAGCCCTGAGAGCAAATGCTTTGAAAAAGGAACAACTAGAGAATTAAAAAGAGCAGAAACCTATAACCCAATAGAATCTTAGAAAAAACTTGAGAAACTTTCCCAGAATGTAGAGCAAAATGGTAAAAAGATGGAAAATAGAGAAAATAAATCATATGCCCAACATCTGGTGAATTAAGAACATAAGGACAGATAAGAGAAGAAACGAGAACTCAGATCAATATATAAGGATTTTTAGAATACCCAGGAATAAAGACAAGATCCTAAAAGTTTTTAGACAGTGTATGCTAATGACCCTGCCCCCAATGCTAGGAGACCTGGGTTTGACCTTGGGATGGGAAAACCCTCTGGAGAAGGAAGTGGCTACCCACTAAAGTATTGGAAGAAAAGTTATGACCAACCTAGACAGAATATTAAAAAGCAGAGACATTACTTTGCTAACAAAGGTCCATCTAGTCAAAGTTATGGTTTTTCCAGTAGTCATGTATGGATGTGAGAGTTGGATCATAAAGAAAGCTGAGCGCTGAAGAATGGATGCTTTTGAACTGTGATGTTGGAGAAGACTCTTGAGAGTCCCTTGGACTGCAAGGAGATCCAACCAGTCCATCCTAAAGGAGATCAGTCCTGAATATTCATTGGAAGGATTGATGCTAAAGCTGAAGCTCCAATACTTTGGCCACCTGATGCAAAGAACTAATTCATTTGAAAAGACCCTAATGCTGGGAAAGATTGAAGGCAGGAGGAGAAGGGGATGACAGAAGATTAGATGGTTGGATGGCATTGCCAATTCGATAGACATGAGTTTGAGCAAGATCCAGGGAAGCCTGGTGTGCTGCAGTCCAAGGGTTGCAAAGAGTTGGATATGACTGAGCGACTGAACTGAAAGTATTCTTGCCTGGAGAATTCCATGGACAGAGGAGCCTGGCAGGCTACAGTCCATGGGGTCATGAAGAGTTGGACACAACTGAGCAACTAACACTTTCATGCTAATGACCAACTAGCCATGGGATTTACTTTTCCAGCAATACAGAGAGCTAGAAAACCTTAACACTATTTTGCTGCAAGATAGCTATAAAAAGCTGAATAAAGTATAGCTACCATTCCTCCTAGAGTGGAGCTCCCCCAAAGTTAAAGCAAAATTCTCAGGAGCCTAAAATAAAGAAGAAAATGCCATTTAGAGCTGTGTGCACGTGAGCTGTGATGGTATCAGCATTGTGGGAATCTGTCACAACCACGTGGGGAATTAGGCTGAGATCTGGGGTCCAGAGTTCAGAGTTGGAACCAAGCTTCTAGTATAAAACTAGACCTTCAAAGGGCAACAGCCTTGGTTAAAGAGTAGGAATTAACATCTACACACCAGTAAGATTTGATAAGGAGGCACTTTGTAGTAATAAATGCAAGACCTCTCCAGATAAAGATGTACCCTCAAGCCAGGCTATGCAGAATTCTTTCATCTGAAACTTTGCTGAAGAAGAGTTCATGAGAAAAATATAGAACACATGTTCAAGGTATCTACTATAAGTAAAAGCCAACATATCCAACTCATAGCTAGAATGCTCAACTCGAGATCTTCATAGGGTCTAAAAGACTGGCTAGAGGAAGTTCCTGAGAAGGAAAGGAAATGAAAGATACTTTGATGGGGTTATCAATTCCATATAGATGAAATATTTCAGACAAACAGGAGAAAGGTAAAGCAGTTCTGAGGGAAGTATAATGTCTGCAAGGCAGAAAAACACAGAAAAAGCATCAGGAAAAAATAGTTTCAAGAAAAAAAATAAGACGACATGTCAGTAAATATAGTTAATTAAAAAAGATTACATTCTCCAGCTTAAAAGAGCCTGAATATTGAATAATAAGTATTATCCTAAGTACTGGTTACAAAAGACATAAAATAGAAACAATGAAAACAAAAGAATGGAAAAATACTAAAGGAAAAAAGATAGTATAACTATATTAATAGCAAAACATTTAGGGCAAAACCATTTTTAGGGGATAATATATTAATATATATACATATCACTATATATAATGTAGAAATATAAAAATATCTTTATACATATGTACATCCATACATACTAATAAAATTCTCAGTGTACTGGGAAGACATAAATGCTACTAATCTGAATGGATTCAAATTAAATATGTATTGCAAAAATGGATATCATAAGGATTTTAAATTAAAAATCTTATATCTCAGTAACCAAAAGATCAGACTTGCTTCCCAAGCATACTTAGAATTTTTATGAAAATTAACTCAATACTAGGCTACAAAATAAGTTTCAACAAATGTCAGAGAATTCATGTCAAACAAATGTTCTCTGATTACAGTGTAATTAAATTTAGAAATCAGTGACAAAATATATCTACATTTAGAAATTGAGAAAACAGACTTTAAATAACTTGTGGGTTAAGAAAGACACTGTAGTAAAGTTGCAACCAAATCAAAACTAAATAGGACATTTCTAAGAAATTTATAACCTTAAATGATCCTGTTTCAGAAGAATAAAGATGAGAAATTGATGAGTCTTCTGTCTAAATCAAAACTTAAAAAAAGAACAATAGTATAAACTACAAAAGAATGGTATATAGGGCATTAGAACAAAAGAGGATACATTAGTGAAAGGGAAAAAAAAAAAACTAATGATGAGGCTCACCAAAACCAAAGTTGGTCTTTGAAACATATTTAAAATAGAAAACTTGTTAGCACAATTGCTTAAGAGCAAAAGAATGAAGGTTCAAGTGTCATTAATAGTGATGAGACAGTCATAGCCTGAGAAAAAGAATGATAAGCCAATTTCACTTATAAACATAGGTGCCAACCCTAGAAATGTATGTTAGCAAACTATAGAAAAAGGTATTAATGTCATGACTGAATGCAATTAGTTTATCTTTAGTGTATTTCATTATATCAATAGTAATATATTAAAGAAACTATATGATCATATCAATACACTCAGATAACTTTTCGAAGTCCTATGTCTATTATAAAATATATATATAGAAATTAATACGGAAAAGTATACTTCCTTAGCCTATTAAATACTATCTACCAAAAAATATTCAGCAGGCATTTGCATACAGGAGTAGCATTAGAAGCGTTCATTTTAAAGTCAGAAAGTAAATGTACATTAATGCCAATTCCACAGATTCTCATACTGAGGGTCATGGCCAGCAGAAGAATAAAGAAAAAAAAAAGGCTAAGAGCTAGAAGGGAAGAAATAAGACTGTCATTATTTACAAATCATTTTGTACAGAGAAGGCAAGGGATTCAACACAGGGAAACCATGAAATTTCAGTGATCAGCAGCATTTAGAGATAAAATATCAAAGTAAATATATACACATACATTAATCTAAGGCCAGACACTACAAAACTCTTAGAGGAAAACATAGAACACTCTGACATAAATCCCAGTAATATCTTTTTTGACCTACCTCCAATAGAAATGAAAATAAAAACAAACAAATGGAACCTAATTAAACTTAAAAGCTTTTGCACAGCAAAGGAAACCACAAACAAGACAGACAACCCTCGGAATGGGAGAAAATACTTGCAAACAAAGCAACTGACTAAGGGATTAATCTCCAAAATATACAAATAGCTCATGAAGCTCAATAACAAAAAACCAAACAAACCAATGAAAAAAAAGGATGGAAGACCTAAACAGACACTTCTCCAAAGAAGACATACACATGCCAACAAATACATGAAAAGATGCTCAACATGTCTAATTATCACAGAAATACAGATCAGAATTACAATGATGTATCATCTCACACCAGTCAGAATGACCATCATCAAAAAATCTCCAAACAATAAATGCTGGAGAGGATGTGGAGAAAAGGGAACCCTTCCCTACATTGTTGGTGGGAATGTAAATTGGTACAGTCACTATGGAGAACAGTATGGAGGTTCCTCAAGAAAACTCACCATAGAACTACCACATGACTCAGCAATCCCACTCCTGGGTACATTCTCAGAGAAAAGCATAATTCAAATAGACACATACACCCCGATGTTCATTGCAGCAATATTTACAAAAGCCAGGACATGGAAGCAACCCAAATGTCCATCAGCAGAAGAATGGATAAAGAAGATGTGGTGTATGTACATATATATGTACACACACATAATGGAATATTACTCAGCTATAAAAAGGAATAAAATAGTGCCATTTACAGAAACATGGATGGACCTAGAGACTGTCATACAGACTGAAGTATGTCAGAAAGAGAAAAACAAATATCATATAATATCACTTATATGTGGAATCTAGAAAAATAGTACAGATGAACTTATCTGCAAAGCAGAAATTGAGACACGTGTGGTGAACAAACGTAGGGATACCAAGGATGGAAGTGGGGGTGGAATGAACTGGAGTTGGTATTAACATATGTGCACTACTATAGATAAATTATGAGACCCTACTGTATAGCACAGGGAACTCTACTCAAAGCTCTATGGTAACCTAAATGAGAAAGAAATCTAAAAAAAGGGAGGAGTATATATATATGGATAACTGATTCACTTTGCTTTACAGCAAAAACTAACAACATTGTAAAGCTATATATTCCAATAGCAAATTTAAAAATGTGTATTTGATGGGCCTTGAAATATCTCCATAAAATAGCATTAAGTGAAAAAGCGGGTTATTAGAAAAGTAGGTTTAGGTGATGTCACCAAAATGGTGACATAGGAGACCCTAGACTCCATCTTCCAACAAAAATCAACAATTAGCCAGACATCCATAAATAAAAACAGCTCTGAGTGAGCTCTGGAGTCTACTTGAGACGTTTCAGCAACACTGTGGAACAACAACAACAAAATAATGGGAATAACTGCACAAGAAGACAAGAAAGTCAGCTTCAATTTGCCTGCATCATCCCAGCCAAAACCCAGCACTGCTCAGCATCAAGAGGGAACATCCCAGCAAGACAGAGTTCTCCTCCTCTTTACCGTCGTCTGAGACCCTTTAAAGAGAAACTGAGCTGTATTTACCACTGAAGAAGGAACCAATGACCAGCACAGCTGCCACAGGCCTCCTGCAGATGTCACTGGCTTTTGCCCCATAGGTATTCATACATACTAATGCTACCTGAGTCCCTCCTGCTCCCCTTCTCCCACGCCCCCCTCCAACATCGGCAGAGCCTAGTACACCTCCAGCTGCACTAGCAGCCAGCTCAGGCCCCTGTGACGGTGCAAGTGCATCCATTTGACCTGCTTTAACTCCTGTGGCTGACCCCCGCCACTGTGCATGTACTTGGGGCTGCACCTCCAGCTGGGCACTTGCGTGTGACTGAACTGAGGCCCAATACCAGACTGCAGAGTGCACACCTTGAGGGAGACTGAATAGCCACAGGAGAGCATGCTGACAGCCACCAGCACACCCCTGTGGCTGCTGCGGGCACAGGTCAGGCCCTGTCTTCTGTCACTGGCCTGCACCACGATACTCGTCTGGAGTTACCGTCTCCAGCTGCACACCTGCCTGGCCCTGCCCTGCCCCAGCCTCACTGTAGTACACACACCTGGGGGAGGTGGTGTACTGAGGGGAGGGCACACCAACCCCCAGGGCTCCTACTGTTGCCAGAAAGNTCGTCTGGAGTTACCGTCTCCAGCTGCACACCTGCCTGGCCCTGCCCTGCCCCAGCCTCACTGTAGTACACACACCTGGGGGAGGTGGTGTACTGAGGGGAGGGCACACCAACCCCCAGGGCTCCTACTGTTGCCAGAAAGTTCACTGTTAACCCTGCTTTGGCCCCTGTTACTACAAGTATATCTGCAGTGAGCTCCTGCCACCACACAGTTTGGGCCTTTGCCTTCCCTGGTGGCTTCGATGGTAAAGAATTTGCCTGCCAGTGCAGGAGACTTGGGTTCCAACCCTGGGTTGGGAAGATTCCCTGGAGAAGGAAGTGGCAACCCACTCCAGTACCCTCTCCTGGGAAGTCCCAGAGACAGAGGAGCCTGGAAGGCTACAGTCCATGGGGTCACCAGGAGTCAGACATGATTGACTGTAGGCATGCAAGCATGCGTGCATACTACAGAGACACCTGCAGCTGGCCCCTAGAGTTGAATTTGTACATGCCACTGGCTCTAAAATTTGTATGGAACCACAAAACACTTCAAATAGCCAAAGCAATCCTGAGAAAGAAGAACAAAGCTGAAGGTATCACACTTTCTGATTTCAAACTATATTATAAAGGGATAATAATAAAAGTTTGAAATTGGCATAAAACAGACATAGATAAATGAAACAGAAGAGAGCCTTGCAATAAACCTATGCATATATGGTCAGTTAATTTACAACAGAGTAGCCAAAATTATACAATGCGAAAAGGACAGTCTCTTCAAACTAATGGTGCTGGAAAACTGGACAGCCACATGTGAAAGAATGAACTGGGCCACTATCTTACACACGAAAGTCAACTCAAAATGGATTAAAGACTTGGACATAAGACCTGAATGCCCTGTCAGGGAATAGATCATTGAAGATCATGTCTTCCCTAACATTCCCTAACAGTATCAGGCAACATTCAATTCAGTTCAGTTCAGTTGCTCAATCGTGTCCGACTCTTTGAGACCCCATGAATTGCAGCACACCAGGCCTCCCTGTCCATCACTATCTCCC
>SJYV01048237.1:929471-962201 GCA_006410875.1 Neotragus pygmaeus | reverse complement strand
TTGGTCATAACTTTCCTTCCAAGGAGTGTTTTTTAATTTCATGGCTGCAGTCACCATCTGCAGTGATTTTGGATCCCCTCCCCCAAATAAAGTCTGACACTGTTTCCACTGTTTCCCCATCTATTTCCCATGAAGTGATGGGACCAGATGCCATGATCTTCATTTTCTGAATGTTGAGCTTTAAGCCAACTTTTTCACTCTCCTCATTAGCCTACATCTTTTCTTGTAATGCCTCCACCTTATCCAGAGCCTGTCAAAAAGATATATCAGTTTCTTAAGTAGTACATGCTTTGAAAAATACATTGTTGAACACCTATTGCCTACCATGTCCCTTTGCACTGTCTGGCAAGAGACCATTATATTACTGCCTTTGAGGCTTTAGAGAGTATCACACTTATTAGCCTCATGGATAGCTTGACAATGAAAGACTTGAAATGAAGAAATGAAAGACTTGGAAATGAAGACTCTTGGGACCGACTACCAGAAATCCTAATTTCAAGGGTTCCAGGAGAATCTGACTTTTTAACAAGTGCACTGGGCAATTCTGAAATAGTTGTTCTAAGGACCATGCTTTATGAATGTCCCATGTGAGGACTGCTCTTTCAAGTGGGTGTTAATAACACCAGATTTAACTATAGTTTTGCAGACTCTGAAATTTTCTCTGTTTACTTTGTACATCAAGAAACCCTTAGTAGTCCTTAATCAGCTACTCTTTTTCAGTGACTCTTGGCGAAAGCTTGTGTCTGGCACCAGTTTTAGAGGAAAAGTCATTTGTTTGGCAGCAGAAAAGGATATGCACAGAGATGTGGAGGCAGGGATAGGAACCAAGTCCATTCTCAATTTTTCCTGAGTCAAATCTACAGACTCTATGCATTTTTAGAAAATATTCAAATTCAGGTATAGTTGTTTTTGTATGATGTGCATTTCCATAATTCAATAGCTTCAACATGACTGGAAATTTCTATAATGGACTGAAAATTGTGAAATTGTTAGTTGCTCAGTCATGTCCAACTCTTTGTGACCCCATGGACTGTACCCCACCAGGCTTCTCTGCCCACGGACTTCTCCAGGCAAGAATACTGGGGTGGGTTGCCATTTCCTTCTCTAGGAAATCCCCCAACCCTGGGATCGAACCCGAGTCTCCCCTGTTGCAGACAGATTCTTTACTGTCTGAGCCACCAGGGAAGGGTGGCTTATAAATGGTAAACATTTATTTCTCGTAATTCTGGAAGCTGGGAAGTCCAAGATGCCAGCAGATTAGATGTCTGGAGAGACCCTACTTTCTGGCTCATAAGTCTTATTGGTGTGTTCTCATGTGATAGAAGGGGCAGGTAAGTGTTCTGGGCAAGGTCATGAGTACCATGCATGAGGGCGTCACCTTCATCACCCAATCACTTCCCCAAAGCCCTATCTTCTAATACCATCACATTGGTGATCAGTTTCAACATATGAATCTGGAGGGGACAAAAACATTCATTCAATAGCAGTAATCCAGGGTAATGTAAAAATAAAACTGATTTTGCATTGGTTCCTATATGATTTTCCCTGTGTGTTAATGTTTTACACTGACAAGTAATAGGAGCTGAACATAAAGGGTACTCTGCAGAGGAACACAGCAAGGCTCAGAGGAATTCAGGACATTTCAAAATCCCATTCACCCCGTGTTCTCACTCTTGACTCAACTCGATCACTGCTTCGCCTGGAAAGTCCCCTTTGCTTGTTTTTTTCTGATCCTTCTGAATGTTGTCCTTGTCACTGTGAAGCTCAGTGGACTCCTGTCACCCCTTTCCATGCAGCCACTCTTATTTCCTGCAATAAATACCTATATTTACTGTCCCTGTGTCAACTGTAGTGTTTATTCATTAGGAATTAACATACCTTTTAAATCACACTAGTATTTTATTGTTTTGTTGTTGTTTTTGTTATTATTCTGTGTATAAAGTTGCATGGGTTTGAGTGGTCTGTCAATAATCTCATTTTCTTTGAAGCCCTGTTATTTTTAGTGTATAATTTTGTATAATGCAAGGTTTTCTGGAATGTAAATATTGTATTCTAGCAAAAGCACCAATGTGTGTATGTGTGTGTGTTAGTAACTTAGTCGTGTCTAACTCTTTGCGATCGCATAGACTGTAGCCCGCCAGGCTCCTCTGTCCATGGGATTCTCCAGGCAAGGATATTGGAATGGGTTGCCATTTCCTTCTCCAAAAGCACCTATATTCTTAAACAAAATAGAAATGGTCATCTATCTATGTGCTGTTTGAAATCATTTATGTCTTTGATCATCTCTGTGAAGAAGGATACTGATGAATGAGCAGGCTTTGGCTCTGAGTTTGGAATCACTAAGCATTGCTTTTCTGCACCATGCCATGGGGTTTCCTTTATGGATCTCAACTTCTTACAGTGGCAGATACACAAATTTTCTTTTAACCCACCTTCAGAGTGTTTGCCTGTCAGCTGAACATACTGCCCAATTTCTGTTTGACAAATACACAGTTAAAAGATCCAAGAACCAAACCAGGTACTCTATACAAAAACAAGTATGGAAAGAAAGAGGTGAGTTTCTTTGGGGGAATCTTGAAACTGAATTACCCAGTAAGGGCCTGGGGCTTCTTGTGGCATAATATATGATGTAGGGCTTCCCTGGTGGCTCAGACAATGAAGAATCTGCCTGCAATGTAGGAGACCCAGGTTTGATCCCTGGGTCAGGAAGATTCCCTGGAGAAGGGAATGGCAACCCACTTCAGTATTCTTGCCTGGAGAATTCCTTCTTGTGGCATAATGTGTGATAAGAATGACAAATTTTACTCTACTATTTTTTAGACTGTCTTCACCATATTTAAGTGCACACAGTTTAGTAGGGTTAACTACAGTCATGCTGGGAACAGGTCTGCAGAACGTCATCTCTACCCATTAAACTATAACTTCCCTTTCCCCTCTCTCCACCATTATTTTTTAAAATTCCTGACCATTTGCCAATTGAGCAGGTGGTAACTGTATGGTTATCTAAAATTGCCTTTGGCTTGCTGAGTCATAAAAAATTCAAAGAACCAAGGGAATTTACTTCAACCAGGTTTGAGATAAATCCAGGAAAAGAGAGAAATAACTTCTAATCCCAAGAGTAGAAATGTGGTCAAGATGTATCAATTGTTAATTGACAGCGAGGAACCTTTGATCAGTATTAAGCTGGCCCAGGGACTTCGTGGCAACTCAGGGGCCTCCATGGCTGCTTTCTGTCTGCTTGGCAGCCCCGTGGTTCTGCAGAGTACAGGCTAGGAGTGGGGAGCCCTGGCAGCAGCTTGCCCCCTAAATGGCCATGAATAAATCATGAAATCTAACAGCCTCTTCGAAGATCATGCACCCAAAACAGATGTCCTTTATCCTCGAGGAATTTACTCTTTCAGAATAATCTCAGTGAGAAATCCTTGAGGGGTATTTAGATGACCTTCTTCTTGAGACATCATGCTGCTTTATGCTTTGCTAAATGTCTAATCCGTATAATTATATCAAGGCGCCAAGTCTGTCTTGTGTTCTTTGATGTGGAGTGCAAATATAATTCACTGCCCTGTCGTGTGTATCTCTGATATGGAATTTTAAACTTTCCTCCACCAACCTCCAACTTCCACTGGGCCCAAGCAGAGCCTACTGTTAACTTCTCCCCTTTACTATACATTTAATGATATAAATGGACCTCTTCATCCTAGAAGCTATTTGCAGATACTTTAGAACCATTTTCTAGCCATCTTGCTAGAGTGGGTAGCCATTCCCTTCTCCAGGAGATCTTCCCAACCTAGGGATTGAATCCAAGTTTCCTGCATTGCAGGCAAATTCTTTTCTGCCTGAGCTACCAGGAAAGCCCTAGCCATCAAAGATGGTGCTAAATTATTTTAAAGGCTACTCGACTGATATTTAATCATCAAGATAGACTGCTGCCTATGTACTTAAATCCCATATTTTTTTGGAAATAACTAGTTGTTTAATGACTATAAAATGCAACTTTTAGAATAGTGATACTGTGTAATTATAAAACACTGGGCCATGTCTAAGAGGTCTTTCTTTTAAATGTGTAGTTGCTCTTTTCAAAAAGCAATTGGTTGGAATGATATATGTATTTCAGGATGATAGAAGCATCATGTAGAAAAAAATCAGATGACTAAAAACAGGGCTCATTGTTTTTTCCTTGAAACTCACTGCTCCTTTCATATTTTTCTTTGAGTTGAGAGGTTTATTGTCCACATTATAAGGCAGCCAAACGCCNCTAGGTTTTCCCCACTGAACTGTGGGCTTGAGGACAGAAAAACGGAGGGAAGAAGGGAAAGTATTTCCAATAACAGGGACAAAGACAGGGAGGCGGGGAGGACACGTGTGGGCTCCTCCAAGGGACACCAGAGTGGCACACTGATGCTGGGAGCAGGAGATGGAAGGACGGCCAGGGAGCGCGCGAGCAGCTGTCTAGGGCAAGGCCCAGGGCTGAACTACAAACGGGGCTTCATTCAAATGGCGGGTGACATGAACCCCAAGCCAGTATGGCGACAAGAGAACCTGGTGACCCCAGCACATGCCTGAAGGCAGCATGGTCCCTTGGTGGGTGGGGAGGAGAATAAAGTCATCTTCTTACTTCTGAGAAAAAGGCCTCCCTATCTCGGTCAATTCCCCAAGAGTTTGTTGGCCACGTGAGCAGACAGACAAGCGGGCTGCCCTGGGTGTGTGCTAAGTTGCTTCAGTTGTGTCTGACTCTTTGTGGCCCAGCTCTCTGTCCACGCGATTCTCCAGGCAAGAACGCTGGAGTGGGCTGCTGTTTCCTTCTCCAGGGAATCTTCCCGGCCCAGACTTGAGCTCTGGGGATACCGAGTCCCTATCCTCTCCTCTACTTATCCCACAGCCAAAAGGCTGGGCAGACCACTTTCTGGCTTGGGGTTCTAGTTTGCTTTGTATAAAACAGAGGCCTGGGATGGCATCCCACATAGAGCAGAAGAAAAAAACGGTAACTTACTGGCCCGGCTAGTTCACAGCGCCCCATAAATAATGTAGCCACCGCCTCTCCCAGCCCTGCCCACGAGACAGCGGAGCCTCAGGGACAGCTGAGGGAATGAGACACCAGGGCTGCCGCTTTGGGAACACAGAGGAGCCCGGAGCCTGGGTCGGAGGAAGGGCCATTTGAGAGGAGCCAGAGACCCAAGGGGACTCTCAGGAGGAAGGAGGATTTGCCTCAGCTGAAAAAAAAAATAGGGACCAGCGGGGACAAGTTACAGGGAATCAGGTTCCAGAGAGAGCTGGCTGACCAGTGGCTGTGGCTGATGAGCACCCAAGTTCTAGATATACGACTGGACAGGTCATTTCCCAAACCCCTTTTCACCTTGATAAGCATCACTGTCACCACCCTCATCATTACACATCACCGTGTTCTGAACAGCTGCTAGATGCCTCATAAACAGATCAGCACGTCTCCAACACTAACTGATAATACTATCATCTGGAGATCTTGCAAAAATGCAGTTTCTGAATCTCTTGGTCTGAGGTGGGGCCTGGATGTTGTATCTTTCATTTGAGTGATGCTGAGGCTGCCGGTCCATAAACCACACTTGGAGGGGCACAGCTTGATACACACTTTTACTACGTGTTCAAAAAACCCCATGAGGCAGGTGCTGCTGTTATCCCACAGCTGAAGAAACCTAGAGCCAGACAGGCTGCATCCTAGCACTCTAGGCTGAAATGTGATCCCTGATCTGGCCCTCCAAGCACTACTCTGACTCTGCAAAGAGCAAGCAGCAAGATACACAGACCCGGCCCTAGGGCTGCAGGAAGCCCAGTAGGCAGGCTGGATCCTGCTTTATATCTGGGTTCAGAAGAAGCCAAAGAATTGACGCTTTTGAACTGTGGTGCTGGAGAAGACTCTTGAGAGTCCCTTGGACAGTAAGAAGATCAAACCAGTCAGTCTTAAAGGAAATCAACCCTGAATATTCATTGGAAGGATTGCTGCTAAAGCTCTAATACTTTGGCCACCTGAGAGCCAACTCATTGGAAAGACCCGATGCGGGCAAAGGCTGAAGGCAGGAGGAGAAGGGGACGACTGACAGAGGATGAGATGGCTGGATGGCATCACCGATTCAGTAGACGTGAGTGTGAGCAAACTCTGGGAGACTGTCAAAGGCAGGGAAGCCTGGCATGCTGCAGTCCATGAGGTCACAAAGAATAGGATACAACTTAGCGACTGAACAACAATAAGTAAACCAGATAGAGTAGAGTGGGGATCCCCAAACAAATAACCCCCAATTACAACTGCAAAGGACCTGGGCGAGCTGTAATGTCACCTTAGAAATGGTCAGGATCCACAACCATGTGAAAAAGAAAACATAAAAGAAAAGCCCTTTGTGCAGAAAACATCACACACCAGATAGACACACACCGGAAGTATTGAGTCACCACCATCAGTGGTGTGATTATGGCTGATTCTGTCACATTTTCAGGTTTCCTGTGGACACTGGACCTGATCGGCTTCTACCAGGAGGTGGGGGAGCCTGTCCCGAGCATCTCTCCAGGCTTCCATCCCCAGCCCTGCCACCAGGTCCCTCCCCAGGTCATGTGAGGGGTACAGTCCACAGCATCCCTCCCCTTCTTCCAGGGACACCCCTAGGTGAGCTCAGCCTTCAGGGAAACAAAAACAAAGCTTCAAGAGGAAGTTTCTGACCAAAGCAGGAGCACCACTGGACTCTACGCTTCTTAAAGCATGAGGCAGGAATCTTCGACTTCCAGAACTAGGTACCTGTCACAGCTTTGTCCCCACAGCCACCCTTCCCCACCCCATCCAGCAAGAGGAAGGGCTCCCAGGGTCCTCTGATGAAAGCAGCTGCATAAGCCCCTCTACCATAAAACCATTCCTGGGCTTTTATTTTCTGATTGGGGCTTGCCTAATCCACTAATTACCCCTGTCCATCAAGTGGATGACAGCCTTGCGGATAATCAGCGGTTGCCTCCTTCCACGCCCACCCTCACCCACCTACCCAAGCTCACCAGCAATAAAAATGCCTATGAAAAGAACCTTACAGCTCTGTGCACACTTCGTGGATGCTGGCACCTCCCACTTCAACAGATTTTCCTTCCCACCAAACTCCACAAGCCCCAAACCCCACCCTGGCTGCTAGGAATAACACCTGAGCAGGAACCACCAAAAAGGGCTGTGCCTGTTACATTTACAGGCATTACTCTTTTTTTTAGTGTCTTTCCACTGAATGTCCATCTCTCTGCCTGGATAGAAGGCCCTGATGAGCAGCCATACCCAGTGTCTAAAAGGATCGGTGTGGTCTGCTGGGTGGAGTCAGGCTGCCCAGGTTCAGATCTCCCCAGACCTACATGACTCACTCATCCAGTGACACTTTATCTTCATCTGTAAACGATGACCATGGTAATCCCCTCCTCAAAGGATGCTAACGAGGGTAAGTCAAAGAAAAGGAGGGTGCAGAAGGGTGACTAGCACCTTTAACTCCAGAAATGCTAGCAACTGCCATTTTATTGAGTCACGTACAAGGCCACTTGGACATTTCATGAGCACCTACTACGCACAGGTTGGGCTTCCCTGGTGGATCAAACGGTAAAGAATCTGCCCACAATGCAAGAGACCTGGGTTCGATCCTTGGGTCAGGAAGATTCCCTGGAAAAGGGAATGACTGGCTACCCACTCCAGTATTCTTGCCTAGAGAATTCCATGGACAGAGGAGCCTGGCAGGCTACAGTCCATGGGGTGGCAAGAGTCGGACATGACTGAGTGACTAACAGTACTATGCACAGGCACCGGGTGGGGCTTAAAAGAAGCCAAGGTACTGAAGAATGCTGCTGTGTGAGCCACTGATCCCGGAGGGCACCACACTCTAGATACAAAGCCCTGGAAGGTGCAACTGGTACAAACTTCTGGACGGGAGTGATTCCTCACCGGGGTCTTAGATGACTGTAGCCCACCAGGCTCCTCTGTCCATGGGATTCTCTAGTCAAGAATATTGGAGTGGATAGCCATTCCCTACTCCAGGGGATCTTTCTGACCCAGGGATCTAACCCACATTTCTTGTGTCTCCTGCTTTGGCAGGCAAATTCTTTACCACTAGTACCACCTGGGAAGCCTGGAAGAAGAGGGGGAAAGAAAGGACGGGAGGAAGCCTTCCCTGCAAAAGAAAAAGAATTAGCCAAGGATAGGAAGCATAGGAGATCACGCTACATTCAGACATGAGTCACTTTGTTCACCTGGAAGACATCCCAGGAAGGTGTGATTTACGGGACGAGAGTCGGGGGGGGAAGAGCAGGGAGATCCCACCCACTCCACAAGCTGCAGAGGAGGCTTGTGGTGGCTCAGGGAGGCCCAGGAGCCACCCCCACTTCACAAGCTCCCAGAGACTCACCACCAGGGAATGCCTGATCAACCCACAGATGCCTGCACCCAGCCCCAAGTCAACACAACCAGAAACCTGGGGGTGGGGCCCAGGGGTCTGCACTTAACACATTCCCCAGGGGACACTCACGCTCTGATGGCCGAAATCACACAGATCTGAGACTCATCACTCTAGACAACAGGCCACAGCCGTCTGAGGCCTTGGATACTGTGGCCTCAGCGATTTCTCGGTCCTGATGTACAGGCCATGCTCCTGTAGGAGTAATCCCCAGTGATAATCACCTGCACAGGGGAATGTGAATAGACACACAGTTTCTGAAAGGCATTCAGCAACGGGTTTCAAAAAAGCCTTGAAAGTATGTGCCTTTGACTCAGGATAAATCTGGAGAAACCACCAATGTAAATCAAGGTGTAACTGCAAGGATCTATTGGCTGAAGAGCTGCTCAAGGTGAAACACTGGACACAGCCTGATCACAAATCACTATGGAACTGGGCTCCTGACTCAGGGCCTTTGAACATGCTCTTTCTGTGCCTGGAACATTCACTATTTCTCTGATGTCCACATACTTCATAAGTTACCGCCCAAATGTCACCTTCTCTTTGAGGTAAGGCTTTCCCCAACCACCCTATTTAAAAACAACCGCACAGGGCCTGCTTTATCACACACACTCCTTCTAAAATACAACACAACTGACTTATTCAGTTTGTCTGTCCCAGATGCCCATCCCTTGTCCACTAGAATGTAAGAGCCAAGAGGACAGAGACTTGAGTCCATTTGGTTAACTGCTGTGTCCTCAGCACTTACAGCTTCCCAGGTGGCTCAGAAGGTAAAGAATCCACTTGCAATTCAAGGGATGCAGGTTCAATCCCTAGGTCAGGAAGATCCCCTGGAGAAGAAAACGGCAACCCACTCCAGTATTCTTCCTTGGAGAATCCCCATGAACAGAGGAGCCTGGCGGGCTACAGTCCATGGGGTCACAAAGAGTCGGCCAAGACTGAAGTGACTTAGCACACACATGCCCCTCAGCACCTAACACAGAGCCTGACCCACAGCAGGTCCTCCAATAGGCGTCAACTAAACCAATTAACTATGAACAAAACAACGGACCACCGCCCAGCCATTAAAACTAACCCAGCTTCTGATCACAAGCACCGAAAGCGTTAAGTGAAAAGCTAAGTGGAAAAAAAAATTTCTGGCAGGGCAAAGGCTGCAATAGCCTTCCTCTAAAAGGTGTGTCCATAACCCACTTTGGAATCAAGTGGTTATGGGTGACTTTTATTTTTTACTAACCTGAGGTCTCCAGGTTTTTTTTTTCTTCCATTAACTTTCAATTAGTTGCATAATCTTAGAGAAGTAATCCCTCGAGAAACGCTCTCAAAACATTTGCTAACGCTTCATGCTAAATGTAGGGGAAAGCTTCCTTCTCCGTGATTTAATTAGGGTGTCCCTAATTAAGGCCAGCCCAACATCAAAGAGGCCAGGTTCCCAGGGACCCTGGCTCCAGGTCTACTCCTGGTGGCAGGATGACCCCCCTCCCCCAGCAGTGGCTTGGAGTCTCCCATCAGCTGTCTCCTCCTGGCCCTGCTCCCCGCTACTTGCTTCCTATTGGGGTGCTTCATCCAATTATCCAGGTCCCAGATCACATCCTGCTGGAGAGCCGGCTTTGAAGGTTCAGTAAACAATCACTTCAAAACAAAAAGGGACCATTAAACCAAACTCAAAGACTTCCTTAATGGCCTCGCACTCAGCTGCCGCCGGGCTGCAGCAAGCCCAGCCTCAGAAGTGAGACTTAGAGGTCTTCCTGGGAACTAATCTTGCCGCCATTCCAACCGCCTCCCCTACACGGCCCCCCTTTCCTGTTGTGCAATCCTGTGGGCTGCAGAGCTGTTACTGCGGAGACCCTGACGGGGTGGGGGTTCTCCAGCAAAACAAACATGTGTCATGCGGTTGTCACCTCGGACAACCATGTCAGACCCTTGTGAACCGCACCCCGCCTGCGCCCCACACACTTCCTCTGTGGACAAGTCAGCAGCCCAATGATTTCACATTGTTGGCTGGTCCAGCTCCCTCCTGAAATAAAGGGAGGCACAGCTCAGAAGAGGGCCTAGATTTTTACTGCTTTATCTGGTTCATCCTGAGTCCTAAAGTTATCAGTAGGATGATGATCAAAGTGATCACTGATTTATACCCACTACGGAATCTGAAAAGGAAATCCTTAAATGCTGTAAGAGACAGCTCAGCCCTGTGGATTAAGGGCACAGACTCTGGAGCTAGACTGCCTGGGCTCAACTCCCAACTGTTCCTCTCCTTAATTGCATGATGGGGGCAAATGGCTTACCCACTCTGCACTTCATTTTCCCATCTGTAAAATGGGAATTATGGCAATAACTCCTTCACTGATATAGATGCATTTGTAACTACCTTCCTGGGTTGCTGGGAGGATTAACAGTCTCCGTAAACCACTAGTATAGTGCCTGGTTGTACCATACAAATGCTTGTTAAGTAAAATAAACGCCAGGGGAAGGTTTTGTACCTGTACCAATACCCTCCCCCTGGTTCTGTCTCCCAGCTCCAAATGAGAATCAGAGGTCTTCCCCTGGCCCCTCTCAAAATCTCATGCTGACATCTATCACAGCACTGATCCCACTGATTTCCAGTTACTTGTCTGTGACTCCTCTAGACTAAACAACTTTCAGGCAAGGTCACAGATGTATTTCTACCCGCCTCCCCCCTCAGCAGTGCCTGGCAGAGAGCAGGCACTTTGTCATATCTATTGAATATGTGTACCGCATTCTCTCAAATTATTTACATGCTGAAAGTTGAAAAGCATTTCATTCTTGTCTCTACTGCATTATCAAGGTGAAGGTACAGGCTTCTTGTATTTTCGGAAACATCTGAGTACCACTGTGGGCAGGGTACTCTGCTAGAAATTATCAGAAGATTTCTGGGTTCCCTTGTGGCTCAGCTGGTAAAAAATCTGCCTGCAATGAGGAAGTCCTGGGTTTGATCCCTGGGTTGGGAAGATCCCCTGGAGACGGGAAAGGCTACCCACTCCAGTATACTGGCCTANCTGGCTTACTTCACTCTGTATAATAGGCTCCAGTTTCGTCCACCTCATTAGAACTGATTCAAATGTATTCTTTCTAATGGCTGAGTAATACTCCATTGTGTATATGTACCACAGCTTTCTTAGCCATTCATCTGTTGATGGACATCTAGGTTGCTTCCATGTCCTGGCTGCACTTTTTGTTTTTAAAATTTTCTGCCATGCAACTTTCAATGAAAATTTTCATTGGCTAAGATGTACTTGAAGTTATTTCTGTTACCTTAAGAGCTCGGCCTTTCACAGCCATCGAATTCCAGCATTCTTCTTTGATGATTTCAGCCAAATATCTCTTGGCTAGGTTTTGCATCTCAACATCCTTTCTTATCTTAAAGAACACAGAAGAGAAAAATAATGTTGAAAGTGTGGCCTCAAAGAAAATAGCTCGACTGTAAATTCCTTAACCAGATGCACTTGGAGGGGGTATTCCCCTATTTTTGAGAATCTAAGGTTTAGTCTGTAGGCTCAGGATTTCCTTCCTTGAGGATCAGGGTGTCAACATGAACACCACAAAGGGGAAGCAGGTCCTACACAGGAGCCAAGGCAGGTGTACGGGCCGTTGCACAGCTGTGTTAGCTAGATAGCCATACACACTTCACAGAGCTGGCTGGCTGGTGCAAGGCGGTGAAGCCAACCCACCATGCCAAGTATTCTTGTTTCATTAGAAAAGTTTGAAATAGCTAAAAATTTTGGCTTAATTCTTGTCAATGTATATTCAAAGTGCCAGTTTGTGACCTCAGTCTTGGGGTCTTTACTAAATTCTTCTTCTTTTATTTACATCTACCATGAAATGAATGTTCTACTACTCCTGGGGATCGTATGATGTACTTTTTCCCATTTAGAAACATATGTTACCTCAATTAGTTTTTATCTCCTTAACTGATTCTATTACCTAATATTTAAGTGATGAAGTATTCTTATTTCAATAAAATTTACCAAGAGCTAGCCTGAAAGTGATACCCAACAATCTTGAGTTGTTAGGGTCCTCTTCAGAATCTTTTTTCAAAAATTTATTTTTTACTGAAGTGTAGTTGATTTACAATGTTGTGCAGACCTTTTTTGTTGTTGTTGTTAAAATTTCACTTTGTTGGAGGAATCATTAGAAAACTAGCTGAGAATAGTATCTCTCAGATTCATTCATTCACCCATTCATTTATTTTTTATTTTATTTTATTCATTGTCTGAACAAATATCATGTTTAATTTGCATTTTGTTTTTGATTTTGTCCATTGAGTTAATGGCTAAAACAGTTTAAAATTACTTTTTCTTAAATAAACAGCTCTTTTGGCTTATCAGTTGTCAGAATCTGACTGATTTCCAGGGCCCTTCCAGGCTTTCCCTTTACTACTTCTGAAGCTACTTGATCAACCCTTTCAGAAAAACATTAATACTGTGGGACAGTATTACTATTACACATTAATTAATGTCTAGGTGGTCATTATTGGGCTTTGGTCTCTTCCTTATTGGTGGGATCCTGGCCAGAGCTGGTTAGTAGCCTGGTCTCTTTAGGACAGGGATCCCTTGCTCTCCCCAGGGACAAATATTCTGCTCCCAGATGTATTTATNGCCTCTTCCCAGTCTATCAGTCCCCAGGTAGACTGTCTCTTTGAAATGTCCCTCAAATTTACTCCTACTGTCTGTATCTGTACCTTCAACATTTCCCTCCTGGTTGGTTTCATTATGCTGCTGACCAGTAACTCTGGTCTAGTCTTTCCCTTCACCTATCTGTTTCCTTCCACAGTTGCCTTTATTAAATGCAGGCACCTACTGACAAATCCCTAATGTAGTCTACTGCATAGAAGATCAGGTCCAAGTCCCTGGGCAGCACATCCAAGGCCCCCGGTCATGCACCTGTTCAGCATCACCTTCGCCCGGTCACCAGGCAGGCTTGTCATTCTTGGCCTCCATCCCCTGGCATATACGGTTTCCTTTGCTGGAAGGCCCTACCTGCTTCCTCATTTCTCTTCTACTCCCAAACATGGCAAGTATGAGACCGATCCAGGCTTTGTGGGGACCTGAGTCTTATACAATCTGGGGAGTCCAGTGTAAGAAAAAGAATACACTAAAACAACTATACCATAATAAATTTTCTTTTAATGAAGAAGAAATGGCAACTCACTCTAGTATTCTTGCCTGGGAAATCTCTTAGAGAAGCCTGGTAGGCTACAGTCCATGGGGTCCAGAAGAGCTGGACACGACTTAACTACTAAACAATAACAACGATGGCAGTTCTGGTCATTATGTGAGAATATAAAGTTGTAAGGAATTGGGAGTTGGGGCTAAAACAAAAATCCTATTGCTTACAGATGTGACTATCTATTTGGAAAAAACAAAAGCTACAGGCATATATAAAAACTAAAATTTTTTTAAATGAAAAAAGAAAAAGAGTACACAATTATGCCTTCTTGTGTGTGAGTGCGCGCGTGCTCAGTCACTCAGTTATGTTCGACTCTTTTGTGACCCCACGGACTGTAGCCCCTGAGGCTCCTCTGTCCATGAGATTCTCCAGGCAAGAACACTGCAGTGGGCTGACATGCCATCCTTCAGGGGATCTTCCCAACGCAGGGATCGAACCTGTATCTCTTGCGTCTCCTGCATTGGCAGGCTGGTTCTTTACCACTGGTGCCACCTGGGAAGCCTTGCATCCTCATATTTTTCTAGAATTAGGAAAATAGGGGCAGGCATTGGGAGGGTCCCAGACAACTGAGGAAGCCTGAGCTTAAGCTTGGTTGGCTTCTTGATAAATCTGCCTCTGAGCTATTCCTCAATGACTCTTTTTGAACTATTGTTTGTTAAAATTTCTCTGTCTGGTAGAGTGATGAAGATAGAGTGTGCTCAATAAAGATTTATTGAATTAAAGAATAAAATTCTACTCCCACCCAAGTGTGGGTCTGTCTTCCAGAATTTTCTCAAACAGCTAAATGTTGATTCTCTTTTTTCTCCAGGGTGCTTTGTAGACACATTCAATATGGCACTTTGAACAATAAGTAGCAATAGTGTGTTTTTGTTTCTTGTGGATCAGGAACCTTATAATATACCAGTAAATCCCTAAACCTTATAGTACACCTGAAACAACTTGAATAACTTGTGACTCTCACTCCCAGAGTTCCTGATTCAGTTGAGCTGGATGGAGCTGGGGATTTACGTTTTTGACAAGTTCCTGGGTGGTGCTGGTGGCCAAGTTCTACAGGAATTACACCCCATTCCCTCAAAGCACATTCTGAGCTCATGCTAGGTGCTTGAATATATATTAAACTGAAAAAGAATTAAGCATCTTATAAAATTTTATCTTTCTATACTTTCAGAAGGTAAAAAATTATGGTGTCTTACATGTAGTCTTTAAAAATTGAATTTTCTGTTAATAATTAATGTAACTAACAATATTTATTGAGTAACTATATATTGCTTTGCAAATTAATAATCATTTGTTGTTCCACTCTTAGATCATGTTTTAAAGGGGAGGAAAATAAAAAGAATTTTAAAGGTTCATACTGTTCCTTATATATTTGCTATAGTACTTGGGGGTTTCCTGGTGCCTCAGATGGTAAAGAATCTGCCTGCAATGCGGGAGACCTGGGTTCAGTTCCTGAATCCAGAAGATGCCTTGGAGAAGGGCATGACAACCTATTCGAGTATTCTTGCCTGGAGAATCCCATAGACAGAGGAGCCTGGTGGACTATAGTCCATGGGGGCACAAAAAGTTGGACATGACTGAGCGACCAACACTACAAAAACTACTATAGTACTTGGGGAAATATTTAACAACAGTTACCAAATCTTTATTCTAGATTAGGGCCTATTGTTTTTCTTATTACAAAGATAACAACCAAAGACTAAAGGAAGGGAGACTATCATGAGGTTATTAAAATCATATACATAATGACATGAGTTTTTACTGTTAAAATGTTAATATTAAAAAGGTGGTACTTGATTAAATTAATACCCATAAGAATGTGAATTTTTAATGTGAAAACTGTTATGTATGATAAAACATTTAATTCCATGGTACTTAAGATGTATACAACAATACAGAGACTAATACAGTTTTGAAAAAGCAAAGGAAGATGACAGAGTGGAGGCAAAGTAGAGCATAATGTTAAGAAAATTTTATGAAAAAAATTTATTCAACAAGGAAAGACTTTAAAAATTTTAGAGTAGTAATACTGGTGATTTGCTTTGTTTATCTAAAAATTTAGATGAGTTTCTGAGGACCAAAAGGAAGAAAAGGGGAAAGACACACACACACACACACACACACACAAAGGAAGGAAAGAGGAAAGACACACACACACAAAGGAAGGAAAGAGGAAAGACACACACACACACGCACACACACACACACACAAAGGAAGGAAAGAGGAAAGACACACACACACACAAAGGAAGGAAAGAGGAAAGACACACACGCACACGCACACGCACACGCACACACGGAAGAAAGAAAGAAATGAAGAGAGGCTTTGAAAGGTTGTGAAGCCCAGGGAGTTCCTTGCTGTTGCAGTGGTAACGCCTGCGCTCCACAACTAGAGAAACCCACACACTGAGAAGCTGTGCACAGCAGTGAAGCCCCAGCACACACATGCAAGAATTATGAAGCCCAGGCACTCTTACTCATAGAATCAGTTCAGAAGGAAATTACCAAACTTTCTACCAGGAATAAAAGCTCTTTGTTTACCTGAAGCCTTGAGGTTATTAGGGATTAAGGACCAGGACTGCTCACCATTCCCCATGGGGTATACGTCCATGTGTGGAGATGCCCTGGATATGGGGTGAACTGGGCACTCTTGCCCAGTGTGCTGGCTCCCCCTTTAAGAGATCTTAGCATTTTCTTAACATCAAAATCGGAAACTTATAGGTAAAGTTTTTAAAGACCATGTGTGTGTGTTAGTCACTTAGTTGTGTCCGACTCTTAGGCCCTAATTTACCCTAGAAACCCACAATCTAGAACTAAAGTTTAAAAAATTTATTAAAAATTTAATTTCAATTTTAATATGCAACAGAGGTTTGGATTATGTGAACTCACGACATGCCTGCAGCTAACAAAATGGTCCAGGAAAGAATTTCAGTGGGCATTTCTGATCATCTGCTATAAGAAGCAGATTGTTGCTTTGAGAATCAATTTTTTTCTTTCTTTCATATGTCATTCACAACATAAACATACTTTAAAAAAAATGCCTGTTTCTTTTCTTCCAAATCCTTCCAAATTAAACAAATGTGGTCATGCAGTTTATAATGAAATCTTTCTTGCCCCTAGCTATTGAAACAACTAGACTGAACAAGTGGAGAATTAGAGAAACAAGGCAGTACATGCATATAAGTACACTCACAAAGAAATTCACAAAGAGAACAGAAGGGCAGCAGGTTACTATTATTAAAGCCTGGGAGTGTGTGGATGTCACAACGTAGTGACCATTGCTTCACTTAGACAACTGTGAATTGCTTATAGAGGCTTTGCTTGTGGCACGAGGGCCTCAGGTGACAAGGAGACATGGGGATAGAAGTGTAACTGCACCCTCTCCCACCCCTCACCACAACCATGCCTTTTAGCAGAATGTGTTACTCGCTATGTGTACTCAATATATGGACCATATCTGATCCTGGCCCTTGAGATTAGCACTTGGATGTTAGAGAAGAATGTGACCTCTTTGTGCTAAGGCCTGAAGGAGTGAAGGAGAGATATTCTAAGCTACCTCTCTACACTTCTCTTTACCATGGTCCTACCAAACCTTGCAACGACTTTCCAGGCGGGTCAGTGGTGAAGAATCTGCCTGCCAGTGTGGGAGACATAGGAATCATGGGTTCAATTGCTAGGTGGGGAAGATCCCCTGGAGGAGGAAACAGCTACCCACTCCAGTATTCTTGCCTGGAGAATCCCATGGACAGAGGAACCTGGAGGGCAACTGAGTCAGATGCAACTGAGCATGCACACACACCAAACCTTTCAAGCGTAGGGAGGGAGATTGGATAACTAAAAGAATTTTTTACTCCCAGGTCTCATTTATAGCTCTTTACTTGTCCCATGTAATTTGAAAGGCTTCACTGCATCTTTGACCGTTAATAGGACAAATGGTGAGGCTTGAGCAGGACCAGCAGTTAGTGCTCAGAACAGACTTAATTGAACTGATGTTAACCAGTTGCCAGATTAATGGATGGTCTCCACGCTCTCTGGAAGGGAAACTGACTAAGGCCCAAGACTTACTGGACAGCTGAAGTCCACAGGTTACTCGCTATGGAATATCTGTGTACCACTGCCCTGCTATTTGAACACTCACCAGTAATTAGTCATATTTCTTCTGAACCCTGTTGTTGCCTATCATACTAAGAGAATAGGAGTGGAAGTGAGGCATGCACCTTCCATTTCACTCCTTAATGATGAAGTGCCTGCTGTACATCGCCACCCCCCAACTCCTGCCACCCTATGTATCTGTTCCTGTAGCAGCTGTTTTTAGCAATAGCAGCTGGATTCAGTTTGTAGTTTCTTCTGTCTTTTCAGCATGTGTGTCACTGTACATCAGAGAGATCAGTACCATCTGGTCAGCAAACCCCTCCATCCTCAGAGGTTGGATCTCAGCTCTGCAGAGTGTCTGACCAAAGCTCCTGGGGCATCAGCATCAGCCAAGCAGTGGTCTGAAACCTCAGACTTCTGCATTCTGGCTTCGAGGGAGGCTTTGTGCAAGTCTCAAGTCTAATGTGCTATGCTTAGTTGCTCAGTAGTGTCCAACTCTCTGCAACCCACTGGACGGTAGCCTACCAAGCTCCTCTGTCCATGCAATTCTCCAGGAAAGAATAGAGGAGTGGGTTGCCATTCCCTTCTCCAGGGGATCTTCCCAACCCAGGGATTGAACCCTGGTCTCCTGCATTGCAGGCGGATTCCTTACTGTCTGAGCCACCAAGGAAGCCCTCAAGTCTAATAATCCTTACCTATTCCCTCTGTTCATGTGTCCATGGATCAGACACTAAGCCCTGCTTGTACTGAATATTCAAGAGAAAGTAGACTTCTGATCACAGCTGTTGAGCCTCGGGGTGGACCATTTTCAGCACTGGGTTTGTATTATGCCTAAGATTGTCCATTCCTGGAAGAAACAATCTTTTGCTTTAGATCACATCGTGCGTGTGCGTGCTGTATCAGACTTTTAGTGACTCCATGAACTACGGCCTGCCAGGCTCCTCTGTCCATGGACATCTCCAGGCAAGGATACTGGAGTGGGTTGTCATTTCCTTCTCCAGGAGATCTTCCCAACCCAGGGACTGAACCTGCATTTCCCACATTAGTAGGCAGATTCTTTTTTTACTGAACCACCTGGGAAGCCCAGACCACATCATACCTCTGCTTAAAAAGTCAGCTTTCCACTTTCCTCAGAACAAACTCCAGTTTTATATGGTTTCCTCCCAGGCCTTGAATGACCTTGCCCCGGGGTATATCTCAGACCTTGTGACTTACTCCTCTTCTTTTTATTTATTGCAGTCCAGCCACACTAACTTTTTTTTTTCCCATAAAGCAACTAAGCTCTGCTAGGCAAATCTGCCTTTGTGCTTACAATGGTATTTGTCTGGAATGTTTTCTTTTGAGACCTTCGCATGACAGGTTACCATCTTATTATCACCTTTTAAAAGAGGCTTTTACTGAGGTTTCAAAGAATTCCATTTTCTCAATATAATCCCCTTTATTTCTCTCATAGCATTTATCATAATCCTTAACTACCTTGTTTTCTTCTCTATTTGCCTCTTTTCTTCTCCATGACTAGAATATAAGCTTGTAGGAGCATCTATTTTGTCTACCTTGTTGATTACCTCTTTAAATAGCTATTGGAATAAAAAATAAATTTAGCTTTTGTCACTGTCTAAAATATGCAAATAAATGCAAATTATGAGTGTTATCCTTCAGAGGAACATAGAAATTCAAAGTACCTAAATATAACATTTTTATTCTCCTAAGTCTACCCAGAACAAGTGGACAGCTGTTTTCACAGGTTAGACCATTCATGTGCTACACTAAGTCTTCTTGGAAAGAGAGATCAGCAGGAAGGGGGTTAAGCATAGTTTCGATGCAAAACTCTGTCAATACAAAACAGAGTGAGGAAGAGCTGTTGCAAACCATTCACCAATGCATTTGCTTTCAGCAAATGAATATCACTAATCTTGTGGGCTTAGGCTGTTCATCCCATCTGGTCACACTTCATCATGAGCCTGAAGGTGTCTGCAAACATGCCCTGAACACTGACTCAAAAGGAAAAAGGTATAATCTTGTCACATAAGCAAAAATTTAAGGCAGAGTACAAGAATCAGTAAAACTGATGACATTTTCTTTCATGAAGCCCTGTCAAGTTATATTAGTCCAAGGGGCTTATCCGACTGTCTGATATTGACTCATCTTCCTTTTCCAAACACATCTGAGGCCCCCTTGAATCAAACGGTTGACCATAACATGTCATGCACCAAAGTTTGGGGTCTGACTAAAGATATTACACTTCTAGAGAACTGTATTTCATTAGAAAATTTCTGTTTGTCCCCATGTCTTGGCACACTCTTATAGTACCATAACTATACTATCCATGATATAGCATTTATATACATGTAAGCTAATAAAATCCATATGAAACTTTATCTAGACTACTCATAGAATGATTCCCCAATTGATAGATTATCCAAGTTTTATATTTCTCCCACTGAAAGTATTTATTACCCTTCCTTGCAAATACACATATAATATACAGGGACACTGGGTGGACAAAGTCAACAAGATGAATCTCATCTATGAATTCGGTCTCAGGAAAAATGATGCTAGCCTGCCCACAACCCCGCTCACTACTCCATAGCCATGTTATCCCACAATTACTCCCTGTCGAGGTGGAGAATTTAGCTGTATAAGGATACAGTCTTCAGATTGCTGCTCATGTTTGGTCATTATGACCCTACTGAAAGAGTAGAACTGACTTTCTCTGCTGTCAACAACCCAAGTCTCTTCAAATTTTACAAATGTGCAGATACAGGCAAGCTTTCTTCCTGATCCTACTGTTTATCTTTTTAAGGTCTTGACGAAGGTTAGTATACACCTCTCCTAAATCACAATCTCTCACAATCATAGACATCATGCTCGGAGTCACTGAGGGAAAGCAGTAAAATGAGAAACTTGTCTGTAACTTCATAAACAGAGGATTTAACACTAGGGCTTTCTACTGCTGATGGTTTGGACCAAAGAGTCCTATTTCCCAGATGGACGTTTGGCAGGACTCTGATTCTAAACCACTGCATAGTGAAATAGAGAGAACACAGATGTTACAAAGCAATGATGCTTCTCTGTGCTTGCTAGATGCCACCATTTATGACATTGGGGACATTCCTGATTTACAGTCTCCCTCAGTGGGATGAGGCCACCTTTCTCAAGCTTGGACTTCCAAGACTTCCTATCCTTTTGTCCAGGTATGTGCCAGAAAGAAAGACAAAGCTTTCAAAAGCAGCAGACAGTTAACAGTGTCCTGCAAGACCTTATCTTCCCAGAGTTACACAGCCACGGTCCCTGTGGATAGGAAAAGCCTCTGTGGACAGCAGTAAACTGCACTGGTAAGAGGTGGGTGGGGGATGGAGCTCAAGGGTGAACAGCCCTAGAATCGCTGATTCATTCATTCTTTCTTTCTTCTCCTACCAGAAGAGGTTCACATGGGGGTGGGATAAGGGTTGACTTGAAGGAAGCTGAAGTTTGCCAACTTTTCAAGTGTTCCTGACGTTTTAACTTAGGTATTGACATCCTCAGGTGGCACAGCAGTAAAGAACCCACCTGTCAATGCAGGAGATGCAAGAGACATGGGTTTGATCCTTGGGTCCGGAGGATCCCCTGGAGGAGTGCATGGCAACCCACTTCAGTATTCTTGCTTGGAGAAGTACCATGGACAGAAGAGCCTGGCCAGCTATGGCCCACGGGGTTGGCAAAGAGTCAGACACGACTAAGCACATTTGCGAACACACACAGAGGCATCTTAAGTGACCAGCTGACACCAGGACTTTGAGCCAAATGGAAACTGTCAACTAGGTCCTCTCCCATTTTCCTTCTAGATCCCCTTTCCCACCAGTTTTGTGAGTCAGAATCTTGATGGGAATCTCTGCTCAGCCCCATCTGTTATTCCTCATTCACCCTGACACTGCAAAAAAACCATCTCTCCACTCTTGTTGAAAACAATTATTGTTTAAAGAGTAAATGTAGTTTGGGTCACCAAAGCCTGATTATTTGAAACCACATTGCTGCTGCTCTAATTGCTTCAGTCGTGTCCAACTCTGTGAGACCCCATAGACGGAAGCCCATCAGGCTCCCCCATCCCTGGGGGTCTCCAGGCAAGAACAATGGAGTGGGTTGCCATTTCCTTCTCCAATGCATGAAAGTGAAAAGTGAAAGTGAAGTCGCTCAGTAAGTGTCTGACTCTTCCGTGACCCCATGGACTGCAGCCTACCAGGCTCCTCCATCCATGGGATTTTCCAGGCAAGAGTGCTGGAGTGGGTTGCTATCGCCGTCTCCAAATATAAACATACAAATGTGGAAGATTCTATATAGTACACCAAATAAATAGACAATTTCTAAATCTCCACCTTCCATTCCTCTTCTAATTCTTCTTGTATAGAACAAACCAATTAATCACTCTTTAACAACACTTCCGATGTCTCTGCCATACCCTCAAATTTATAACGACTACAAATTGCCTATAGAACAAAACTCTCAGATTTTAATCTTGGTAATTTAAAGCTCTCCATTAATTTAGTGAAAAAAATACACGCCAAGAACTTCCCTAGGCATTGCTGAAGATACAAAATGAGCCTAAGAAGATTCCTGCTTTCAATGAATTTACAACCTAATTGAGAGAATGTAAGGGTAGAATATATGTGCCACACAGGAGGCATCCAGAACAGCAGCAATTATACACTAGGTATTTATTTGTGTGGTGTGCCAGTGGTTCACATCTGTTATCATGAATCCTCATAACAACCCAAGAACCTGAATGTTGATATCTCCATTTACAGATAACTAGAGCAACATGATGCTGAAGCTGAAGCTCCAGGACTTTGGCCTCCTCATGCAAAGAGGTGACTCATTGGAAAAGACTCTGATGCTGGGAAGGGTTGGGGGCAGGAGGAAAAGGGAACGACAGAGGGTGAGATGGCTGGATGGCATCACCGACTCAATGGACGTGAGTCTGAGTGAACTCCGGGAGTTGGTGATGGACAGGGAGGCCTGGTGTGCTGCGATTCATGGGGTCGCAAAGAGTCGGACATGACTGAGTGACTGAACTGAACTGAACTGATAGCAACAGCAGCTGCCCAGCTCCTGGCCGCACCAGGCACTTTGTATACAGCATCACACTTAAACCCTCTCATTTTACAATGAGTGTAGGTGATTTGCCTGAGGTCACGGAACTAGTCAGTGGCCACTATGTCTGAGCATGTGTGTCCACCTCCCACAGACACATGTTGGAATTCTGATGCCCAGTGGGATTGGTATTGGCAGGCTGGGACTTTGAGAGATGATTAGGTCATGAGGACAGGGTTCCCTGAAGGGGATTAGTGACTTAATAAGGAAGTGAGAGCTCCTGAGCCCCTTCCCACCACATGAGAAGACAGTGAGAAGTTGGCAGCCTGCAAACCGAAAGACTTCACCAAAACCGGACCATGCCGGCAACCTGGTCTTGGACTTCTAGCCTCCAGGACTGTGAGAAATACATTTCTGTTGTTTCTTAGTCACCCAGTCTGTGTTATTTTGTTATAGGAGCCTGGACAGACTGAGACAGTGGCAGAACCCAGTTTCAAAACAAGTCTCTGACTCCAAAGTCTTTCTTCCTTAGACTATGCCCTCTGCCTTCTTAGGGAAAAAGCTCAGAGAAAGTCAACAGCTTTGCCAGAGTTTATCAAGCTCTTAAGCAGTGACAGGGATGGAAAGACATATTTCTTTTACTTCCAAGTACATGCTTTCTTCCTTTTCCTCTTTCTCCTCCTCTTCCCTTCCCTTCCTGAACAGTTCAGCCCTAAAACCCTGAGGTGGGACCGAGCAGCCCTGTTTGGGGGTGGGGGCTGGAAACCCAGAACCTGGGCAGGATGTCTGTGTAGGAAGGAGGGTGTCCTGCTGGAGGTGGGAGGGAGTGTGGTGTCAGAGTCTGGGCAGGGTCGTGAGGGTGGTCCACACAGAGGGCATGGCCAGGAGATGGATGTTGGAGCCCATGGAGGGTGCCCATATGGATAGGTGCACACTCTGAGCATCGGCATGTGCATAGATTAAGAAGGGATTCCATATGGGGTAGTTGGTGGCCTGGCACAGGGTTTTAGAGTCCAAATAGGGTGAGAAGGATGGTGTGTGTGTGTGTGTGTGTGTAAAGTTGAGGAAATGATATGAGTAGTTATACTCAAGGGGATTGGTCAAATAAGTAAATGCATTTCAAATAATGGAAGGCTGGTTTCTCAGTACCAAAGAAAGGAATTACAAACAGGACAAAAAAATTAAAATAGGCTTTAATGTAATCCAATGCTTTTCAATATAAAAGCAGATACAAAAATAAATATTCAAACAGTTGGAATGTGTGTATGTATGTGTCCGTGTGTATGTATGTGTCTGTATATACACACAGACACACACACACATCTATATAATACTTACCTATGTTCATTAGCTCTGTCTACCAGCATCAGTAAGCATACTCAATGTCTAGACCTTGACTTCTAAAATACCATTTGCATTAAAAGGAACCAGGACTCTTTGGAGAAATGGCTAATGCCAGGACTGGGGCAAGGGAAGTACAAGATGAATTGGGAACTCCCTCTTGTGCCAGAAGGAAAATAACCAAAGGATGATTAGAAGGATGGGAAAAGACACAGAGGCCAACTTCAAAGGGTTCCCACTGGTCTAATACAGAACAAATTTAGCATCGCTATAGATCATGGTAATAATAGATTAGATCTCTTGAATGAGACAGGAAAACACGAGCCCACATTAATATATATTATACACAGATTAAAGTTTTATGAGAAATGGGAATTACACAGTTTAAAAATACCTCTCTACAAAGGACTTAGAAGAAGAAACAGTAGAGAAACCTGGCAGACTCATTTTCAATTAATAGTTTCCATGAACATCATCAGCCATGGGACACACAGAAATTTATGCTACTAGATAGGATGCAACAAGAACACAGAGATGGTCTCTGATGTTTCTGCTGAAGAAGGATAACCAGAGTCTAGACCTGAGGAAACATGAAACAAAACAAAACAAAAAATATTCTACAAAATAACTGGCTTGAAAACTTCAGAAGTCTCAACATCATGAAAGTTAAGGAAAGACTTGTTTCAGACTGAGGGAAACAAAGAGAGATGATAATTTAATCCAATCATGTGACTGCACCAGATGCTTTACCAAAGGACATTTTTGGGAGAATTGGCAAAATCTGAGTGGGTCTGAAGATTGAACGGTAGTAATATATCAGTGTTAATTTCTGAGTTTGAGGGTCCTATTTTGGTTATTAGGAAACTGCCCTTGTTTGGAGGAAATATACTTGGAAGTGTTCGGCATAATGGGGAAATAGTTTCAGATGGTTTAGAAAAAAAGCCCTTTGTATTGACTATACTTCCATTTTTCTGTAAATTAAGATTGTTTCAAAATAAAAATGATTAGAAAGGTATATTCTGCTGTGCGCTATTTTGCTTTTCTTCATGGAAGAGATGGAATTGAGGGAGAATTTAAATAGGTAGTGATGTCTAGGAGGAAAACTTTTCATGTAAAGTGGTGTGTTCAAACACACTTAGTGCTTCGCTGTTACCTTACAAATTCTCAGAGAAATGGGAGGAGGCAGAGTAGAAAAATGGCTAAGATGAACATTGGAGTTAGACCCAGATTCAAATGCTGACTTTGTCTTTTTAATAAGCTGCGTGACTTTTGACTATTTAAATCTCAGTTTCATCATCTGTCGGAGAACGAAATGGCAACACACTCCAGCATTCTTGCTTGGAGAATCTCATGGACAGAAGAGCCTGGTGGGCTGCAGAGTTGGACACGACTGAAGCGACTTAGCAGAGCACTAGCATTTCATCATCTGTAAAGTGGAAATAAAGCTGTGTGTGAAAATTAGTGATATTTAATTGTGTGTCAAGGGCTCAGCATACTTCCTGCCACATTCATCATTGATGAAGATGCAGATATGATATAATAATGATGATCTGAACTATGCTTTACAGAAGGTAATCTGTGTTGGGTAGAAGGAATGGGAGTTGCTGCAGAGTGACCTTGAAAGAAAGCAGAGCAGTTAGGAAGCTAATAGTGATTGTCCAGATGAGAGTAGAGTAATGGCTATTGGAATGGAAGGACTTGGGCAGATAAGAGTTTGTTAGAGTAAATTCTTCAGGTTTAAAACAATGACTTAGATCTCCAGGTGATCCCTAGAAGCATCAAGACTGTTCTGAGATCCAGTCTCTGGCGGAGAGGGAGGAACAGTGCCCTTAGTGATCAGCGGAGCCAGAAGTTACTGGGGTTCCTTAAAAGAGAGCTCTAAGTCCAATTCTCCACAACCAGCCCCTTCCAGCCTAAGTAACATATAGACATACACTTTTCAGCTTATTATGTCTATTCCTCTGCTGCTGCATCTTGCCTTTCCCCACGTTTCTGTCCCTTTCTCCCTGAATATTTCACCCAGGCACTCAAAGCCCTATACTTCATTTAGGTCTTGGCCAAGATTTTGTGCCTTTTCTGGCTCTAAGAGAATGTCTGATTCAAGCACCATAATAAGTGTTGATGGTTGGGAGCATGAAACTTCCTTGTGACTGTTCAGTTCAGCCTCTCAGTCATGTCTTACTCTTTGCGACCCTTGGACTGCAGCGTGCCTGGCTTCCCTGTCCTGATGACTGTTAGGAAGACTTAGTCCGTGGGTACTTTCAATCAGCAGCTTATTCCTTGCTCTGCAGTTCTACGCACAGCTGGCATGACACCTTCTTGCATTTGCTGATACAATATATTGCAATTGTTTGGCGCTCTGTTTCCTCTGTATTCATTTTGTCTCATTCATTCACATGATCTTCCTGGGCAGAGGCTGTGTTTCCACAGGAACACTGAATAGTTGCACAGAGCAGTTGCTCAATGAATGTCTGTAGAACTGAACTGAATCAAAAACTAGAATGATGACAAGAAAAAAAAAAAGCAATTCTAAGCAAGTTGTGAAATCATAGTTTCCTTATTTAATTAAAACAAGAGCTACAGAAATAAATACTTCAGTGTTAGCGAAAACACAAAGCAACTGTCCCTTGGAAAATGAAGCGTGTTTGAGAACACAGGCCTGGGGTCAGCTCCCAGGTTACATTTCCATCACTGCTCTGCTGCTTCCTAGCTTCAGAACCTGGAAATTATTAGTAATGTTTGTAGCCTAAGGCTTTTGCATTAAGTGAGATGATATAAGTAAAGAACATTATGTGTTTGACTAATAATTAACAACTCGAGGATGGTTATGATTAATTTTTTTCCTAAAATTTTTGAATAAAAAATGAAAATATATTGCTCTGAAATTCTCTCAAGGAGGTCAGGCTTCTCTAAGAGGATTCAGCTGGGAAGCCAGCTATTGGAATAACCCATGTAGTTCCGAGAAGGGAGAAGTCATCTCATATCCAGTTCCTTTCCCAGACTACAGTTACACAAGGTGGGTTTGGGAGTTCAGGACTGAGTGCATGTGTATGTGTGCTCAGTTGTGTCCGACTCTTTGTGACCCCATGGACTGGGATTCTCCAGTCAAGAACACTGGAGTGGGGAGCCATTCCCTTCTCCAGGGGATCTTCCCAAACTAGGGATCAAATCTGCATCTCTTACATTGGCAGGCAGATTCTTTACCCCACTGAGCCATCAGGGATGATACCATATGACCTGACACTAACAGCCTTAAAATCTCATCTCCCACAGTAAGGCCACTGCATGTCGTCATGTGTCCGTGCCTCTCTCTATGGTGGAAATTCTGCATGTTCAGTCTGTGTCCTTCAAGGCTGCACTCAGTGCTAACTTGAACTGATCCCCACTACATTCTCTGAGGCACAATTTAAATGATTTATTCACTTTCCCTTCCTGGACTCAGTTATCCTTCCCAGAGCAGTCATCCTGGGCTGGAAGACTCTTCCATTTTTGAGGGTTGGGGAGCACATTGGTAATCTACCTCTCCAGTTCTCTCAGTATGGGACAGCTCCTTATTGGTTCAGGTTACTTCTACTGAGTATAAGTTAGGGGTCCTGGGACTTTACATAAAGGTTTATTTCCAGTACTTAAAGTCGAAGGAATGATATAACTGCCCCAGAGGAAGTTATCCTCTTGTTGGCAGGAAAAAATGTATGTGTAAGAAACAGAACCATGCAATTGGTCTTGCTTCTAGGAGTAAAGCTCGCTGAAGTCTACAGTGGTAAAACCCACATTTCTCTCTCTATTCTCTGCCTATTTACCCCACCTCCCCTTTTTTTTGGCAGCCTGTACTTTGACTGGGATACAAACTGAGCATTGGTACTAAAGATAATATTTTTGGGGCTGGTGCACGGGGATGATCCAGAGAGACGTTGTGGGATGGGAGGTGAGAGGGGGATTCAGGATTGGGAGCTCGTGTACACCTGTGGTGGATTCATGTCAATGTATGGCAAAGCCAATAGAGTATTGTAAAGTAAAATAAAGTAAATTAAAAAAAAGATATTTTAGAGATATAGGACAGTATATTAGTTAGTTTACTTAATTCAGACTTCCTGCTTGTGCAAGTATTCACCCTTTTGCAAAACTGTATTCTTTTCTTACATGAGTGAGTTCTGACAATAGCACATAGAGCTGTATCAAATACACAGAATGTTCTTGTAACCATCACATCAGTAAAATGGTTATACCAATCAGTATACATTAGAAGGGATCTGTGTCTGTTTCCAACCATTATCCTGGATAAAGTGAATTTTCTCATTTAAAAAGGCTGAATTGAGCTCATTATATACACTAAGTATGAAGTCAGTGTCCAAAACTTTGGCTACCTGATGCGAAAAGTGGACTCATTGGAAAAGACGCTGATGCTGGGAAATATTGAGGGCAGGAAGAGAAGGGAGTGACTGAGGATGAGACAGTTGGATGCCATCACTGACTCAATGGACATGAGTTTGAGCAAGCTCCAGGAGACAGTGAAGGACAGGGAAGCCTGGCGTGTTACATACAGTCCGTGGGGTTACGAAGAGTTGGACACGACAGTGACTAAACGACAACAAAACAAATGAAGACGGTGTATTTTAATTAGTAATTAAAACTGCCAATATAATTTTGTGGGTTTCTTCGATGTAAAATGATCCATAAAGTGGCAACAAGCTCATCCTAAATAAACAATGCTGAGAACAATCATTGCAAACCACAAAGGGTAATGCTGCTGTCCTCTAAAGGAATCTTAGAAGTATTTTGACTCAGTGTCAAAAATGATTACTACAGAGAAATGAATTGAGAATCAGAGTGTGGTCTCTAAATCATTTAGTACGTGACATTTGGTCAGATCGGTCATGCTATTTGAATTAAAGCTAGAGACAAATTTAAATCAGCATGACCCCAAAACAAATATGCTGGGTAATGGAGAGCAGGTGGGAGATAATTAGATCTGTGATCATGGTGTGTCTTTCTTTTTTTTCCCCCGGAGTATCTTGCTCTGCGGTTAGGTATGCTGTAAACTACTGCAGAATCCCCCTTAAAGCCCAGATGTAGAGATGGTGTGTAAATACTTCAAAGGGGGAAGGCTGGAAGGATAATGGGACATAGAAAAACAAAACCAATGATGAAGTTTCTGTCGGCAACATGTGATTTAAAAAACCCATACAGACCCATTAGTGTGCTTATTTCTGAGACTGACAATCACTTTGAAGTCTGTCCTTTGAGGCAGACCTCTGCTGGGCTAAGGGGCTTCCCTGACTGCTGACATGATGGATCAAAGGAAGCTCCTTGCTTCCCTCCCTGCCCAAAGGTGCAGGGCTGCCATGAAACACCCTAGAAACAGAGCAGCAGAGGGGCTACTGGACATGGAGCCCAAGTGTTAGTCGCTCAGTCCTGACTCTTTGCAATTTCATGGACTGCAGCCGCCAGGCTCCTCTGTCCATGGAATTCTCCAGGCATGAATACTGGAGTGGGTTGCCAACCCTTCTCCAGAGGATATCCCCTGCCTAGGGATCGAACCTGGGTGTCCTGCACTGCAGACAGATCCTTTACCGTCTGAGCCACCAGGGAAGCCCCAAAGTACAAAAGCACTTTTTTTCTTTTTTCTTTTGCTCCTAAAGGATAAACTGCTTTGAAAAAGACCTTTAGGACAGCAAATTCAATGGCAATTATTTGCCACATTGCTATTAGATTTGTTTTTCTCCCCAGGAGAAACAGAATGAACAAATCATTTGTATGTATCATTCAACTATGAGAATCTACTGAAAACATGGTTAACTTGTGAAGCAGATTTTTCTCAGGCAGATGAACTGTCTCTAAGATGCCACCTCTACTTTGCCAGATTTTTCAAGAGTACCAGGCTCCTTGTGTGCCACTCTGAAGAAGGCCTCCTGCAAACACTTGGACAGCAAGAATCACCATGACAAGTGGACCCTTCCTTTGCTGTTGCCAAGACCAAATTAAACTTTCAGAGAGAATTTCATTCGTAAATGGTTGCAACTGATTCATGATTTTCATTTCTTTGCCAGACACCCAAATGTCTTCTGAAAAGCCTTCTAGAGCAAAACTAAATCCTCATGTCTGGATAAATAGCTCAGATCTCATGGGAAATAATAGCCAGTCTTCCATTTCTTCTCCTGCTTGGCATTTTCCCAGGTCCCCCTTATGGCGTCAATGCCTCCACTCTTTAGTTTTCCTCTAGAAGGGTGAAGGTGAAAGTGAAGTTGATCAGTTGTGTCCGACTCTTTGCGACCCCATGGATGGTAGCCTGCCAGGCTCTGCAGTCCATGGGATTTTCCAGGCAAGAATACTGGAGTGGGCTGCCATTTCCTTCTCCGGGGGATCTTCCCAACCCAGGGATTGAACCTGGGTCTCCTGTATTGCAGACAGACGCTTTACCATCTGAACCACTAGGGAAGCCTGGAAGAGGAGTATCTTCCTCTGAAGATAATGCTATGTGGATGCACTGCCATCTGTCCTGACTTGGTGCTGCCCTCTGCTGACCTTGTGGTCACTTCCCCTCATGCACTGGATGGGGCACTTCCTCATGGTGGGCAGTCAGCACCCCACCTCCAGACAACATTCTAGAAGCAAGACAACATTCTAGAAACATCCATAGTTGACACCCGAACCTTCACCATCTTGACTACAACGACCCAGATCTCCACTCCACTCCAGACATGCATTTTGAGGACATCTTATGACACTTCCAAAATCTTAACCACTCATGGACCACAACAGATTCCGAGCCACGCTTTCACCTTTCTGAGTTTTAATTTCATTTACATATTGAATCCCTAGATTCTATTGCCTTCTCCTGATTTCCAGTTCCCTTGCAGCCTTCACTCTTTCTTTACCAAACTGTACATTGTGGTTGACAGCACTTACAATCACCTCACTATGTGATCTCATGCCAATGCACCCTCACCAGCCAACCCCAGCCTTGGACCAATGCTGCAGTTCACCTTCTCTATCCCTACACCCAGAGAGCCAGGGCTACTGGAGAAGGGCAGGGAGCATGTGGATTGGCTCTGCTGCAGGTTCGCCAGCCTCAGAAGGGTACTATGACTCTTACTGTCTACAAATCTGCTCCTCTTTCAGTCTCTTCACATGCCAGCTGATGACTTACTTCCATTCTTAAATTTCAAGTTACCCATGAGGAAGTCTAATTCATCTTTTCTTTCTAGGCTACAGTATAGGTAGCTGCTATACTCAGTGCTGCTCATCAAGTCTCTTTCATATTCAGGTACTGACTGCAGAGATGATTAAAGGAGATGCCCAGGAATACTGGTGAGGCTTCAAGTTGTTCTTTACAAAGGAATGGCCACTGTTTGGAGCAAAAAGGGTGGTTATTCCATGGGCTCCTCAATAACCTATAGTGTAGCCTAGGAAGAAAAGTTGAGTTAGACTTCTTCATGGGTAATTTGAAGTTTAAGAATGGAAGTAAGTCATCAGCTGGCATGTGAAGAGACTGAAAGAGGAGCAGATCTGTAGATAGTAAGAGTCATAGTAATAATAATAGAGTCTTTCCTCGACATCATCTTTCTCACAAGTGTGTATTATTTATTATTTAGACAACAGAATAGACCAACCAGTGCAACTCCTCTCTCATATTGGGAATCAGATGAGTGGACCTGGCCAGGGCCGGTACAGATCTTGTGGATGCTTACACAGTTTGAGGTATTCTCTTAAAAAAATGCAAAATTAACATGGTTCACAAAGGCAATTACAAATTTAACATGGTTCACAAAATTAACATGGTTCCTGTGGGCGCAGGAGGGCCTAAAGGAGCTATTCCACGTTTGAGATCAGGAGGGGTGGTGGTGAGGAGATACCCCTCATCCAAGGTAAGGAGCAGTGGCTGCACTTTGCTGGAGCAGCCGTGAAGAGATACCCCACGTCCAAGGTAAGAGAAACCCAAGTAAGTTGGTAGGTGTTGCAAGAGGGCATCAGAGGGCAGACACACTGAAACCATACTCCCAGAAAACTAGTCAATCTGGTCACACTAGGACCACAACCTTGTCTAACTCAGTGAAACTAAGCCATGCCCGTGGGGCCACCCAGGACGGGCGGGTCATGGTGGAGAGGTCTGACAGAATGTGGTCCCCTGGAGAAGGGAATGGCAAACCACTTCAGTATTCTTGCCTTGAGAACCCCATGAACAGTAAGAAAAGGCAAAATGATAGGATACTGAAAGAGGAACTCCCCAGGTCAGTAGGTGCCCAATATGCTAATGGAGATCAGTGGAAAAATAACTTCAGAAAGAATGAAGGGATGGAGCCAAAGCAAAAACAATACCCAGTTGTGCATGTGACTGGTGATAGAAGTAAGGTCTGATGCTATAAAGAGCAATATTGCATAGGAACCTGGAATATCAGGTCCATGAATCAAGGCAAATTGGAAGTGGTCAAATAGAAGGTGGCAAGAGTGAACGTCAACATTCTAGTTCTAGTGAACTAAAATGGACTGGAATGGGTGAATTTAACTCAGATGACCAGTATATCTACTACTGCAGGCAAGAATCACTTAGAAGAAATGGAGTAGCCATCATGATCAACAAAAGAGTCCAAAATGCAGTACTTGGATGCAATCTCAAAAA
>SJYV01048237.1:785864-926143 GCA_006410875.1 Neotragus pygmaeus | reverse complement strand
AACACAAAAAACCTAATGAAGTGTTATGGAATAAATGAGCTATTTCTAAATATCTTCTTTCTTCATTGATTTCATTAGAAAGTGAACATCTATTTTCTGTTGCAGAAGTGCAATATATTGACTGCAGCAGCAATTCAGGAGCTGACAACAGGGAGAAATGATTGTTCCTGCTCCGTAATTGTGAAGTTTAAAAAGTTTAACCACTAAAACTTTTGGTAAGCCAGCTGAAGTAAAATATGATATTTTGGTAATGTTTCCAATTTGCTCTTGATCTCAGCTGGTCATTGTAGGATGTTGTTATTCCAGGTTTAAAACAGAACATTATAACCTCTGGTTTTTGGCTTTTGAAAAAAATGTATATTCAGAACATCGAAGATAATATGGGAAAATTTAGGAAATAAATTATTTATTAGTTCTATTCCTGGACTTTGATGTATATTTTAGTTCTTCTTTTCTGATTTCATCAGGTTTTTATTTGAAACACTTGATTATGTCAAAGAGTTAACATCAATAAAAATGATCAGTGTTTTGGAATGCAGAGTTATTTCTTTCATGGGTGAAGAAATATAATAAAATTTTGTGCTATTGAACACACAGTGAACCAAATTATCAATAACAAACATAATTCTGAGCCATAAAAATATGATATAACACAAGGAACTTAAAACGTGTCCACTACTATTGATCTCAAAGCTGAAGTCATAAAGGGATTATTTATACAACAAGCTTTTATGGATTGCAAATGATGTTGCAGGTGCCATGTTAGGTATCATGAGAAATAACAATAACAACCACAATAACTATCATTTATTCATAGAAGGAGAAGAGGGTGACAGAGGATGAGATAGTTGGATGGCATCACCAATTCAATGGACATAAACTTGGGTGAACTCCTGGAGATGTTGAAGGACAGCAAAGCCTGGTGTGCTACAGTCCATGGGGTTGCAAAGAGTCAGACATGACTTGACGACTGAAAGGCATCATTTATTGAAACTCATATGTAGAGCTTATCCAAAAGCTCTATACTTTAAATACCTATAAGCTTAAACAACTCTAAGGTGCTTAAACAACTATAAACACCATCTGATTAGTGTCTGTATAACTCCAGCACTGGAGTGCTCCCCACCCATGCACGGTATGAAGCATCACTCCACAGTACACCTAGAAAGGGGAGACACATCTAACATATAGCAAAGAATTTGTGAGCAAGAAAAGTTTAAACAATGTGGTTAAAAGCATAGTCATTTGCAACTCTTTGTGACTCCATGGACTGTAGCCCATTAGGCTTCTGTGTCCATGGAATTCTCCAGGTAAGAATACTGGAATGGACAGTTGTTTCCTTATCCAGGGCATCTTCCTCACCCAGAGATTGAACTGGAATCTCCTGCATTGCATATGGATTCTCTACCAGCTGAGCTATTAGGGAAGTCCTAAAAACCCTGATGCCTCAGATGGTAAAGAATCTAAAACTGGTATGCGTGGTTAGAAATCAAAGAAAGAGAGAAGACTGAGGGCTGGGGCTTTAAGGAAGGGAAGAGGTTTATTTGGAGGAAAAGAAGAGGGAAAACATATATACACTACCATGTATAAAAAAGATAGCTATTGGGAACGTGCTGTATACACAGAGAGCTCAGATTGGTACTCTGTGGTGACCTAGAGGGGTGGTATAAGAGGTGGGGTGGCAGAGAGGCTCAGGAAGGAGGGGATATATGTGTACATATAGCTGGTTCATGCTGTTGCACAGAAGAACCTAACACAACATTGTAAAGCAGCTATACTCTAATCATAAAGTTTAAAAAGAAGTTACAAAATAAATGGTTAATAATGTGAATAACAGAGAAAGCAATGGCACCCTATTCCAGTACTCTTGACTGGAAAATCCCATGGACAGAGGAGCCTGGTGGGCTGCAGTCCATGGGGTCGCTAAGAGTCAGAGACCACTGAGCAAATTCACTTTCACTTTTCACTTTCATGCATTGGAGAAGGAAACGGCAACCCACTCCAGTGTTCTTGCCTGGAGAATCCCAAAGACATGGGAGCCTGGTGGGCTGCCGTCCATGGGATCGCACAGAGTCAGACACGACTGAAGTGACTTAGCAGCAGCAATGTGAATAAAGATCCTTGAAAGGATTGATTCCTCTAGGGAAATAGGTAAAAGGTTTTTTGGTAGAAGGAATACTAGGGAAATAGGAAAACGTTTTTTGGTAGAAGGTATATTGAACTCACCATTTATTTTATTCCCCTAAGCATGTTTCCAAATTTTAAATCTTTATAGTTTGAGTTCCTGTTATATGGTGACTTATATTCTGTTCAAATCAGTTCAGTCACTCAGTTGTGTCTGTCTCTTTGCGTCACCACTCACTGTAGCAAGCCATGTTTCCCTGTCCATCATCAACTCCTGGAACTTACTCAAACTCATGTCCATCGAGTCAGTCATGCCATCCAACCATCTCATCCTTGGTCATCTACTTTTCTTGCCTTCAATCTTTCTCAGCATTAGGGTATTTTCCAGAGTCCATGTCCATTGAGTTGGTGATGCCATCCAACCATCTCATCCTCTGTCGTCCCCCTCTCCTCCTAATATGGAATCTAGAAAGATGGTACTGATGAACCTATATGCAGGGAGCAATGAAGATGCAGACATAGAGAATGAACTTGTGGACAAGGGTTGGGGGAGAAGGAAGGAGAGGGTGGAATGAAAGGGGAAAGTAACATGGACGCATATACACTACCACACGTAAAATAAACAGCCAAAGGAAACTTGCTGTATAACTCAGGGAACTCAAACTGGGGCTCTGTAACAACCTAGAGGGGTAGGAAAGGGTCAGGGTGGGAGGGAGGTACAAGAGGGAGAGGACATATATACACCTATGGCTAATTCATGTTGATATATGGCAGAAATCAAAACAATATTGTAAAGCAATTGTCCGATTAAAAATAAATAAATTAAAAAAACAAATTCTGAAAACATAGAAATTTTACTTTACATGCTGCTGTTGCTAAGTCGCTTTAGTCATGTCCAACTCTGTGCGACCCCATAGACAGCAGCCCACCAGGCTCTCCCGTCCCTGGGAGTCTCCAGGCAAGAACACTGGAGTGGGTTGCCATTTCCTTCTCCAATGCATGAAAGTGAAAAGTGAAATTGAAGTCGCTCAGTCATGTCTGACTCTTAGCGACCCCATGGACTGCTGCCTTCCAGGCTCCCCCATCCATGGGATTTTCCAGGCAAGAGTACTGGAGTGGGGTGCCATTGCCTTCTCTGACTTGACTAGATGGTAAAAAAAAATCAAATCTTATGCTTACAACTATGCATGTCTGATAGCATGAAGACTATTCTACAGAGCAGATTCTGGCTTCATACATCTTATACGCCTTGAATCCTACTTCCAGTCCTGGGCATTATAGGATGAGTTTGTATCACTTTACTTCCCCTGTCACAGAGTCACTATGTTGGCAGAATGGGTAGAAAAAGACAGCTAACAAGTGTAGATCAGGTAACTCAAGTCATATAAATATAATCCCACTTATAATCCCACCAAACTAAACATAAGCCAGATTCTTCCTCCCTTCAGATGGATCCTTCAAGTACCATGGCCCTTCCAAAGACAAGGAGGTAGGAATGACAGAAGGAATGTTTAAGTGGATTGAAGCATTGGACTCAAAAGATTACAGTTAAAAATCTTACTTTTCCAATACAGATGAGCATGGAATGCATCAGAAATAGGCTGTCCTTCACTATGAAAAACAGCATGGAGGTTTCTCAGAAAACTAAAAATAGAACTATCATCAGTTCAGTTCAGTTACATTTGCTCAGTCCTGTCCGACTCTTTGTGACCCCATGAATTGCAGCACACCAGGCCTCCCTGTCCATCAGCAACTCCCAGAGTTCACCCAAACTCATGTCCATTGAGTCAGTGATGCCATCCAGCCAACTCATTCTCTGTTGTCCCCTTCTCCTCCTGCCCCCAATCCCTCCCAGCATCAGAGTCATTTCCAATGAGTCAACTTTTCGCATGAGGTGGCCAAAGTATTGGAGTTTCAGCTTTAGCATCAGTCCTTCCAGAGAACACCCAGGACTGATCTCCTTTAGGATGGACTGGATGGATCTCCTTGCAGTCCAAGGGACTCTCAAGAGTCTTCTCCAACACCACAGTTCAAAAGCAGCAATTCTTTGGCGCTCAGCTTTCTTCATAGTCCAACNCTTCCAGCGTGATGCTGCCCACCCTGACCAGGACTGGTAAGCAGGGCCTGGCCCTTTGTGTGGCTGCCCACTAACCTCGTGCCCACTAACACCCGCTCACCCCCACGCAGGGAAGGAAGCCAGGGAGGCCACCTGGGAGGCCGGGCCAGCCCATGGGCCACTGCTCTGACCTCTCACCTTTGCCTGCAGACTCCCCTGGGCCTGCCGGACCACGCTCCCAGCTCTAAGTCTCTGAAGCCTGCAGTGGGGCCTAGCGGGGCCACCCTATCCTTTCCCTACACCCCCCACCCCGTCAGCAGCCTAATAAAGACTACTGCTGCAGCTCCAACTGTCCCAGCTGTGCTGGGGGTGAGGGAGGGAGCCCAGGTGCCGACAGCCGCTTTGGCATCAGGGGCTGGCGAGAGCTCTCGGTGAGCCAGGCAGGGGGAGGCACCAGGTTGACAGCAGAGGTGGGCAGCAGCGCGTCACGTTTATTGAGGGCCTGCCCCCAAGAAGCTTACAGCCTGGGGGCTGAGACCCCACATGTGCCGGGGAGGGGGCAGGGGTGAGAGATGAGGTGAAGGCAGAAAGGAAGGCAGTGCAGCAATGGGGTGCAAAGCAGGCACAGGCAGGGGGCCGAGGGGAGCAGAGCGGGAAGGATGGTGACCTGGAGAGCCCCGCTCCACCTGAGGCTGGACCTGGGGACGGGCCCACGCACAGGCTGGGGGACTGCCCCTCCCCCGCCTGGGTGGCACCAGCTGGGGCGCCCTGGGGCACCCCCGCACCTCCCCCTGCCCTGAGCCAGGCTGCAGCATCATGCGGTCCCTCTCCACCCAGGACTCCACCACGCAGAGCCCTGATGGAGGGCAGGTGGCGGGGACTCCGGCCAGGACAGCAGAGTGGGGGCAGGGCCCAAGAGGGAGCTAGAAGCTTCGGTGCTCCTGGGTCCCCAGGGAAAGCCCTGGGGATGGCAGCCTGAAGGGAAGGAAGCAGAACCCCCATAACCAGGAAGGGTCCCCGAGAGGCCCAGACCCCTCGAAACTGCTCCTGGCAGGGAGGTTTGGGGCTGGACCGGTGACAGGCTGAGAGGAACCCACCTGGAGGGAAGGGGGCAGCCAGACACAGAGCAGCCAGGAGGGCAGCAGCAGAGCAGGGACACGCACACACGCGGCTCGCCACCAGCGTCCCCTTTAATAAAACACGGAGGTCGTGTGACAGGGAAGGGGTGGGGGAGTGAAGTATGACCATTTACAACCACAAGAAAACCTCTGTACACGTCTAGCGCCTGGCGGAGGGGCGGGCGGCGCGGCGGCAGCCCTACTTGTAGAGGATGTCGTAGTGTCCGGGCCGGTAGAGCAGGTACACCTTGGGCTCGGAGCCCTCGGGGAAGACGTGGGGGTTGGTGGTGCCGCCCTCGCCGCGGTCCATGTACTCCACCTGGATGGAGACGCTGAGCGCCTGGGCCAGCGCGATGATGTGGATGTGGTCGCTCTCCTTGCACATGGGCTCCACCTCCTGCGGCACAGCGCGGCTCAGGGGGCGCTCGGGGCCCCCCCACCTGGGCCCCCCCGGGGCTCGAGGGAAAAGGGGCCCACAGCTGAGGAGCGGGGAGGGGCAGCACCTGCTGGCAGAACTCCTTGACGGTCCGCCCGCCCTCGATGAAGTGCTCGAAGAACTTGCTCTCGCGCTGCAGGTAGCCCGAGGTGAGCAGCCGCAGGTAGACCACCAGGTAGTCCGAGGTGCTCTGGTCGTTGAAGGAGGCCAGAAGGTCTGCCACGGGGGTGCGCTTCTCCACCTGCTCGATCAGGTCCATGAACTGCGCCCGAGGGGGACAGAGGGCGAGACGGGGGAGACGGTCATCCCCGCCACTGCCAGGCCACCACCCGCCACCCTGGCCGACCCGCGGCGGAGCAGCTGGCCTCACCGTGTTGTGGAAATCCTCAATTGTGAACTCAGTGAAGCCCTGGGACACCAGGTCCTCTTTGCTCTTGGCAGACACAGCCTTGAACCTGTGGATGGGTGGGAGAGAGGGTGCCACGGGCTCCTAGGCTGGCAGACCTGGCCCAGCAGGGCCCAGGCCATCACTGGGCCTCAGGGGGAACCGCACCTCCCAGCCCCAACAGGGAGGAGGGAGCCCGCGCCCTTCACGGAACCTCCCCCGCGCCTCCTCACCGCTGCAATTCCTTGCTGTCGTCCAGCAACGCCTCCAAGTGGGAGAATCCGAAAGCACGGTAGAAGCAGTTTCCATCAGGCCTGGTCTTGCGGATGTATGAGTACTTTTTGTGGAGGTCCTGTAGAGAGGCAGCCCCCACCCCACCCCGTGCCCATCAACATCTGGCGGAAACCAGGGCAGGCCCAGGAAACAGGTCACACCACAACAGCCTGCTGCCATCCTTGGCGGCTGACTCTGATAATGGGGGTCACTCAGCAACCCGCTGCTGGGAGCCCCAGAGCCTCAGGAACGTGAATCACAGACACACTGGTTGTATCGGTCACCAAAGTGGTCATCAGCCGCTAGGCAGGCCACGCTGCTGGGCCTGAACGGCTACCGCTTCATAAAACCAGGCAAGTGAATGGGTCCTTGACGGAAGCAGCTTTTCCAGTGAATAGCCTTTCAAACCCTGAGAGCTCCAGGGCAAACAAGTGAGTGTACCTGGCGCAGGGCTGAGCTGGGGGCCCCCACTGCACTGTCCTGGGGTGGGAAACCCCCCCTCACCTCTGTCTAATCCCTGCCCTACCCACTCACAGGTACTGGTTCACTCTCCCAGTTTCCTCCCCAGCTCAATGGAGTTCCTCTTGTCTGTTCAATCTCCCCTCAGGAGTTGGGGGTCTGGCCCTCGGTGCTGTCCGGCAACCTAGCCTCACTCCCCGGGCCTGAGCACCCTCCCCATCCTCCTGACACCTATTTCATGCCTTCTCCCCATCTCTTAAGCCCCCAGCCAGTCATCTTCCCCATGACCCACCATGCTTCCTGAGGACTCCCACTGAGAAGCTGTCACCCCCAGGGCACCCCGCCCCCCCGGGGCCTCACTCTCCACCCCTGGAAGGTCTGACACTGCTCCCAGAGCCACGTTCCCTTGGACTCAGGACACTGTTCCTGAAGTCTGCCCTCCCCTTCCCATCATCAGCTTCNCACATCTTGTCACCCCCAGGGCACCCCGCCCCCCGGGGCCTCACTCTCCACCCCTGGAAGGTCTGACACTGCTCCCAGAGCCACGTTCCCTTGGACTCAGGACACTGTTCCTGAAGTCTGCCCTCCCCTTCCCATCATCAGCTTCTCTCCCGACCCACTGGCCCCATCACCTATCAACAAATGCTCTGCTCCCCATGAATTCCCTTGCAGTCACCTCTCCACCTCTCTGCTCTCCCGCAGGGCAGCACTGTTCTGAAGCTGCCTGTGCCGCTGTCTCCGTCTCTTTTCTGCCGGGAACGCAAGCCCAGCCAGCTTCTTCTCTAGTGAAGGTCACAGATGCCCTCCTAAGTCCGAGGGTCAAACCCACTCCCCCTAGACCGTTGCCGAGCAGCGTTCCCCTGCACCCGCAGGGGTGGTGACGCGAAGCCCCTGCCTCGCTCCTCCCCCACCCTCTCCATGCCCTCACCGCTGCCCCTCCTCACCTACCCATGGTGGTCACAGCCGCCACCCAACCACACCCCCCCCCTTAAGACCCATGTGTCACGTGCCAGAAGACAGTCTTGCCAGCGACCATCCACAGCCCCTGCTGCGTGCACAGCACAACCTGTTCAGGCCTGGGGCAGCCCCATGTCAGCTGTCTCCTGACCTCCTGGGATTTAAATGTAATTCTTCATCCGCCCACTTCTTCCCCCTCCACTCAACTGCCCGGGCTGTGCTGCCTCTGAACTGCCCAGCCAACAGGCGGCTTCTGACCTCCGGCCTTCCCTGCCTTTCCTCAGCTCCCCATCTTTCAGCCGCAACCCTCCCAGGCGTGCGGACTCTGCCCTCACTGCCCCCGGGCACCCAGGGCAGACCCTGCCACTCCGCTCGGGTCCGTCTCTCCTCACGTGGGCTGCGCCGCTGCCCCGTCCAGCTCCGTCGAGGGCCGGTTTCATCGCAAAGGCTTCCACACGGTCTCCCCGCCTGCACCGTCCTCACTGCCCAGTCTCTCCCCACCGCGGCACCAGCGGCCACAGAAACCCAGTAGACGCGGCTCCCTGCAAATCCCTTCTCGGCTCCAAGCCTCCCGCCCCCGGCTCCACCCAGATGGCCGCCCCCCTGGCAGCTGTCGTCCTCACCAGCTCCAGAGCCTAAAACTGCCTGGCCCCCAGTGTCTGCTCCTAAGTGTCAAAATGGGACAAAATGTGCACAAAGAGCCCAAGTCCCTGCCGCGACCAAAACTGTTCCGAGCATTTACCCCGCGCCAGGCCCATTATCCTCCCACGCGTCCCCCGGGGCCCACTTCACAGAGGAGCCAGGGCACACAGGAGCCGGGGCCCTGCTGTCTGCGCCTGGGCTCCTCCCAGGGAGCTAAGGGGGGCTCAGGCCCACCCCGGCGGGGTGCTGGGCGCTGAGGCAGGCCTCCTGTCCAGACAGCACACAGCTGACACTTGAACATCTGCCGACTGGCTCGGGAAGAACCTGAGAGGTGTGGCCTGTCCGCTTTCCTGGGGTGGCCCCGTGGGACAGGCAGGCCTGGAGCCCCACCCGCCCACCGCATGGAGAAGAGGAGGGACTCCCCGCCTCCCAGGCGCTGGGCTCCACACCTGACCACCGTCCTCTCCTGCAAGCCTCACACCTACCCCACGAGACAGGCCTCCCCACGCAGAGCTGGCAGATCAACAGAGGCCCCAAGAAGGCCAGTGTGCTGCCCAAGGTCACACGGTGGGGGATGGGGGGGGAGCCAGGACTCCACATCAGGTCTGTTGGGCCCCAGAGCCAGGGCCTTCTATCCAGAGGCCTCCAGGGTAAACCGTGAGCACCATGAGCAGGAGNCACACCACACCACACCACACACACCCCAACCCACGTGGGTTGAGGTGCCCTGCCTCATGCTCTCAGAGTTACTTGGGATTGGAATTTTCCACTCAGAGGCTGAAAATAAGTGGGAATTGTTGAGGCAGGGGGGCTGTTACACAAAGAGAGGCTTGGTTTAGACAGAACCCCTGGTTGGAACATGGCCTTTTAGGGATCATTCTGTTAGGTTTTACTTTGCATTCAGTAGGCGCAGGATACATGTGTGATTAATGGATAAGTGTGATGATTTCCAGTTGAATTTTTAGAAGTTTTTTGAGAATCTAAAATTATCATGTAACGCGCTCATCTTGAACATAGATTTTTATCTTTCATTAGTAGTCCTAATATTTAAATTGTCCATCTCATTAAATGTGCGACGCCAAGCATGGCACTGGTTTTCTTACAACTGAGCAAATGGATGGCTTTGAGAGAGGGCAGGGTAAGGGGAGGAAGCTGGGAAGTAGAGTGGCTGATACAGCCTTTGTATCCACTGGGTGCTGCTGTGAGCAGACCTCAACCAGTCTTTTCTAGATACTTCTTTGTAAAGGCCTTTGGGAGACAACATAATCGAAGTAAGTTTCTTAAAATTTAACCAGGACAACCTTTTCACATGGTACTTTTTTTTTAAGTGCATGACTCCTCCTCAGAGCCCTGACCTCCTGGAACCATCAACTGGGACAGTTGTTCCTCCCCAAGTAACTGCTTCCAAAGCCCCTGTGGTCGTGGCGGTCCCCCCAGCCTCTGCTGCCAGAGTGCTGAGCAGGACAGTGGAGGAGGTCCTGCCTGGTCCGAAATCAGAGCTGCTGGAGCCAGCTGCCAGCCTGCCCTGCAGGGCCACAGTGACGGGTATCACTGGTCACACTGGTGGGAGTCCCGCTTCTGCCCATCACTCCTGTCCCACGGCCCAGACTCAAGAACAGCAACTTCCAACTTGCACAGAAGGAGAAGCACAGTTCCTGGGACATGTTGAAACTTTGCAGGACATGCACCTCACAGACAGTTTACTCAGCATGAACTCAGTGTCCTGTCAACCTTGCTCGCACAAGTCCAGTGGCCTGATCCCCACCAACAAAGGCCAGCAAGCCGGGTGGCCTGTTGCGATTCAGACCTGCTCACCAAAGAATTATGAAAACGACTTGGCAAGGAAAGCCACCCCTCTGATCTCCATCCCCATTCCCAGTCCCCCCGTCCTCTGCCAAATGATCCCTGTGACTGGACCCAGTGGCCTGTTACCAGCTGTTCTGAAGCCGCCTCCCCAGGTGTCTGCGGGGCCTGTCAAGCCCATCTTGCCCCACGTGGCTTCTGTACCCCTGCCTGTGTTCGTGGGAACGTCTGTGCCTCAGGGAACCATGATGCTGCTTCTGCCCCAGGGGGCCCTCTCCCAACCCACCACATGCTCAGCCAGCAGCATGCCTGTCGGGAACACCAGATTCCTGCCCCTTGCCCCCGCTCCAGTGTTCATTGCCTCCAGTCAGAGCTGTGCCCCTCAGGTAGACTTTTCCCGAAGGAGGAACTATGTTTGCCACTTCCCAGGCTGCCGGAAAACCTACTTCAAAAGTTCCCACCTCAAGGCTCATCTTCGCACTCACACAGGTGAGTACTGCAGGGTGGGTAGGGCATCGGGAGGTCAGATCCTGTGATTAGAAAACACTCAGCCTTCTCTTGGTGGGAGCAAAGCTGGGACCCACTGGAGAAGGTGACCATTTTTCTTTGGTTTTGAAAAGCCTTCACCGTCTTGGGGTGAACGTTAATACTCTGTCAGTGGTTTTTCTAGAACCTTCCATTCGTAGTGTCGTTCTCTGAACCTGTGATTGATAGGCTTTTAGGGTGAGGCTCATGCACCCTCTTTCTCTTCATATTGCAGTGGAGGCTTTTCTTTGCATTTTAGAAAATGTCCATTCACATTCAGTAAACTCTTTATCAGTGCAACTTAGGCTTACTGTGGGGAAAAAGGAAAATTCTAGAATATTTGAACTTTAAAGGAGTTTAGGTTTTTTATTTTTGGAAATACATAGTTTTAACTCAGAAGTCACAGAAGAAAACTAACTATAATGACCTAGTGATCTCTCTATAATCCTGTCCATTCTGTCCAGAAGGATTTTTGGCAGTGATGGAAATGTTCTCTGTCCATTAGGAGGGTAGCTACCAGTGACACCCACTTGAAATGTGAACAGTGTGTCTTAGGAACCTAGTTTTACGTTTTCATAGAGTTTTGCATTTGCATAGCTACATGGTGCTGGTGTGGAGAAGGCAGTGGCAACCCACTCCAGTACACTTGCCTGGAAAATCCCATGGATGGAGGAGCCTGGTAGGCTGCAGTCCATGAGGTCGCTAAGAGTCGGACATGACTGAGTGACCTCACTTTCACTTTTCACTTTCATGCACTGGAGAAGGAAATGGCAACCCACTCCAGTGTTCTTGCCTAGAGAATCCCAGGGACGGGGGAGCCTGGTGGGCTGCCGTCTATGGGGTCGCACAGAGTCAGACATGACTGAAGTGACTTAGCAGCAGCAGCAGTGGCTAAATAGTCTGCTCACTAACCTCAGCTTAGAAAGGTTCATACACATTCATACAGGAAAGCACAGTAACAGGCCATGGGTTCTGCAGTCAAGATGCGTTTCATAAGTGCCCTTGGTCACAGAACCTCAGGTGTCTGCTGGTGGCCTGGGGGACAGCAGTGAATTGTAGAACACAGCTGAGGGAAAAGCTGAACTGAAGGGAGTGGTTATGGTAGTTTACTCTGAAATGCATTTGAGGTAGAGCAGTTTGTAATTAGCACATTAAAACTCTGACCGTGGTAGCTCCCACTTGCGGAATGAAGTTGTATCTAGAACACAGGCTATAGGAGCTCTACCACCCTCTGCGCTGTGAAGGAGCTGTGTGCTTCAGGGATGAGCCCCAAACTTGGCCCGTGAAGAACTTGTCTCTCTGGCTTCACCTTCTCTCTGCAGCCCCACGATGCTCCTGTTCACCCTCTGCCCGTCTGTACTTACTGAAAACCCTGTAAGAGCCAGTTCTTAAAGTATTTCCTCATCTCTCCTCCTTTCTTTGCCCCTGGTGGTTTGCTGTACTTTTCACCACGTTCTCACTTTGTGTTTTAGTTACTTGTATACTTGTCTGACAGAGAAAGCAATGGCGCCCCACTCCAGTACTCTTGGCTGGAAACTCCCATGGAGGGAGGAGCCTGGTAGGCCGCAGTCCATAGGGTCACGAAGAGTTGGACACGACTGAGCGAGTATACTTTCACTTTTCACTTTCATGCATTGAAGAAGAAAATGGCAACCCACTCCAGTGTTCTTGCCTGGAGAATCCCAGAGACGGTGGAGCCTGGTGGGCTGCCGTCTCTGGGGTCGCACAGAGTCGGACATGACTGAAACGACTTAGCAGCAGCAGCAGCATACTTGTCTGATCTCACTGAGTGTACATTCAGTGTGTATCTTAGGAGCCTGACTCCAGTTAAAGTCACGATTGATTATTGGTGCTGTAGGGTTAGCATGAACAGGTACCTCTAAGGGGCTCCTTCACTTGGCAAGCTTTACTTCTCACTGAGACTACTGAGGTGAGCTTCAGATCATGTCCAAACACAGATTCCACATCTGGGGATGCAATGAGATGACGTCTTACTGTTCATTCAGTCAGCTTCCTTTGGTAGAAATACTGACAGGATGGCATGAAATAAGGTGATCAAGCAAGCTGTCTTCAGGTTTCCCAAAGTTATTAAGTGTCAGGAACCATAAAGGTTCTGAATAATCAAATTCCAGTGCTAAGTTTGTACACACTGAATTGGAGTTTTCGTAAGAAATAGAAACCTTGGGTAAGTTTACGTTAGATAAGATGGTTTTCACTGTACCAACCTGAAAATGTTTTCCTTAGGATAAGGTAGAGTGAGCAAAGGCTACATTTTTGCTAAGTTGAAAACATGGGACACTTTATAAATCCCACACCAACGGGTTGTCTGTCTCCAACATCTGGCCACCTGGTACGCTGCTACCAGTGGCGTTTTCCTGGAAACAGGTAACCTTATGCTTTTAACATGGGGTCTTTGAAATCCAAGAAGTGCAAGCCCTTTTTCTTAGAGTGACTCATAAAAACCCACTAGGATGCTGAATTTTCTGTTAAATCTGCTTTGAAAATACCAAAGATTTAGTTGATGTCTCTTCAACACTCATTCACTCAGAACCATTTATTCACCACCTATCATACAAAGTGCTGTGCCAGGGGGGCTAAACCGTACATAGATGGATAAACTAGACAAGTTGTAAACCTTCTAGGAGGAAGGTCATGACAGTACGCAACAGCATTTAACAGATCCATTCACAAAGTTGCACGAGCAGTGTATGGGGGTCACATCCTGGTTGAGGTGAGGGCCTTGGGAGGCAGGAAAGGGCCCGGAGGACTTTGCAGACAGGTGCTCCCTGGCTTCCCTCCGTACCTCCAGGGAGACCTAGTGCAGGCGGGACAGCTGCCAGGCACTCTGAAATGGAGCGAGTGACAGACACATGAAGCTTGTGATAACAAGAGGTTAGCTATTAGAATCCTCACCAGTCTTGTGATTAACCTCATCGTCAGTGTAATAACAGACATGAAGATGGAGTTAATGATTCTGAGAAGTCGTGAAGGTCCTGGGAGGGTTTTTTAAAAAAGATATGCAGCTTCAGAGAGCAAAGGAATTATTCTTTTACTTTTTTTTTTTTTAAGGAATTGATTGTTTTTTAAGAATCTTCCTCCTACCCCAAGTTCACAGTCAAAGATTTTAATTTGAAAACATGGTATGGCATCCCTTATATGTGGAATCTGAAAAGAAATGATACAGATGAACTTATGAAACAGAGACTTACAGACTTAGAAAACGAACTTATGATTGGCAGGGGGACGGGATGGTTAGGGAGTTTGGGATGGACATGTGCACACTGCTCTGTTCAGAGTGAATGACCACCAAGGCCCTCCTGGACGGCACAGGGAACTCTGCCTAGAGTTATGTGGCAGCCTGGATGGGAGGGCAGTTTGGATACACGTATATGAATGGCTGAGTCCCTTTGCTGTTCACCTGAAGCTGTCCCAGCATTGTTAATCAGCTGCATCCCAATACAAAATAGAAAGTTCAAAAATAACAATAAAGATTAGATTAATTCAACATCCTGGGCCCCTGACATGTTGCGTCTTAGGTGTGGCAGGAGGAAACGCATTTTGAACGATTTTTTGACTGGCAAATAACCTGTTACTGGAATAATGGGATATTACTTGCCTCTTAGGTTTTTACACACAAAATTTTTAGAACGACATGATCTAACGTATCCACTAAGGTGCTGGGCATTTACGTTTCTCTCTGTTTTCTTGTCCCTCAGGAGAGAAGCCTTTCAGCTGCAGCTGGGACGGCTGCGACAAGAAATTTGCTCGTTCAGATGAACTCTCTCGCCACCGCAGAACTCACACGGGGGAGAAGAAGTTCGTGTGCCCAGTGTGCGACCGGCGTTTCATGCGCAGCGACCACCTGACGAAGCACGCCCGGCGCCACATGGCCACCAAGAGGGTCCCCGGCTGGCAGGCCGCGGTCAGCAGGCTGAACAGAGCGGCCCCTGCGGAGGACCCTGGGAGCCCGCTGGAGCCGGAGCGCGTGCCGGCCTCCGCCTGAAAGAGCCGCCCGGGGGTGGTGGACGGGAATTTTCCAAAGCCTTTTTTCTTTTCAGGAATCATGGAAGTGATGGTTTTCTTTCCAAAAACAACAAAAAAAAATCGTCTTGAGGGCTAGGGGAGCTGGTTCTGATGAACGTTCTGTTAACTTGTCTTTTTTTGGTTGGGACCCTGTTCAGTATCTTTTGTAGTTTCAGAAGTTCTTTTAAGGAAATGGAAGAAAATTTGGTAATCTAAATCACCAGCATTCCTGTTTCTTTATTGATNTCTTTTTTTGGTTGGGACCCTGTTCAGTATCTTTTGTAGTTTCAGAAGTTCTTTTAAGGAAATGGAAGAAAATTTGGTAATCTAAATCACCAGCATTCGGACACACAGTTTGGCAATAAATTTTGCAAAATTTGGATTTTTACAGCCTTCCTGATCCTATTTTGTAGGATTGAGACAGGGTACTAATTTTTATACTGTTTTTTATAAAAAATACTTATATTGTTGGTTCTCAAATCACCGATTTCTAAATAGATGATTTTACAATCTTCTTTTCAATGTTTAACATTTTTATAATAACCCTGCTTTTGGTAAAGTTGGCACATTATTCAGACAAAAAAAAAAATTTACAACTCTGCAATCAGGCCTTTTAGATCTACGAGTTTTTAAAATCATAACTAGTTGAATAGGGGCCTCTTAAAGAAATGGGAGCAGGGGAAAACCTTTGCAGGCAGCTTCTTCCTAATACTCTCAAGGGAAATTCCAGAGAACAGTTCCCTTTAAGCCTTCATGTAGCCCAAGGAATTAGAATTTTCTTTAAGTAGATAGTCACCTGTGTCCGTGGTGTGACTTGTGAAGATTGTGCCCCAGAGATGAACTTAAAATAATCGGTAGATATCCAGTGAGCAGAGAGCCGCTGTAGCATCTGAGTGTCTGTGGTCAGTTCACAGTCTCCTGTCTAGCTCAGACACCAAGAAAAGATGACATAAGCACTCAGACCCAGCTGCTCTGTCCCTTTGACTTCCTTTGCTGTGGCCTTACCCAAGTGTTTTGTGGGTAGAATCACTTCTTAGAGAAAAAGATATCCTTAGTGGTTGGAGGAACTTTCCACCTAAGGAAAGCTTACGTGAGGTGAAGTAGCTGTGTGTGCGGTCCAGCTGCCGTGTTCCGATTCCTTTGCTTATTAAGTATTAGTGATGGGGAATGTTAGTGACGTGGTACAGCAATAATCCTACCAAGCTGACTTTTCATTCACTTTGTTGGAAGGGAGTAGTTCTGATCAAACAGAACAGTACTCGGAATGGGGTATTTTGTAATCTGCCTAGAGAAGAGACCACAGGGCTCACTGAAGCCATGAGCACAGGTCCCAGCGTTGTAGAGACTGCACCCCGGTGTCCGGGAAGCTGCTGAGACTGCTTCCACTGGGCAGCCTTGGGAACCCAGGCAAGAGAATGTGTGTAAGGGACATGGCAATGTCGCTCTGCGCTTCGAGCCTGGGGATGGTTTTTGTCATGCTGTATGTAATCAGATTCTGTCTTTGCTGCTTATTTATTTGCATTTGCCTTTATTAAAATGATGGTGAAAGGTGAAATATTGAATACGTACAATTAGGCTTTGTGTTCAGGTCTCTTTTAGTCTGATAGCCCTCACCCGGTCATTCACTGTATGTCACTTGACACCCATTAAGTTACTCTTTAGTATCAACCGCTGATTGACATACAGGTTTGTAAATGCTGGCCATGTTTAGGAGGCTTCCGTGTCTTTGATCACTTCTATAGCTAAGTATTCCTACTGGTCGTGAGACATACTACAGTTACAAGAGAACCAGAAGTCAATGTACATAGCTTGTGTTTCCCCACAACCCCATCCTTTCTCCTACTCATGCCCCAGATCAGCATAAACATTTCTGTGTGTATGCTGTAAATGGCATTAAATTCGGGTGTTTTTCATAATTAACACAAAATAATATTGGTCCGACTAAGGTTGTGGTGGATAATACGTCTCTTGAGTGTGTGGTTGCTTGTCACCCTGAATGAAGTTCATTCTCTGAACAGTGTTGTTTCTAAAGAATAGGTGTGCTAAAAAAAAAAAAAGGAAAAAGGGTTTTGATTTACACTTCCATTTCCTGATGAGACTTTGAAATACCTTCTGTAAACAACATTTTGGGCCCTCTGTTGCTGATGGAAAGATTGTAAGTTGGAAAACAGCTTCACCTGAAAAACGCAATGTGAGAACCAGAGCCTCACGGGGCGTGTTCAGCATGGGGATCCTCCGTGCGCCAGGGCGTCCCAAGGAGCACGTGGGAGGCACGGCCCCTAGAGCACTTTACTGCCCAAGCAGTTTTGCTTGTTCTTTTTTGACTTTGAGCCTTTTGAGGTAGTTTCAATGATAAAATTTTAAATGTTTGAGAATTACATTTTATGTAACAGACTTTTGACATACTATTTAAATGAATATGTGTGATGTAACTCTTTTCTTTGAATCACATAAAACTCTGGGTTTGCAAACTGGACCTGTGTCCTGTACTGTGATGTACCCAGTGCCTGACCACCACCCGTTCTCTTTGTTTTCTGGGATTCTGTTTGGCCTCCTGATTCCTTGGAGGATTCTTTCTGAAAGAAATCACGTGAAGAGGCAGTTTCTGTGTTGACTGCTCTGACATCGAAACTGGTCTTGGCAGAACTGGACCATGGGTGCCGGGTAACCGTGACCCTTGTCCTCAGGCTCTCCGTGTGCCAAGAGTTGGTGTGGGAGGCAGCCACTTCCCGCCTCCCAGCCCCCAGCCCAGGCTTCCAAAGAACATGCAGGAGCCATAGCCTTCACATCTGCTTCTGGAGTCAGTTCAGTTCAGTTGCTCAGTCGTGTCCAACTCTGCAACCACATGGACCGCAGCACGCCAGGCCTCCCTGTCCATCACCAACTCCCAGAGTTTACTCAAACTCATGTCCATNGATCAGAAAATGTCTGGTGGCAATAATGGGAATAGGTGACCCATTTTTTCCAATGAGGAAAGCCAGAAATTCTGTTTATGCTTTCCCAGACCTGAAGTCCTTGTTCATCAGAGTCCATAGTTGGGGGGTGGGCTGTTCAGATAGTCGTTAAAATGAGGGGCTCCCTTTTTAAGGCATCAAATGGTCTTTCTTGCACCCCCGGCAACAGCAGCTGTAAAGACCAGAAGTCTCTCTTGCCATCTCTTCTTGAAGAACCAGTAAGCGTGCCTTTCAATAAGTGCTAATGAATCCATTCAAAACCGGAGCTGATCCTTGTAAAGAGGAAGGTATGGCAAAGCAAATAGTTGGATAAATGGAAACACATGAAAAATTGAAGGAAGTGCTGACCACTGTTTTAACATTATTAGGATAGATGGAAGTCTTGCACAAAGAAGAGTATCATTAACAAAAACACGAATGGGCTCATTCATCCAATCACCAGGCTGAAAAGAAGGCGGCTTAAGCAAATAAGCCCAATGAACTTTTTTTGCGCTGGGGGGCTCAGCTGACAAACCAACACAGAAGGCATAGCCACAAACATTACTATAGGATGGGCCTAGTATCTCCCCCTTTCTCTTAATTCATCAGTATAAGGAGTGAGATGTTTTAGTTGGCCCCACGTTGGTACCATGTTGGAGGGAGTTGTTTGAGTACGATGATGGCAACAAGGTGAAGCAGAATATGGCTGAAGTCCATCAGCATGTCTCTTCTAAAGCGCCAGGTGTCTGAAGCGATGTACTAGCAGTGAAGCCTCAGGTGAAGAGTAAATCGACCTTTGACTTTTCCCTGGCTCCTTCAGGCTTGGATTCAATGAGCTTCTGGTCTCCCCATCTTTTTTTGGTCCCAGACTCCAGGGGTCCAGGGATCTCAGTGACCTTGGGGGTCTTCAAACTCCTGGAGGTCTCATGGGGCTGGAGATGTCGAATCAGGCTGCCAGGGATCCAGACAGGGGAAGTGGAATCCTATAGAAACACACAAGCATACCCTCTCCCATAAGTTAGCAATATATCTGGTTCTTTTCACTCTCTGGTAAGGAGGCCATTTCACTTGACCAGGGGCAGAGTCATAGCCCCTTCAGGAAACCAGTGTCTCATCATTGTAGTTTGTCCCTGTGTGTCTACATTTAAATGATTAATTGCAAACAAAGCATGGTGTAAAACAAGATGTGTAGAGAATACTTAAATTATCCCTGCTTTATTTNCACTTGACCAGGGGCAGAGTCATAGCCCCTTCAGGAAACCAGTGTCTCATCATTGTAGTCTGTCCCTGTGTGTCTACATTTAAATGATTAATTGAAAACAAAGCATGGTGTAAAACATGATGTGGAGAGAATACTTACATTATCCCTGCTTTATTTTAGCTATGTGATTTTTTAAAGTTTGGCTCGCCCTTTCCACTATGGCTTGACTTTGGAAATTATAAAGTATTTCTGTTGAATGTCCTATGGAAAACTGTTGACAAAAGATCTTAAAAGAAATAGAGCATAAACTGGGGTGTTATCTGTTTTTATTTGTTAGGGGAGGCTTATTTGGGAAAAACAAATATTGAAACAACTGCTGAATTATATACCTACCTGTTTCACCTGATCTAGCAGAAGCTATAATAACATATATATAGCAAAAGCTATATGAGAAAATGTATCCACCAGAACATGAACAAAGAATAGTTTTCCAAAGGCCAGGATCCAGAGAGCATTAGGACTCAGGCCTCAGGGATTAACTCCTAATGTTGGAGATGGAATAAATATTGGGAAATTTGCACATGACTTAACTATTTGTCTAGATGTTTCCTTAGGGNTCCACCAGAACATGAACAAAGAATAGTTTTCCAAAGGCCAGGATCCAGAGAGCATTAGGACTCAGGCCTCAGGGATTAACTCCTAATGTTGGAGATGGAATAAATATTGGGAAATTTGCACATGACTTAACTATTTGTCTAGATGTTTCCTTAGGGATATGAAATTAATACCTTAAACCAGCTGCATTTTGATAGTGAATTTTGTGAGAATTTTTGGCCTTGTCAATCTTTTCATTTAAGTTTAAAGCAATTAATTTAGATAATGCCTCTGCCAAAGCATTTTCTTCATGTAAAGGGCCAGGCAAGCCGAAATGGGCTCTAATATGTCCCACAGAATATTTCTTATCTCTGTATTTAATCTCTTTCTGTAAATCAGATAACAAGGAGAAGATAATAGTTTTATTTGTCAGAATATTAGCAGCCTCTACATGAGGAAACAACCCTACAATATATCAGGAGTCAGTCAAAAGATTGAAAATATGGTTTCTTAAATGTTGAAAAGCCCAAATAACTGCTTTCCACTCAGCCCTCTGGGCAGATGTCTCTTCAGTTGCCTGAACATGAGATATTCTATCAAATAACTGTGACTGTTTCATCTGTGAAAACTAAAATTGCCTCTTCCAAAGGTTGAATAGAAAATTTCTTTGGAAAAATCACTGGGTGAGTTTTCAAAACATGCAAAAGGGAACTTGAGGGCAAATTAAACAAAATTTGACCTCAGAAATCTATCAGGGCAACTTGCCAATCATCACTATTTTATAAAAGATATTGCAATTGATCTGTATTGAATGGAATCACTATATTGACTACTTCCTTTCCAAAAAGTTCCACACTTCATTTTTTACCTTTTATAATGAATTGTGCCACCAAGCTGGAATAAGATAAAACTANCTCTTTCTGTAAATCAGATAACAAGGATAAGATAATAGTTTTATTTGTCAGAATATTAGCAGCCTCTATATAAGGAAACAACCCTACAATATATCGGAAATCAGATAAAAGATTGAAGGTATGGTTTCTTAAATGCTGAAAAGCCCAAATAACTGCTTGCCACTCAGCCCACTGGGCAGACATCTCTTCAGTTACCTGAACATGGGATATTCTATCAATAACTGTGACTGCTTCACTGTGAGAAGAACCATCTGTGAAAATTAAAATTGCCCCTTCCAAAGGTTGAATAGAAAATTTCTTTGGAAAAATCACTGAGTGAGTTTTCAAAACAGGCAAAAGGGGTCTTGAGGGCAAATTAAACTAAATTTGACCCCAGAAATCTATCAGGGCAACTTGCCAATCATCACTATTTTATAAAAGATATTGAATGGAATCACTATATTTACTACTTCCTTTCCAAAAAGTTCCACCCTTCTTTTTCTACCTTTCATAATGAATGTGCCACCAAGCTGGAATAAGATAAAACTATTTTTCTTGGGGCCAGTGGTAGATGGACCCTTTCCAATGGGCCTTGCCACAAGGATCCTGTAGGTGTGTGTTCTGTGGCGAGAATAATTAAATCCTATCCTCTGGTAATATTAATCCTAATTAACTGATCATTTAAAGCCTCGTCCACTTTAACAAAAGCCAAGTCTGCCTCACTAGTCAATTATCTCTTAGAACTGGGATTAGGACCGCCTTTTAGGCAATCAAACAAATGCTTCAAATCTGCAGTAGTCAGTTTTGAATGTGGGTGCATCCAACTAATATATCCTAATAGTTTTTGGAAATCATTTAAAGTGAGTAAACAATCTCTCCACAGCTCCAAAGGGGCATGATTCACAGTATGGATCTTTAACACCCTCTCTAAATAAGAAAAAGGAGGATTTACTTGTGTCTTATCTGGAGTTATCTTTAGACTCCAATTTTCCAAAGCCTCAATCAGTTCAGACAAAGTTTGTTTCAACAAGGCTCCGTCCTTATGAGTGGCCGAAATATCCATATAATGTATCAGTATACTTTCTTCTAACATTTTGAACAGCTTGGTCTACACATTTCTGTCACAAGGCGGGGCTATTTTTCATTCCCTGAGGCAAAACGTTCCATTGAAAACTTCTATAGGGCTGTTTAAAATTAGCTGAAGGGAGACTGAAGGCAAACCATTTACAATCTTGATCAGCCAGGGGAATGGCAAAGAAACAATCCTGTAGATCTATAACTATCACATTATACTGAAAAGGCATAGCCACTGGGGAAGGGAGGCCCAGCTGGAGGGCCCCCATGTCTTCCATAGTTGTGTTTGGCTCTCAAATCTTGTAACCATTTTCCATTTTTCTGATCTCTTCTTAATAACAAAAATAGGAGTATTCCAGAGGCCATTAGAAGGCTCTATATGGCTGGCTGCCAGTTATTCCACAATTAAATCCTCAGCTGCCTGTAGCTTTTTAGTTGTTAATAGCCATTGTTTCACCCATCACACATCATCAGATTTCCAGGTAATAGGGTCAGCAGCAAGAGCAACAGCCTCTAGAATAAATTTGAATATCCTAGACCTCCTGTATTTTTGTTGGGAACTGCCTGTAATGGAGAAACGAGTTTCTGTTGATCTTCACCAAGCAGCATTTGATTAGTAACTTTTTAACTGGACTGTATAAAAGCATTTCCACCTGAGATAATATATATCTCCCTCATAAGGAAAAAGGGTAGTGAGGAAATCGTATATCGACAAAAGGTGACTTGTGCCCCCTTCTCATCTGACCAGGTCAAAATTTTGAGCTCTTAGCAATATGGGGCATTGACCCTATTCCTACCAAGCCAGCACTGGTCAAACGTGTCCACCAGGATGACGGCAAATCTTTTCTATCAATTCAAGAGACATCTTCTCCAGTATCTAACAGCCCTGACATTTTATTCCCTTGAATTAAAATATCTTTCAACGGACTTTGAGCTGTAATTTCCTGCACCCAAAAGGCTAGATCACTAAATCCAAGTGCTCTGGGATCCCTAACTTGAGAAGTCATGTTTTTCNAAATACTATTGGGTTGGCCAAAAATCTCCTTTGGATTTTCCCATAACATCTGCTAGAATGAAGATTTTGGCCAACACAATACTTTACATAATTTTTTTCTGTTCAAATTATTAGTGTGGTTTCTGACTGGACCTTGGCTGATCTTGTTGACGAAACCAATGGACTGTCTATTCTAAGCCAGGCCCCTGATGTGGTGACTGAGGTTTTAGGACAAGGAAGGGTGGGACTATTGAATGAGAGAAGAACACATCCTGCCCTTCTGTTGTTTATCCTCCCATCTAGTCACTCTTCCCTGAGAGCCCAGGGCTTGCTGCCTCATCAGATCACCGCCAGGCTCAGACTTGTCTTTTGCCTATGATCCCAACGTTCTCTCTCGAAGGGGGTGAACAAACAAGATGTGACTTCTTACAGATCACTGATCCCTGCACTGAGTCAATATCTTCTCCTTGTGAGATCATGAGTGTGCCTTCTGGACGGTCTCCTTTCTTCTTTCTCAAAAATCTGAGGCTGAGTCTCCGCCCAGATCACAGTCCACTTTCAAAATGTGACTAAAATGTGAGAGAACAGAAAGAACACTCATGATCAGATAGGCTCAAAGCAAATGCAATTATCAGGAAAAGATCTAAGAGATGTATCTGTGGGACCATGGGAATTTCAATCACTCCACAGTTACACAGCTATGAAAACAAAGTGGTAGAAAACAGGAAATGTCTTTAATTGAGTCATATCTTTGTGGTGGTGGCTGATGAATATGCAGAAGCTGCTCTGAATTTTTTTAGGGCACAGAGAACTGCCACATAGGCGTCCCTAATAACTGTTTTTAGGTTATAAGAAAGGCATGGATTTGTTCATCAAGCTCATCAAGGATGTCAGCCCCTTAAAGAGATACAGACACTTTTGATTAAACAGAACAAATAGACTCTGAGAACACCTGAAATCTGGTTTTCAAACGGAAATATTTCTGGCTATTACCATTATTGTAGTCATTGAGTTAGTCAACACCTGAAGGCAAAATTCTAATGTGACTTGAGCTTCTAGCAGAAAGTGGCAGAACTTAAAGATGATTCTCTCAGGAAACTTACATCAAACTTTTAGAGAAATCCTATTTCCTTCATCAAACTTCCTTTTGAAGAGACAGATAATTTCCTCTGCCTCACACCTTTGCCTATTTCTTGATATTCCCTTTAACCCATCATTCTATCCCAAAGATGATCTATGATGATCATCTTTTGGATCCTGTTTAAAATATATTCAGTGATATATATGTTCTTGATTAGAATCCAAATTAGAGTTGCTTGCATTATAATGATAGGCAAGTAGATGAATGAATGACATCTGTTTATTCCTGCAAGGTTTGTTGAGTGTTTACTACAGCCAAGTACTAGGGAGTGTCAGACATTGATTCCGCCCAAAGAAGAATGGCAAGTACTCTCTGCTCTCAGAAGGTTTTCAGTCTACTGAGGGAGACACAGCATGTCAAAAATAACTGCAGTATACAGATATATTAATATATGTACCAGCTATAGGGTAACCCAAGTGTGCGAGTAATCAACTCTTTCTAAATTTTCCTACATTACAGGTTAGGAAGTAGGGGCGCAGATAAATCAGGTAATTTGCTGACACATACAACATGAAAGGGCTTCCCAGATGGCTCAGTGGTAAAGAATCTGTCTGCCAGTGCAGGAGATGCAGGAGACACTGGTTCAATCCCTGGGTTGGGAAGATCCCCTGGAGAAGGAAATGGCAACCTACTCCAGTATTCTTGCCTGGAAAATCTCATGGACAGAGGAGCCAGGTGGGCTACATACAGTCCATGGGGTCACAGAGTCGGACATGAGTGAGCATGCACACATACAACATGAAAGAGCCTAGATATGAACCCAGGAAGTCTATCTCCAAGGGTTATACTCTCATTCATCACCATGCTAACTGCTTTCCCCAACTGACCTGTATAAGACCTCACATGGTTAAATATTTAATACATGTGTTTGGATGGTGATGGTCCACTCCTTTGAGTCACTGGTACTCATTTCTATGCCGGTGCCCATTTCTTTAAAATGAGGTTCCATCTTTCTCACCGAAAATGATCTCTAAAACCATGTAAGGCAGGGGAAATCACTCCACATTTATGTAACTAGAGGAAAAAATATACTAGAAAACAGGAAACTTCTAAAACCAAGCAAAGTCTTTGTAACTGTGGCTGATGAATAGGCTATTGTAAGTTCATGAGTCTAGGAAATGGCACCAAAGTGTAGTCTATACATTTGGTTGGAAAACTCTCAGTCACTAAGAAGCTTCATCCCTGCCCTTAAAAAGGAACTTCATCTATTCCCACATCCTTGATCCCATGTTCATGTCCTTTAAAAGCAGAAATAGATTCACATTTGACGAACTAAAAATCACGCCCTTCAGTTCTTATTATTTTGGGGGGGAAATTATAAGAATAAATACAAAGGGTGATTTACAAAGGATAGGAAAAAAAGGTGAAGCCCAAAATGTAGGTCTGGAAGAAGCAATGGTCTCTTGTATGTTTTGGCTGGGCCACGTTCCTAGGAGTGTGTGCCTGGCTATGCACTTCTTTAGCACCAATGGAAGACTCACTTATTTCTCTCCTGTCAATGCCTCCCTGTGTGTGTGTGTGTGCTTAGATGCTTAGTCGTGCTTGACTCCTGTGACGCCACAGACAGTAGCCCGTCAGGCTCCTCTGTCCATGGAATTCTCCAGGTAAGAATACTGGAGTGGTTTGCCATTTTCTTCTCCAACCACGATCTTCCCAACCCAAGAATTAAATGCACTGACCGAAATTCAGGGATCTACTAAATTGCAGATCTGTAAGCAACTCATTCTACTGGGGATGGATTGGGGGAGGGAAGATGTTGGTTAAGTACAAAGTGACATAGATGCCTGGATATACTGTCTGTAGAGGGTCAGAATTCAAGGAGAACCCTAAGTGTCTGCCTAATCTTCAAAGGTGAGTGATGTTTACGAGTAGGGCAAAGAGGAGAAATGCATTCCAGATAAGAGGAATAGCTTAGAAAAGGCCCCTCGGAGAGAAATGACAGTGAGGTCAGTACAGCAAGGGTCCTGCTGTACAAATGGATGGTGAGACATGCTTAAGAGGCAGGCCGGGTGGAGTTTTCAAGGAATCTGTGTGTCATGACAAAGAGTTTGAAGTTTATACCCTTGGCTAGTGCTTGATTCTCCTTACCACCTGTGAAGGCACCTAAGGAGCTTTTCAAAACACTGTAATAACCAAGGTTCTTTTGGAATTTGAGTCTTGGATATCAGAATTGAATCTGAACTTCTGGGAGGTGTGGGGGCCAGATACCAGCTGCCAAGAAGACTCAGTGTACAGCCTGGACTAAAAATACTGCTAATGACAATGAGTTGTTGTTCAGTTGCTCAGTCATGTCTGACTCTTTGTGACCCCATGAACTGCAGCATGCCAGACTTCCCTGTCCATCACCATCTCCCAGAGTTTGCTCAGACTCATGTCCATTGAGTCGGTGATGCCATCTAACCATCTCATCCTTTGTCACCCTGTTCTTCTCCTGCCCTCAATTTTTCCCAGCAACAGAGTATTTTCCAGTTTTGACAATGGGGAACAAAAGCTTTAAGTAGAGATATGATGTGGTCAGTTTTCACTTCAGAAAGATCACCTTGATTACACTATGGGGAACAAATAGAAGTCATATGTGAGTGATGGGAAGGCAGTTTGGGAGATGAGTGCAAACCAGGCTAGAGAGCATAAGGCCAGAATCAAGGTAGTGGCAGCGAGACTACAGACCAAGGTAGGGCTGTCATCTTTCACTTCATATTTGGTGCAGACTGGAAAGGATATGTATGTGTGGGGTTTGAGGTTGCTTATAAAAATGACCACACATTTTTCTCATGTCTGTATTCATACCTTGCATGCATACTTGCATGCAAAGTCACTTCAGTCACGTCCACCTCTTTGTGATCCCATGAACTGTAACCCACCAGGCTCCTCTGTCCATGGGATTCTCCAGCCAAGAATACTAGAGTGGGTTGCCATTCCCTTTCTCCAGGGAATCTTCCCAACCCAGGGATCGAACCTGAGTCTCATATGTCTCCTGCATTGGCAGACAGGTTCTTTACCACTAACACCACCCGAAAGCCCACAGTTCACATCTAATCAAGAACTGGAGTCTGTTGTACCTTGAGTCTGGGTTGGCCGTTCGACTTCCTTTGGCTGGTGGAATGTGGAAGAAGTCCTGAGTTTTGAACTTGGGTTTAAGAAGATTTGTAAGTTTGCTTTCAGATCTCCATGACACCTGGACTAGCTGCCTAGACGTAAGAGACACATGGTCCAGATGTCCTGTCATTTCGGCCCACAGCCAGTTCCTAGCCATGAGAGTGATGGTAGGTAGATGAATGAGCCCAGTGGGGATCACCTTCTATGGGAGACTGAGCTGGATCAGCCTCTTGAACTGTCCAGTTTCAAGCACTTTAGGAATAACAATTACTATCATCCAATAAGAGCAACTACTTTTAAAGTTTAAAAAACTCATCTCAGAACAGGTTGTTTAAAGATCAAAACTAAGAAGTCTTACAAACAGAAAAGAAACATGGTAAACTTAAAATACAATGGTATTCTACCTTCTAAAGTAAGGGAAATAGAAATTAACAAATGGGACTTAATTAAACTTAAAAGCTTTTGCAAAGCAAAGGAAACTATAAACAAGATGAAAAGACGATCTTCAGAAAGGGAGCAAATAATTGCAAATGAAGCAAGTGATAAAGGATTAATCTCCAAAATATACAAGCCATTCATGCAGTTCAATGTCAGAAAAACAACCCAATCAAAAGAGAGACAGAAGACCTAAACAGACGTTTCTCCAAAGAAGAGTTACAGATGGCCAATAAACACATGAAAAGATGCTGAACATTACTCATTGTTAGAAAAATGCAAATCAAAACTACAATGAGGTATCACTTCACACCAGACAGAATGGCCATCATCAAAAAATCTACAAAGAATAAGCCCTGGAGAGGATGTGGAGAAAATCGAATCCACTTGCACCATTGGTGGGAATGTAAATCGATACAGCCATTATGGAGAACAGTATGGAGATTCCTTTAAAAACTAGGAATAAAACTATCATGCTGCTGCTGCTAAGTCGCTTCAATCGTGTCCGACTCTGTGCGACCCCATAGATGGCAGCCCACGAGGCTCCCCCGTCCCTGGGATTCTCCAGGCAAGAACACTGGAGTGGGTTGCCATTTCCTTCTCCAATGCATGAAAGTGAAAAGTGAAAGTGAAGACGCTCAGTCGTATCCGACTCTTAGCGACCCCATGGACTGCAGTCCACCAGGCTCCTCCATCCATGGGATTTTCCAGGCAAGAGTACTGGAGTGGGTTGCCATTGCCTTCTCTGATATGACTCAGAAATCCCACTACTGGGCCTATACCTTGAGGAAAACAGAATTGAAAAAGATACATGTGCTCCAATGTTCATTGCAGCACTATTTAAAATAGCTAGGATGTGGGAACTACCCAGATGTCCATCAGTGGATGAATGGATAAAGAAGAAATGGTACATATATACAATAGAATATTACTCAGCCATAAAAAGAAATGAATTTGAGTCAGTTGAACTGAGTTGGATGAACCTAGAGCCTGGTATACCCAGTGAGGTAAGTCAGAAAGAAAAAACAAATATCATCTATTACTGCGTTTATATGGAATCTAGTAAAATGGTGTTTATGAACCTATATGCAGCAATAGAGATGCATACATAGAGAACAGACTTGTAGACACAGCGGGGGAAGGAAAGGGTGGGTTCAACTGAGATAGTAGCTTTGAAACATATACATTACCATGTGTAATATAGATAACTAGTGGAAAGTTACTCCGTAACACAGGGAGCTCATCCCAGTGCTTTGTGACAACCTAGAGAGGTGGGATGTGGGTGGGGCAGGAAGGAGGTTCAGAAGAGAGGGAATACATACACACGCACACACTTATGACTGATTCACGTTGTTGTACAACAGAAACCAACACAACCTTGTAAAGCAAATGTCATCCAATTAAAAATAAACTTAAAAAATACAGTGGCATTAGTCCAAGGTCATGTTGTCAACTTGAGTAAATTAAACGAAGGATCAGGGTAATCAGAATGAGAATACTGTAGGATTTTTTTTTTCTTTTACTTTTGAAAGAATGTTTCCAGTGTATTCCTGTCTTTCCCACAAATTGTATTATTTCTCTTAATGTTTCTGTTATTGAGTTTACTAATTACCAATAGCCACACCAAGGGAGGGAAAAAAACTGCATACCACCTCTGAAATTTGTATTCCTGAAATGGAGTCCATAACTGCCTTTGAACATATTGCCTGGATTATAAGAAGCTTTCTTTCAAAAATCAAGTCAGAGAAAGCAAAAGCAAAGTTGCTTCATTATTTTACAAAGCCTTTAACAGAAAAATGTAAATGCTATTTCCTGCCCCAAACATTATGACAGATTAAGGTTTTGGTCTCTTCTTCACATGTATCTTTCAAAATCATTCAAAACACTTGTGTGTATCATCAGCTAACTTACTGAGTCACTGGCTGTTTGAGGTTATTTTATTAGATTTTCATAGCTACGTTACCATGAATTTAGTGGCGCAGTTTCTACTTTGCCGTTTCTGTAGGTCAGAAGCGGCTTGGTTTTCTGCTTAGGGTGTCATGGGGCTGCAGTTAAGGTGCCAGCTTAAAATGCAGTCTCATCTGGGGTTCAGGATCCTCTTACATTCTCACTGGTGATGGTAAAATTTACTTCATTGTGGTTGTAAGACTGAGGTCCCTGTTTTCCTTCTAGTCCACTGTCAAAAACTAGAGACCTCCTGCAGTTTCTTGCTACGTGGCAGCTCTCAGCCTAGATGTTTGATTTCCTCCAGGCCAGCAGGAGTCTTTCTGTTTTCCTCTTTTTGTAATCATGTGGGGGAAAGCACTCTGTTTTTAAAGTGTTCACCTGATTAGGTCAGGCCCACCGGAGCAATCTCCCTACTTTAAGATCAACTAACTTGGTACCCTACTTACATTTGCAAAATCCTTTAAAAGCAGTGCCTAGATTAGCGTTTGATGGAATAGCTGGGAGAAGGTGTGTATATACCAGGGCTAAAAATCTTAAAGCTCATCTTAGAATTCTGTCTCTCATAGCAATGTTTAAGAGATCCTCTAATGGCACAATCAGTTTCTAATGAAACTCAGAACAAGTAACTCCTGCAGCAAGAATTCTATAATTTATCTTCTTCCTTACAAGTTTCCTAATCCATCAAACCATCCAGTTGGATGTTTGAACTTGGGAGCTCCTAGAGACCGCAGGTGTTCTGGACTCCTGTGGGTCCAGCTGCATGACTTGGGCAGGTACCAAGAAGGATTGAAAGAGAAGAGCGGTCAACTGGAGCACAGTGCTGAGGAGGGAGGTCACACCTGGGCAAGGCAGCAGCCAAGTTCACAACTAAGCAGAGAGAAAGGATGAAGCCTGCCTCATATGAAGTGCAGCTTTTTCCCCATGGAAATTTATGACGCTAGATATGTCACTTGAAGATACCAAGAAAACTAATATTTTTGAGGATATGTTTTAGTTGGAAAAAATGATAAACTTTCGGATACAGGACCGTGTTTTTATCCTACAGATCTCTGAAGAGAAAATTGGAAACAAATATCATTAGTTTCTCTTTCACCAAGGTTGTGTCAATTCTCTTAGAGAAACTTTGATCTTACATAAAGCCATTTTTGTTTCTTCAGAGCACAATGAATTTGCAAAGAAATGTAGGCAGAACATGGTGTTCAGACTTTAATTTTACTCACCTGCAAACTGTCCCCTTTCCATCATAATTTTATTTAAATCATGGTTATGCTCTTAATTAACAATTTAATTGGTTAGTGCTTTCTCAACCCAGTTCTCTGGAGGCATGGTTTTCTGTTTAACTTTCTTGTTTTAAGTCTTCAGCGAAACCATGAAATTTAATTAGGAAAGTAACCAGCTTTGTAACAGCAGTTCTCTGTCTAATTAGCTATGCTCTGACAGTACCTTCTCAGATTCCATTCAGCGTTGCACACACACTTCGCATTTGTTCAGGTTTCAAATAAGGCATTGTGAATTTAGCCTAAGCACATATTCCAATTGTTTTTCATTTTTCCAAAAAGGCTTTTTTTACAGCCAGTGAAAACAGAAAAAGTAACTTGGAGCATTCCTGTGTGCATATGCTAAGTCACTTCAGTTGTGTCTGACTCTGCACAACGCTATGAACCATAGCCCACCAAGGCTCTTCTGTCCATGGGATTTCTCAGGCAAGGATACTGGAGGGGGTTGCCATGCCCTCCCCTCCAGGGGATCTTCTTGACTCAGGGATTGAACTTGCATCTCTTAACATCTCCTGCATTGGCAGGTGGGTCCTGTACCACTATTACCACCTTGGAAGTCCTAAAGTATTTACATATGCTGTTAAACCAAGAGCCACCAAAGCCCGAGATGTAGAAATGTTCTCACTGTGCTTACTCGTGTCTGTTGCTGTAGAACAAATGACCACAAGCTCAGCTTAAAACAATCCCCATTCATCTTCTTACAGTGCTATAGGTTGGAAGTCCAGATGCAGCTGGCTGGATTTTTTTCTTCAAGATTTCACCAAGCAAAGATCAAGGTACAAGCTGGGCTGGAATTTCATCTGGACCTCAGGGTCGTTTTCCAAGCTCGTATGCTTGTGGCAGAATTCTTAATGGTTGTGGGACTGACATCTCCATCTCCTTGCTGCCCATCACTGGGGATGGCTCTTATGCCCTAGAGGCCACTCTGCTTATCACGTGGCTCCCATGTGTGGTTCACAGCACAGCAGCTTGATCCGAGACCAGTGGGAGCACTTCTCTGACTTCTTCCTCTGTGAACAGCTGGGGAAAATGCTCTGTCTTTAAGAGGCTTGCCTGATTAGGTCAGGCCCACCCTGGTACTCTCCCTTCTGCCACATTATATATCAAGAGAATGGCTATCTTATCATATTATCAGCCCCCCGCCTCCACTCCACACACACACACACTCAGAGGAGGGATTATGCAGGATGTGTACACCATGGGGTAGAAATTGTGGGGCCACCTTAGGATTCTGCCCGGCACACTATGCCGCAGGGAAAGAAGGCAACCGAAAGCCTCTGGCAAACTCTCCTCTCTCTCTGTGGAGGCAGTGCACGGGGTGCGCTGAAGAGCTGTTAACAATGGCCCCAATTCTGTCCCTCCAGCTCCACAGGGCATCGGATGGCAGACTGTCACATTCTTTCTTCTCTGCAGGCTACTTTCTCTGCGTGGCCAGAATTACCATTTTCAGCAGTGTAAGAGGATCATGGGATGAAATCACATGAATTTAAAAATTATATCAAGTTAACATGACGCTTTTGGATAGAAATTTATTTAAGCTCCGGGCCTCAAACTTCAGCCCAATAAAACAATTTATGGGCTGAGCCGTAAGAGTCCTCCAGTAATCACTGAAACTGGAGGTGGTCTTGGGGACCCCCTGACTCAAGGAATAAAGTAGGTAAGAGCATGATATTTATCACATTCTGAGACCAGGCTCCACTGCCCTGCAGACTCAGCTTTAATCCTCTCCATTGTGACTAGGACCAGAGAACACAGAAGAGAGTCAGGAGGTGGGCTGACCTGGGCTCTAGAAGGTTTGGCACTGCCTAGATGTGTATTCCAGTTCTGCACTGTGACCTGGGCAAGTTCCTCAACCTCTGTCTCTCCCAGTTTCTCTGTCTGTACAGTTCAGTTGCTTAGTCATTCCGACTCTTTGTGACCCCATGGACTGCAGCATGCCAGGCTTTCCTGTCCATCACCAACTCCTGGAGCCTGCTCAAACCCATGTCCATCGAGTTAGTGATGCCATTCAAATATCTCTCATCCTCTGTCATCCCCTTCTCCCTCCCAGCATCAGGGTCTTTTCCAGTGAGTCAGTTCTTTGCATCAGGTGGCCAAAGTATTGGAGCTTCANCAAACCCATGTCCATCGAGTTAGTGATGCCATTCAAATATCTCTCATCCTCTGTCATCCCCTTCTCCCTCCCAGCATCAGGGTCTTTTCCAGTGAGTCAGTTCTTTGCATCAGGTGGCCAAAGTATTGGAGCTTCAGCTTCATCATCAGTTCTTTCAATGGATATTCAGGATTGATTTCATTTAAACCAGTCAGGATTGATTGGTTGGATCTCCTTGCAGTCCAACGGACTCTCAAGAGTCTTCTCTAGCACCACATTCAAAAGCGTCAATTTTTCGGCTCTCAGCCTTCTTCATGGTCTAACTCTCAGATGACTACTGGAAAAACCATAGCTTTGACTAGACAGATCTTTGTTGGCCAAGTGATGTCTCTGCTTTTTACTATGCTCTCTAGGTTGGTCATAACACAGCAGTAATAACAATACCCAATTCATTGTGTTGCTGAATTGAAGCAATTCTGGAAAGCACTTAGCACTGTGACCATTACATGGTGACCGGGAGGGGCCGGATGTAATTGTGATGTGGACTCAGAGTATCATCAACACTTGAAATATTAACTCCAACTCCTTCCCCTTCACTCTGCTCCCCTCTTTCCTCACCAGTCCCTTCCCCTTCTCTCAGTTGTCTTCTAAGCCCCTTCACATCCAAATCATTTCCTTTCCTGGTTTATTCCCTTTCCTTAAGGACTTAATGAAAACATTATACAGGAACGTATTTTTCTGTACACATTGTTTTCTGTATACGATTTTGTGTTTTTCTTAAGTACCAAAAGTCACGACATAAATGTGCTGTTATCAGGGTCTACCATCTTGTCTATGCTTAGCATCTTTTGGTTTCATCTACAATGACTGATGAGTTTATAAGTAATTCCCACAGTTCCCACTGATATAATGTTATTGCTTTTGATAATGGTGATTGTCATGTATAGAACTATGCAATTTCATTTTCATAACTCTATAAGGCCTACCAGGTAAACATATTCACAAAATGGGGGGAAAGTCTTTTCATGAACAATTTTTTCTCCAATATTTGGTTCAGAATATTTGTTCCCTGACATACTGCACACTAAGATGTAAAGGGGGCTCTTTTACTTTTCCAGTGGTATGTCTACCACACAACATCAATGGAGACAGAATCTTCTACTTGAAACTTGCTTTGTTTCACTGCAACTTTTGAGTCCCTGGGGTACTGTTCAGAGAGTGTTCAGGTATTGCTGCTAAAAAATCTATAATGGGGTTGATGATCATATGTGACCAGAGGTAGCTCAATGTCAGTACCCAGAATCAGAGATTCCTTTGAAGGGGAGAGGAGATTTAGGAAATGCCTGGCGAGCTCAACCTCGCTGGTATTGGAGAAAATCACAAGAGTTTGGAATAAACTCCTGCATCCTCATTCATGAGCCCCTGTCATAAGACCCCAACTTAAATTGGCACTGCCTGTGTAGGAACCATGGATGAGGAGGAAGCAAGCAATCAATAAAAGTTCAAATAAACTTCCTTTGCAAATAAAGTCAGTATCTGAAGGGAAGATGGCAAAGAGAAACATCAAACCAAAAATAAAAGACCAAAAGTCTGATAAATATACATATCTTGGAAGCTACCGAATTTATCCTTCCTCTGTCATCCTCCTAACACCATCTCCAGGTAGAACCGTATGCCAGGCCTAGGACACTTGTTTGTCTATCCCACACTGAGGTTAATGAGCCCCCCCTGGTAAATCTGCTTTGCTTTCCATTAAAATGAAGCTAGAGCACCAAAAACTTTATGGGATGCTTCTGTGCTTGGTGGGCACGGAAAAGAGACCATCAACCCCATTTCTGGTCATAACCTTTTAGCTAAAGTTAACACTCAATTATATATAGTAATAGGGAGATGAGAAATCCTCTAACTCTAAAATCCATAGAATTCATCAAAGATTGAATAATCAAAGTCATTCAACCTTTGCCAACAGAATCCTCTTATCGGGCTCATTGAAACATAGCAAAATTAATTGAGTTTCTAGCTTATTTTCCTTCTCTCACATCTGCTTGAAGTTTTAATTAGAAGGAAAGTGTCTAGATGATCAGCAGGAAGATTTCAAGGAGGAGAAGTGAAGCTCTGGAAAATTACTCACTAAATTCACTCATTCGTTAAGAAAACCTTACTGAGCTTCTAATGTTCAAGACACTCATTGAGAACAAAGCAACAAACAAAAATAGACAAGCTCTCTCATGAAGCTTACATTCTATCTACTAAGGGAGATGGAAAAGAGACTGGTAAATAGAAAACTGGTCAGATAAATACAATTTGGAGTAACCTTAACTATACGTTCAAGGCACTTTCAGGTTATCTCTTAGCATTTTCTTCCCATGGCCATTGAAGTCCAGTGATTCAACCTCAGTCAGCAAAGCCTTGTAAACACATATGAGCATAATGACAAGTGAGTGGCCACTTGCTTACCTTCAGCTGGTGGCATATTTTCTTCAGTACAAACGCTTCCTCTTCTGTATTGGGAGTTAGTCTTATCACCTTATCACTATAATAAAGGGAAAAAAGTGGTGAGGTATACCCTTCAAAAATAAAGATACAGCCATTTCTATATTTTTTTTAAAAACTGCCTTTGCATTTAGAAAAAACAGCAAAATTTTAGACTGGCCTATAGGAATTTTATTACCTTCTTGGTACTCTATGATAGTTTTGATCTTTTTTCCCCTCTGTCTTAAAATTATTTATTTTTTTTCATCAGTTTTTGAAGATTACAAATTCACACTCAAGCAGAGAAAGGTCAAAAAAATAATAACAGTGGCCACAGGACAAGAACTGCCATTACATCTCAGAGCAGATACTCAGAAGGAAAATCCCCAATGACAGGGAAAAAAAAAGCCTACTTAAAATTTTTAACTTTATGCTGAAAAGGAATGTGACTTTTGATAAGAGGACCCATGACATCCACATACAGTGGAACATTTCTGGTTTGGATTCTTCCCACATTGAGAACATAAAGATAGGCCCATCTCTAAGGGACATCTTATTTCTTGAGTATACAGCTTACCAGCTGGTATGTGAGACCAAACTGGAGGGAACCCCCTGCACCCATTGTTTGTGGTGATTAAACACCGATGGTGATAAAATTTTTGTTATTTAATTTTTATTTTTAAAATTTATTTTTATTGAAGTGTAGTTGATTTACAATGTTGGTTTCTGGTGTACAGCTGTAATTCAGTTATATATAAATATATATATATTTCTTTTTCATATTATTTTCCTTTATGGTTTGTTATGCAATATTTTGAAAATGATAAAAACTTAAAATCAATTTTTACAGCCATTAAAAATTTTCNTTACAATGTTGGTTTCTGGTGTACAGCTGTAATTCAGTTATATATAAATATATATATATTTCTTTTTCATATTATTTTCCTTTATGGTTTGTTATGCAATATTTTGAAAATGATAAAAACTTAAAATCAATTTTTACAGCCATTAAAAATTTTCCACAGTTAAAATTACATCTGAACAGTCTACACAGATTCTGAATTGCCTAAAAAGACTAGACTCTCTGCTTTCCACCAGAGAGCTCTCTGCAGTGGTACTTTTCCCTCAGGCGTGCCAGACACGTATTATCACTTTCTAATTTTGTCTTGATGAGCTTGAGAAGCACAACTCTAGTATATAATAATCACAACTATACATGTATAACTGAATGACTGTGCTGTACACCTGAAACTAACACACTGTAAATCAACTACACTTCAATTAAAAAAAATATTTATCATAGTAAAAAACCCCACAACTGTTCAATGAGTTTTTCAAGGAGTAGAAACTTACTAAATATTTATTAGCAGATTGGTATAAAGGAGATCATTGAGAATAATTGGCTTCCAGAGGAAATGTAAGGAAAAATGAAATATAAGAGGAATGAGTATTTTCCACCATCTTCAATGGGATTTTACAAAGACTGCAGACAAAATAGAATGTTATCAATACCACATGTACAAAGCACAAAAGAAAAACTCTAGCAGTTCAGCCTCAGCTTCTCCCTCCAGCCTCAAAGTTGTACCAGAATAAGGATGGAATGTGTGAGCTTTTCCATGGCTTTACCACTTAGATGAATTGCAGTCTCAAACACTAGGTGAAGATTAACATGGAGGACATCAGAGCCCAAGGGAGACTTTGGATTTGTTGGACAGTCATTCTTTAAGGCTGTGTGTCCATTTCCCATAATCTTTGCTTTATGCTTTCAAATGACCCTGTTATTCCTTCCTTAGGCCTATGAGTTAAAAGACCCCTGGCTTGCTGAATGATAATTTAATATGTTGTACACACTGCTACTCAATATGGCTTTGTAGCTTTGGCTTTTGTATTCCTCAAAAACACCACACAAAACAACTTCTTGCTACCTGTGTCATTAAGTCCATTTTCCTGGAAAGAATAAAAAAGTAGAAGGAAAGGAAAAACAAAATCACTGTTAAAAAAACAAAACACTTCAAATATGACCTTCAGAATTTAAATGCAATTACACCTCTTCTTTCATTCTTTTTTTTTTTTTCATTTCTATTACACATTTCTCTGAGCTTTGTGTTTTCTGGATTCATCATATCCTGGCCCCTCCCACCTGACCCAACATAATTCTTGGCAAAGAACAACTCCAATGGATGATATGGTTGTTTTTTGAGGGATGGATCGCTTGAGAGGTTGCTGAAAAACACCTCCACCTGGGGCCCTGTCAGCTCCTCAAGGGTGCAAAGAAAGCAATCTGTAGCTGTTTTACAGCCATGGAAAGTTTTTTTTTTTTTTTTTAAGATGATGGATAATTCAACCTGGCAATTGGTTTCTCCCCTGTGAGTACAGGATAAAAGGGGACCACCCCTGGGATTATTAACCCTGAAAGTGATTGTTCAAACCCAGTTTTATCATTTTTATCACAAGAAGTCCACTTCATTTCAGCTTGTAGAAATTTTCAGGTGTGACTCGAGAAATGTGTTTATTACCATTTGATTACTTATCAAAGAACAGAGAATAAGGAAAGCTATTTCACAAAGTCCATGAAATGTCATACTTTTTTGTAAGCTCATAAATTATATTGGTAACTAGCCAGTAACCAAAACCCAACAGCTTTTTATTCAGCATGTAAGACCAGTGCCACCTTAGTGCCCCATTTGTTTTACAAAACAGAAAGCTTATTCTCCCTAGATCCATTAGCTAGTCCTTTTCGAAGTGGTAAACAATAATTCTTGGACTGCAAGATCAAACCAGTCAATCCTAAAGGAAATCAACCCTGAATATTCATTGGAAGGACGGATGNGCCCCATTTGTTTTACAAAACAGAAAGCTTATTCTCCCTAGATCCATTAGCTAGTCCTTTTCGAAGTGGTAAACAATAATTCTTGGACTGCAAGATCAAACCAGTCAATCCTAAAGGAAATCAACCCTGAATATTCATTGGAAGGACGGATGCTGAAGCTGAAGTTCCAATACTCTGGCCATCTGACAAAGAGCTTCTCATTGGAAAAGACCCTGATGCTGGGAAAGACCGAAGGCAAAAAAAGAAGAGAGTGGCAGGGGATGAGATGGTTAGATAGCATCACCAATTCAATGGACATGAGTTTGAGCAAACTCCGGGAGATAGTGAAGGGCAGGAAAGCCTGTGTGTGCTGCAATCCATGGGGTTGCAAAGACTCAGACGTGACTTAGCATCTAAACAAAACCAGCAAAACAAAAATTCAGGACCACAAACAGGAAAGTTTCAGGAAGTCAAGTAGCTACTGAAACAGGAAAACTAGTTGTGCACAACTATCAGAGAAGATGAACTGAGGCTTCCTTCATAAAGTGAAGTGTTAGTCTCTCAGTCATGTCTGACTTTGCGACCCCATGGATTGTAGCTGCCAGGCTCCCCTATCCATGGGATTCTCCAGGCAAGAATACTGGAGTAGGTTGCCCTTCCCTTCTCCAGATTTTCCCAATCCTTTATAATGTATCAGGTTTTTTTCAACCGCTAGGTGGCAACATCATTTTAAGGCCCCTTGGGATTAAAATGAGACTCAGAGGTCTGAATGCGGGTTAAGGTTAGAGGCATGAGTGGGCAACCAGCTACTCATACATATGGGCATTTGTAAATCAGAGATTTCTAACTCAGCCTATATAAAGTTTCCAGAAAGATTGCACAGATGTTTTTAATTGCAGTTTAAGGATGTAGTATAGACAACAGGTAAGTAATCTCCCAATATTTATTAATACACATTCACTAATGCTATACTGATGTTCTGTCCCTTTGTCTTACACGACTAATGAGGTTTTGTTGTAATGTTAGCATCAAGTCTGGCTGTAAATTTGGTGACTAATTCTTATGTACCATGCGTGCATGCTAAATTGCTTCAGTTGTGTCCAACTCTTCACAACCCTGTGGACTGTAGCCTGCCAGGTTCCTCAGTCCATAGGATTCTCCAGGCAAGAATACTGGAATGTGTCGCTATGCCCTCCTCCAGGGGATCTTCCTGACCTCAGGGAGTGAACCCGCGTCTCTTATGTCTCCTGCATTGGCAGACAGGTTCTTTACCACTAGCACCACCTAGGAAGCCCTTATGCACCATAGCAACCATATGAATAACAATAAATAAATTTAATTGATTTAAAAACTATTATAACCTAGAGGGGTGGGATAGGTTGGGAGGTGGGAGGAAGGTTCAAGAGGGAGGGGACATATGTCTAACTTTGGCTGATTCATGTTGATGTATGACAGAAACCCATACAACATTGTAAAGCAATTATCTTTTGATTAAAAATTAATTAAAAAGAAACAATTACTGAATGTTTAATGAGATACTAAGGGAAGCCAGACAGAAAGACAGATATAATGCTTATATGCAGAATCCAAAAAAAGGATACAAATGAACTAATTTATAAAGCAGAAACAGACTCACAGACACAGAGAACAGATTTATGATTACCAAAGGGGAAAAGGGTGGGATAAATCAGAAGATTGGGATTAACATCTACACACTATAATATGTAAAATAGATAACCAACAAGGACCTGCCATAAAGCACAAGATACTCAATGTCTCAGGCTTCCCTTGTGACTCGGCTGGTAAAGAACCCATCTGCAATGTGGGAGGCCTGGGTTCGATTCCCTGGGTTGGGAAGATCTCCTGGAGAAGGGATAGGCTACCCACTCCAGTATTCTGGCCTCAAGAATTCCATGGACTGTATAGTCCATGAAGTCCCAAAGAGTCAGACAACACTGAATGACTTTCACTTTCACTCAATGTCTTGCAGTAAACTTTAATGGAAGAGAATATAAAAAATGCATGTATGTGCATAACTAAATCACTTCATTGTATACCTAAAACTAATACAATATTGTAGATCAACTATATTTTAATAAAAAATTTAAAAAATGTCTAGTGAGAATATAATCTTAGAGAAGAGTATTCAGCAAGAGAGTGCTCTCTCAGACTTGTTACCATCAGTCTGGGTCTCAGGGTCCTTGTTGCAGGAGTGGGGGATGAACTCCCAGTTGCCTTTTCATTATATTTTAAAATTAAGTTTAATTACATATACTTTTAACTTTTTTGAAGTATGGTTGACTTACAACATTATTTTCAGGTATACAACAGAGTGATTCAATTTTTTATAGACACAAAGTTGCGGAATATTGACTATCTTTCCTGTGTTGTATAACTCTGTGACGCATTTATAACTAGTCTTTTTTAAACCCCTTCACTTATTTCTCCCCTCTGCCCCACCTCTCTCAGTTGTAACCACTAGCTTGTTTTCTGTATCTGTGAGTCTATTTCTGTTTTATTTGTTCATTGGTCTTGTTGTTTTAAGCCACATATATAAGTCTCCTGGCAAGTTGTAAAGCAGGAGACCCAGATTTGATCCCTGGGTCAGGAAGATCCCCTGGAGAGAGGGAGTGGCAACCCATTCCAGGGTCCTTGCCAGGAGAATCCCCATGGACAGAGGAGCCTGGCGGGCTTCAATCCATGGGGTCACAAAGAGTCAGACATGACTGGGCGACCAGGCACACAGGCACAAAAATGAACACATATAGCATTTGTCTTTCCCTGACTTTTGTCACAAAGCAAAATAACAAAGACTATATTGTCTAAGTTCTGTGCCTGCCATAGTGATTGCTATGCCTTGATCACACCACAACTACGGAAGAACATCTGTTCATGTCAACTTGGGACTTCCCAGGTGGCTCAGTGGTAAAGAATCTGCCTGACAACTCAGGAGATGCAGGTTTAAATCGCTGGGTCAGGAAGATTACCCTGGAGAAGGAAATAGCAACCCACTCCAGTATTGCCTGGAGAATCCCATGGACAGAGGAGCCTTCTGGGTTATTATCCATGGGGTCACAAAACAGTCAGACATGACTTAGCAACTAAACAACAACAAATGGGCAATTTGAGAGTCTTTTTCCTCAGCCTCTTTTTGAAAGACATAGATGTGAAGCTACAGACTTTTCCCCTGGTTCGTGGCATGACCTTTCACAATTAATGCTTACATCAAACTCTACATTTCCTTGTAAGTTACAGAGCTAGTATATGAATCCATGTTTATAAAAATAAAAATATTACAGAGGTATCTCTCACACCCATATCCCTAGGAGAACAAAACCTTCCTCAATTTCTTCCAGCTGAGTGGAAAGTTTTTCTAGATGCTTTGAGGTTCTCTGCTTTATACACACTTGCTTCTAGAACCCCATTCTTGTTCCACTGCTGACATTGGAACCCCATCCTCAGCTTGAGGGCCCCATTTCAAAGTCCTGACTCTCTGACCACAATGCGTCAGTTTTTCTTTCCACTTCAGCTTTGGTTTTTCTTTTTCCTTAAATGTTTGGTACCTGTAAGTTTTCTCTTTTTTTCTTTCTCTAAAGCTCCGTTTTCCACTAACTGATAGGGCAGTAGCATCATGCACCCTGAGGGCAAGTTGCCAACATCATCTGTGTGGCCTTAGGCAAGGTGAATCTTTCTGTCTCAGTCCTTCTCTCAGTGGATTGGGGAGAATTGCACTTAGTTCATGGGCTAGTCAATGAGTGAGGGTTAAAGGAGCATTCAAGTCAAGTGCTTAGAGTAATATCTAACATACAGTCAGATATTATAGATGTTTGATATTATTATTACATTTTGGCATTTTACCACTTTACCCAGTATTAATATTTTGAGAGTTCCTGATGCATCTTTCCTTCATATTCTCTGCTGTCCTAATCTGTCGAGCAGAAGAATGAATAAGATTCTCGAGAAGAAACAGCTTGAAGCAGACCTTCAGGGGGCCTCAGGATGCGTGACCTGTCTGTAGTCTTCCTTCCAGCTGTCTCTTTTTGGGTAACTGCTTCCCTGGGGACCATACCTAACTTGACTCCTAACTTAAAGACAATCTGTGGATGGTAGGGTGGAATGACAAGTGAGGCCTGCCCAGCTGGGCTCCCTCTCCGGCCAGCAGCAAACAGCCGACACAGTCAGAGCCTGTCATGGGGAGTTTGCACTTGAGACCTAGAGAACAAAATATCAGTTAGCTTGCAGGGTCTGGAGCAGGGCACTGGACTCAGAACTGCCGAGTGACCAGAGGCAAAGTCCTCAAGCAGGAAGGACACAGCCCTTGTGATGATCATTTGGTTTTAGGACCTGTGTTAGAAACAGTCCCCCTCCTTTTGTGTTTCCTTATGATAAACTTCTGGGCTTCCCCGGTGGCACTAGTGGTAAAGAACCCGCCTGCCAGTGCAGGAGACATGAGAGACACAGGTTCAATCCCTGGTCGGGCAGATCCCCTGGAGGACAGCAGGGCCACCCACTCCAGTTTCTTGCCTGGAGAATCCCATGGACAGAGGAGCCTGGCGGGCTACAGTCCATAGGGTTGCAAAGAGTTGNATTGATGCTTTTGAACTGTGGTGTTGGAGAAGACCACCTCTTGAGAGTCCCTTGGACTGCAAGGAGATCAAACCAGTCCATCCTAAAGGAAATTGGTCCTGAATATTCATTGGAAGGACTGATGCTGAAGTTGAAACTCCAATAAGTTGGCCACCTGATGCGAAGAACTGACTCATTAGAAAAGACCCTGATGCTGGGAAAGATTGAAGACAGGAGGAGAAGGGGACAACAGAGGATGAGATGGTTGGATGGCATTACTGATGTGATGGACATGAGTTTGACTAGGCTCCAGAGGTTGGTGATGGACAGGGAGACCTGGTGTGCTGTAGTCCATGGGGTCGCACTGAGCAGCTGAACTGAACTGTAAACAGGTGGTGCTAGTGGTAAAGAGCCCATCTGCCAATGCAGGAGACATATGGCTTGGGTTTGATCCCTGCGGGAACATCCCCTGGAGGAGGGCATGGCATCCCACTCCAGTATTCTTGCCTGGAGAATCCCTATGGACAGAGGAGCCTGGTGGGCTACAGTACAGAGAGTCACATAGAATCAGACACAACTGAAGTGACTTAGCATACACACGATAGTAAACAATGTATTTCACGTGTGGGAAAACACATATTGATATTCTTTCTTTCCTCCCTGAATACTATCTCTAAAACACCCCTTTAATTTTGATGGCAGCTTAGAAAAACTGTGTGTGCTTTCAAAAGGGGAGAGTTACTCAATAGCTAAGACTCATCTTGCATTTGCAAGAAAAATAGGACAGTTTAAAATATTTGCTGAATTTTCTGAAAGCTTGCATCTTGTGGAAGAATGAATAATAGGATGTTCACTTATTGAACAGCAACAAAAAAAACCCCTCATGCCCAAAGACAAAGAAATCTATTAAGTAATCCCATCTAAAAAAACTAATGTTCACATGTAGATTCTGTATTAGAGAGGTCTCAGAGCTGTATTTCCCTTGTTGAAAGATTTTGTTTGGATGCACATGAAAAATTTCATTAAAAAGCAATAAATAAGAGGCAACTTGGCAGAGAATAATCAAGAGAGCTAAATGGAGTCTCCCTTCTTTGGTCATAGTTTATAGTTGCAATATAAAGTACTCAGAACATGAAGAAGCTCCCTGTGGCAATTTGCCTAGAACATGAAGATTTAGACTTCACTCTTGGATCAACATTAGGCAGAAGTGACGACCTTTTTTTTTGTTGTTGTTGCTACAGTTACTTTCACAAAAGAGAGAAGAAAAACATAATCTTCAAAAGCCTTACTCTTGTACTTCACTTTGTAGCAGACAATTTCCCAAGAGGTTGAATGCCTACCCTGACATCTCATATGTAATGGCTGATCAAGAAATATTTGCTGAATTGAAATTGGCTTTTTGTAAACTGCTTTTAAATTTCTGAAATTGGCTTCTATTGTGTGGTTTGAAAATTCCCTGTTCTCTTATTAGCACAGGTCAGAAAGGGAAAAAGCAATGAAATGTAACCCTACCATGAAGTTCTTTTTTTCTTACAGTAAATATTATCTTACAGTAAAATATTATCTTTATTATGTCTCAAGGACTTTTGTGGATTATTTTCAAATAATTATTTGACAAGTCTTTCTTGCGATATTGAAGAATAGGATGCAATCAGAGAAAACTGTTACCACAACAGAGAAGAAACCATTCATTCAACAGGTATCTACCCATGCAAGTCCCAAGGTGGCTGTAGCCATGAAATTAAAAGACATCTGCTCCTTGGGAAAAAAGCTATGACAAACTTTGTGTATTAAAAAGCAGAGACATCACTTTGCAGACAAGGTCTGTATAGTCAAAGCAATGGTTTTTCCAGTAGTCATGTACAGATGCAATGGTTGCACCATAAAGAAGGCTGCACACCAAAGAATACGGATGCTTTTGAACTGTGGTGCTGAAAAAGACTTGAGAGTCCCTTAGACAGCAAGGAGATCAAACCAGTCAATCCTAAAGGAATGCAAACCTGAATACTCATTGGAAGGACTGATGATGAAGCTGCAGCTCCAGTACTTTGGCTGCCTGATGCAAAGAGCTGACTCTTTGGAAAAGACCCTTATGATAAAAAAGATTGATGGTAGGAGGAGAAGCGGGTGACAGAGGAGGAGATGGTTGGATGGCATCACTGACTCAATGGACATGAGTTTGAGCAAGCTCGAGGAGATGGTGAAGGACAGGAAAACCTGGTGTGCTGCAGTCCATGGGGTCGCAACGAGTCAGACATGACTTAGTGACTAAACACGAAGGACAGAATTGGTTTACGAAGGGGGAGAGAGAGGCTAGATCCAGGTTAGACTAGAGGTAGAGACCATAGAATTCACTGCTGAGTTTATACATAACCAAAGCAGAGTTAGAGAACAGTCACAGACGATCACTACATTTTGGCGATTAACTGAGATTGAGAAGACCGGAGGCAGGTTTGGTGGAAAGATCAAGTTCCTTTTTCTTTCTGGCCATGCTATATTTGAGATCCTATCAGGCTTTGGATAAGGTGATGTGTCAGTTGGATTATATGAATTTGGGGTTTGGCAGGAAGCTGAGGTCAGAAATACAAATTTAGGATACATTAACATATGGTTGGGGCTTCCCAGATGGCTCAATAGTAAAGAATACACCTGTCAATGCAGGAGATGCAAGAGATGCAGGTTCGATCTCTGGATTGGGAAGATCCTCTGTGGTTGGGAGTGGCAACCTGCTCCACTATTCTTGCCTAAAAAATCCCATGGACAGAGGAACCTGACTATAGTCTAGGCAGTCACAAAGAGTCAGACACAACTGAGCAACTGAGCACAGGCATGTGCACACGCATGCACACACACAACACATGGTTAAACCCTGATACTCATTTCTCCTAACTAGGGCAAAGAATGTTTAGAGAACATTAAAATGTTGTAAACAGGATTTGGATTTCCCAGAAGCTGTTGGCCAGACTTTCTCTTTTGCTAGTTATTCCTTCATTCTGTTTGTAACCTTAGGATTTGAGAGTTCAGTAGAAATCATATGAGGCAAGAGAGCTGGGGAGAGAACAGCCCTGCTACTATGCCACAAGACACACCTCATATGTACAGCACTGCTTTGTTATCACAGTCTCTCTCTTCACACACCTCAGCTCTCAATCTGAGTCAGGGTCAAATGCAAACTAAATGACATCTGGAACCAAGGGAGCTTAGGTTTTTGTAGCCTTTGCTGGCCAGAAAGACACACAAGCAGAGGCTGCAGTAGGTACCGAGGGAGCCAATCTAGTGTCTGCCCTGCTGGTCAGCAAAACATGAGCAATGGCTTTTAATGAGGCTTTAATTCTACAAGAGAGCTGAAGAACACTTATTGGAAATTTGACATGCAGAAGTATTTTTTCCTTCTGGTGCACTACAGGGATGAAGCAGTTATGGAAAGCTGTGGAAAATTTCCCTTGGAAGATATGAGACAGTTTTCTAAATTAGCCTTTAATTTGTTAATCAAAAACAAGAATTGATTGAAATTACTGGGAACCGAACTGGGGGATATAGTCAATGAAACGGGAAAAACAAAGCAAGATCTGTTTACATTCTCGCCAAATGTATTCCTTAGTTTGGAAATTTGGAGTTTTTGGTTTTTTGGGTCTTTTTATGATGTTGATTTTATTTGGGGATTTTTTTAAACTGGGAAGCATTCTCATATTGTGGAAAGGGATTGGTCTTTATATCTTTGGAGGTGAGTGTGTTTGCTGCTTTGTGGATATACAATTAATATAGAACTGTGGGATCGAGAGGGCAAACTCCTACGTTCACTGCAGCTTCATTCACAATAGCCAAGATGTGGAAATAATCCAAGTGTCCAGTGCTGGATGAATGGACAAAGAAAATGTGGTATGAAGATGCAATGGAATAGTATTCAGCCCTAAGAAATAAGGAAATCTTGCCATTTGCCACAACGTGAATTGACCCAGAGAGCATCACACTAAGTGAAGTAAGCCAGACAGGGAAAGACAAGTACTATATGACCTCACTTGTGAATGGAAACTAAAAAAGCCAAACTCATAGAAAGTAGAATAGAAAGCAAGTAGAATGGTGGTTGCCAAGGGCTGAGGGGTGGGGGGCATGGGAAATGCAAGACAAAGTATATAAGCTTTCAGTTTAAGATGAATGAGATCTGGGAATCTAGTGCATAGCTCTAGTTGACTCTAGTCAATAATATCATACTGTATACTTGGAAGTTACTGAGAGAATAGAACTTTAATGTCCTTCCCATGACAACAACAACAAAATTGTAATTTATGAGGTAAGGGATGTGTTTAACTAGCTCTATCGTAGTAAACATTTCACATTATCATATTATATGTCTTAAACTTACACAAATTTAACATGTCAATTATATCTCAACAAAGTTAGAAGAACATCAGAAGTGCAAGTCTTGAATTTTTTCATGCAGAGACTAAGGTAGCTGCAAAAGACTACCTATACATTCCTATATCTTCTCTGCCTAAAATTTCAGAGGATGTTGATAAAGATGTCTCAGTTCAGTTCAGTCACTCAGTCGTGTCCGACTCTTTGTGACCCCATGAATCGCAGCACGCCAGGCCTCCCTGTCCATCACCAACTCCCGGAGTTCACTCAAACTCATGTCCATCGAGTCAGTGATGACATCCAGCCATCTCATCCTCTGTCATCCCCTTCTCCTCCTGCCCCCAATCCCTCCCAGCATCAGAGTCTTTTCCAATGAGTCAACTCTTCTCATGAGGTGGCCAAAGTACTGGAGTTTCAGCGTTAGCATCATTCCTTCCAAAGAAATCCCAGGGCTGATCTCCTTCAGGATGGACTGGTTGGATCTCCTTGCAGTCCAAGGGACTCTCAAGAGTCTTCTCCAACAAGTTAGTACGGAGCTTAAAGTGAGTTGTTTGTTGTGTAATCATCAGTTCTTGGATTAAAGAGAAGAAAAAAAAAAATTGTGTGACTAAGGAATGTAGAGGAAAAAAAAGACATAGGTCCTTTCCTCCTCCTTGAGAATTCCAACCCCCTATCTCCTCGTTGGGAACCCTGGACTTCTTATCAACCTTCCTAGGAACTGACTCTCTCATCAGGAAGGAGGGAATAGGAACCCACAAGTGTGATATGCAGTTGTAAGCCCTCCTTGGATTGAGCTGTAGGAGCTTAGGCTTGGGATGACTGAAGAGGATCTGGCAAGAAGAGGGGCGTGTATACGTAGTCAGAGGGCCAAGACCAGCACTGCTTAGACCCTTCTACCAGACAGCCATGCCTGAGGTACCTAGGACTTGGAGCCTGAAGATTTCGGTTCAAGTCCTGGCTCTACTGCTAAAGTTGCAGTAGAAGAGGGAAAGGGGAGGAATTTTATGCTGTTGGAGTTAGCATCTTACATGTTTTCTCATCAACTTGTGGAGGTGGTAATAATAAGAACAATAGATAATATGTAAATACTCCTGGAACCAGCACTTTTCATGTTCTCGTCTAGCCGTTTCTCTCTCTATATTTAATCTTCATAAAAACCTCATGAGATAGGGAGCATTCTCACCCCCTTTGCATAGGTGGGGAGACGGAGGCACAGAGAGGTTAAGTAGCATGGCTGTGGTCATGCAGCTGGTAAATAGAGAAACTAAGCTTTGAGCCCAGGCAGTTTGGCACCAGAGTCCTTGCTCTTAGTCATTTTCACATGGTCTCTGAGACACGTGTACCTCAGAGATGGTTCTGGGGTTACGGCTCTTCTGTCCCATCCCATCAGGGCTTCCATGTGGCTCGGTGATAAAGAACCTTCCTTCTAATGCAGGAGACGCAGGTTCGTTTCCTGGGTCGGGAAGGTCCCCTGGAGGAGGAAATGGCAACCCACTCCACTATTCTTCCCTGAAAAAAATAAATAAAAGCATGGATAGAAGAGCCTGGAGGCAACAGTCCTTGGAATCACAAAGAGTCAGATGTGCCTGAGTGGCTGAGCGCCCATAGACACACATCCCACTCCATCACCTGCACACTGGCAGCCCTGCCTCTACACCACAGGGTCAGGGGCCTCCCGCTGGGAAGACTCCTCGCCACAGCCTGGTGCTTCTCACAGCCTGTCTGGAGCAGTTCACAGCATCCTCCACACCCCCGCCACCTCCCGGCTCCTGGCCATACCCCGTGCCCTTGGTCCTAGCTTCCCAATCCTGTAGCACTTGTGCCCAGTAACAGGTCCAGTTCCCCTTCTCTGAATAATTTGTTTTTGCCCCTGGGGCACTTTTACCTCTTTGTTCAAGGTAAGACTCTAGCACCCAGCTCCCTCCCTCCAGTGCCAGCCCACACGAGTGGCATCCCCATCAGATTTGTACTGGATCCTGGAAACAGGACTGGACAGCTTGTTCAGCCACTTTCTCAAAGACTGGTCCCTGACAGTGTTAGCAGCCCCACTTGTTCCTGGCCCGGTAGCTGCCAATCCAACTAGATGAGGCTTATCCAGGAGCAGCAAAGACTTATTCACACTGCTGCTGCTGCTGCTGCTCAGTCGCTTCAGTCGTGTCCAACTCTGTGCAATCCCTTAGACAGCAGCCCACCAGGCTCCTCTGTCCCCAGGATTCTCCAGGCAAGAACACTGGAGTGGGTTGCCATTTCCTTCTCCTCGTGGAGTCTTTAACAAAAGAAGTCAAAAGGCCTTTCATTGTTGTTTTGTTTGTTTGTTTTAATGTGCATTAAAATTCTACCCAGAATGCTATAGCAGTTAAGTCATGGCCTCTGAAATCAGAAGCATAAGGGTTCAAAATCCATTTCTGCTACTTGCTAGCTGTGTCATCCCAGGAAAATTGCTCCGTCTCTGTCCTTCATTTGTAAAGTGGAGGGAAAAGGTCTGTCTTATGGGATAGTTGTGAGACTTTGGAGAAATGATGTATGCGAGCACATGTCACACCACCTGACCAGCAGTAAGTTCTCAACAAGTGGTAGTTATTATCAGCATTATATTAAGTATCGTTATATAAGTATCTTTCAAGACTCCCTGGAGATAGTTCAGCCAGTTATTTTTACTCAACAGACATTTATCAGGAGGCTACTCTTTGCCAAATCTATGCCAGGTACAAATATAGGATGTATGTTTATGAGAGAAAGCAATGCATGTTAATCAGTTATTATAGGCCAAACCCTATTCTAGGCATTTTTAGGGACATATATCATTTTATCTATTTTTATGTATATATTTAGTTTTTAATTTATTTTTAACCTTATAAAGCATATATTTTTAATTTATTAATATTTTTACAGTAAGTCCTTGTTTAATCTTCTGATCCCTGGGTCAGGACAATCCCCTGGAGAAAGGAATGGTNGTGGTGGCTGATACTGTGAAGACTTAAGGCCAACTGGCAGAATGACAACCAGCCTGTGGAGAAGGAACGCCAGCAGCGAGAGGGAAATGAAGATACTTGCAGAGAGTGAGGTGGCTGGGCCTTGTCATTGCCCCTGTGGGATCCAAGAGCCTGCAAAGACTCAGACCCTGGACCTGCCTTTTTCCCTTCCTTATTATCTCTATTAAATGAATGTGGTGACTCTCTGTATGATGTTGGGTGGTTTAGGTCTTTCAGTTCCTTTCCTGGATGAAATTCCAAATTTACAGATCACCCTTGAATAACTTGGGGGTTAATTCACATATAATTTATCGTCAGCCCGCCAGTATCTGAGCTTCCTCTACATCCATGATTCAACCCATCAAGGACCATATAGTACTGTAATATTTACTATTGAAAAATATTCATGTATAAGGGGACCCTGGCAGTTCAAACCCACCTTGGTAAGGGTCAGCCAACCATACTTTTCTTTTTTGGACTATCTGGCTCTATAAATGTAACCAATTCTGGAACACTTCAGTCAGGGGTTAAGAAATATGATTGTGTAATTAACACCTCAGTTAAGATGCTTTTGGTTCCAAATAACAGACAATCTATCTTACAATGAACTAAATCATATGGGAAATTATTTGCTTACCAATGAAAAGTCTAGCAATAAGTCAGCAGAGTTTGGTCAGGGTTCCAGCTTGATTTCTCCACAATTCTCTTAACTTTGTTCACTCAAGCCCACTTTACTCACTGTCACAAAATGGTTGCAGCAGGCCCAGGTCTCACATCCATATACCACATTGTTACATTGTTACATTACATTGTTAACAAGAAGGGCTTACTTTTCTTTTTCAACTACTGAAAGAGTCCTACAGATTTGGATCAGTTAAGACGCTAAGCTCATCCTTGAACCAATCATGGTGGAAGAAGAATGTATTCTTCATGTTATCTAGGCTCACTCTTGCAGATGATGATGGGAAGATGGTGGTGTTGGTACCGTAAAAACACATGACTACTTCACAATGAGGAAATACACAATGTTTGTGTGTATAAACCAAGATGGAATCCCACGTGCACTTTCTTTCCAATCTCTTGACAACTGTCTTTCCTAGATTGCACCCAGGATTAGTGGGATGCTCAGGGGGTGGAGGGTGGGTGGCAGTTTTTAATGCCCATGTACATGAGGCGCAAACTGTAGGAGTGGGAGTGGAGAATATTTTTGCAGGCTCCTACAAGCCAAAGCCTTCTGGAAGAATATTCTGAGGATACAGACATTTTGGCATTTAACAGTGACTCAGGAGTAAGTTTAATTAAGAATAATCAGTGAGGGGATGTTAATATTCGCAGTCTAAAATTAACCACAGAGAAGCTGAAGAATCAAAGAATTGTCAGCTCTTTCAAAGGCAAAAACTAAACTGTATTTCTTTTGTCTCCCCAAAAGGAATTTACATGAAGCTTAATGGCTTTGTGATTCTATAAAGGCCTTGACTCTGCAGCGCCACCTGTTCAGGCTGCAGTTTTAGTGTTTTCTTACTAGGTACTTATCTTTCCCCATTCGATGGTTAAAATCTATATGATGTAGGCTTTTTGTTTTATGAATGGCCAGATCTTGGGAAGAAACACAGATCTAAAATGTTATTGAAGTCTGGAAGTCTGGAATAGTGGGGAATTTCTGGAATTCAAATGGCTTTATTTGTATTCTGCAGCACAGAATATGAAGGAGGCTGCTGTTGCTGCTAAGTTGCTTCAGTCATGTCCGACTCTGTGCAACCGCAGAGACGCCAGCCAATCAAGCTCCCCAGTCCCTGGGATTCTCCAGGCAAGAACACTGGAGTGGGTTATGAAGGAGGCTAGGGCCCCTGACTGATAAACATCAGAGACCTCAGCCCTCCTACTGGCTTCCCTCCTGCCCCCAGCCACATCCCTCTACCTTTTGTAATATGATATGGGTTGGAAGAGGACTGAAGGCAGTTGATGAAGAGGGTTTGGTACAGGGTGGGTGCCAATTGATGTAATCTTTGTGACGATATCCTTCTCTGAGTAAGGCTAGGATCAGAGCTCTGTGGGAATCATATTATTCTGACATGTCTATGCTGGCCTCTTCCTTTTCTATGTTACCCCAGGCCTGGAGGACTCACAGCAACAGGAGGCCAGAAACACCTCAACTTCTGCTTCTGTACTTTAAAATTCTAGTCCTGGCTTTCCCATCACTAGCTGTGAGACTGGAGGCAAATGACTTTACCTCTGTGATCTTTCTATAAGACATGGTTAATGTTGCCCTACATGTAGCATCGCCAGTAGGATCAAATTAGGGAGCATGGAGGCATTCTCTGCAAATTGTCAGGTTATACGATGGGAGAGAGTTATTTAGTCTCTCAAACACCAGCAATGGTCTGCAGTGTTTCAACCCTGCAGTCTTTCAATGTGCCTGAGGGTTTCTTTGTTGTGGCGGGAATTCTCATTGCAGCGATACAATTTGCTCATTCTAAAAAGCAAAGCGCTAAGATGCTTCTACTTTATAAAATTAGATATAGGAGAAAAAGGCATATGCAAGTCTTTGGGCTGTTATCATCCAAGTAGAATAGCAGTCAAATCTCTGATAACAGGGTTCTGACTCTAGCACTAGCGCAGTTTCTGCGATTGCACCGGCTCTAATGAGATGAATGGAAGGGATGCCTACTGTGAAATATGTAACAGGAGTCAGGAGACACGGATTTTGATGGAAGGATATGAGGATATATGTCCCCTTTGAGAGTAATTCTAAAACCTCATTATGGTTGGCCACAAAAAAACATTTCAAGTCCTTCCTTACTCTAAACTGCTTAAAGGTAACATTTTATTCTGCCGCAATCTTTTGTTTTGTGTTAATCAGGATTCATGAAGAAAAGAAAGTGAACCAGCTTCTCCATCTCCACCTTAAGGGGGATCACAGAGGCTGACTCTGATGCCCATTCAGGAGAGGAGGACGAGTTCATCTGGGAATGTGTGACTGTAATGGCATTGAAAGCTATACTTAATCCCTGCAATCCTTGACTTTAAAACAGTCACAGTGTATGAGTCAGAAGACACAGCCCTGAGGAGGGACGGTGGCAAAGACAGAAGCACCGGAATTTCTAAATACAATATATTTTTGTACAGAATCCTTCCCTGAGTTCATCCTTAGCTCTTCTTTCCCTGAGGTTATTTCTTGTCCATCTCCCTTCCTGGATGTAAAACACTTGGTCTTCATATTACCATAGGCTTATGTGTTTTGGTGTGTGTTGGAATCCAACTCCTTTGAGTGTTTGTGGAAACAGAGAAGCACACAAGGCAGGCAATTGGAGGAATTATTATTACTGCTATTTATTTTTGCCCCCTCTGCTGGACTATGGAGTTGGGTGAGAAAAGAACTCTTGAGGTGAAAGGGCAGGCTGGATGTCCTTGCTTACTTAGCCCAGATCAACCAGAGCTGCAGTTGCTTCCCACACCCAACCCTGACTTCAGAAGTCATTCTACCTCCCCATGAAACCTGTAACTCGAAATAAACACTATTAGTTTGAAGTGGTTTCTGTCTGAGACATTTCTATTTTCAGTACCCCATTCTTCTGCCTTCCGATATCCCCACAACTGCCAGGGAGCAGGAAATATGGATTGATGCAATGATGACTGATTAACCCCAAATCTATGTGATTTATAAATACTTGTGGAGCACAAATCATGACAAAGAACTCACAGGAGGATGAAGAACCAGGAGGTGATGTGATCACAATTAACAACCGACTCCCAGTTGCAAACCTGACCTTACCCATGCGGAGGTGACAAGCGCCCTTGAATCCAGGTCATCAAGATGGATTCAAGGCTTGGCTCAATTGCTTCACCTTCCCAACACCTGATCATCCTCACTAAGGAACGGAGTCTCAGGAGGGCTGAATGAGAATAGAAATGAGGCTCTTTGTAAAGCAGTCACATGTCCTATAACAATGAGGCTCTGTTTGAGCCTATAGCCCTTGGGATTTTAAAGATGGTCTTTTTGAATTTGGTACTTTTCCTTAATGGTCAAGAACACAGTGCCAGAACCAAATAGACAGATCCCTGTGCCTGGATCTCTGGATTCATGCAAAGTATCTTCAAGGAGTTTGGTCTTGAGGATTGAGTTGGGGAAACTGAGGCAATGTGATGCTATTTTGTCTTTTCCTGTCAAATATAAAACCAAAAAAATAAAGAATACTACCCCAGCTTCTACACCTACATGTAACTCTCCTCCTCTTACCACTAGGTATGTTGTTATTTAGTTGCTAAGTCATGTCTGGGTATTTTGTGATCCCATGGACTGTAGCCCACCAGGCTCCTCTGTCCATGGGATTTCCCAGGCAAGAATACTGGGGTGAATAGCCATTGCCTTCTCCAGTGTATCTTCCTGACCCAGAAATCAAGCCTGAGTCTCTTACAGCTTCTGCACTGGCAGGTGGATTCACCACTGAGCCACCCAGGAAGCCCAGCAAAGATGATTGGCTCTATTTCTTTGCTATAGGGAAGCTCCGTGAACATCTGATGCATTGTGTTCACTGATATCCCCCAACAAGTCCTGTCTCTGGTTCATAATAGGTCTTCAGCAAACATTTGGTGAATCAAAGTTTCTTTAAATCTTGGCGGTTCTAAAGCTTTTGGTTTTCTTTTGTCTGTAGGTGGGATAATGATAGCACTCGGGCTGCCTGTAGCTCTTCCGCAGCCCTACCCCCTCTCCCTGACCTTCTGTCCACCTTCCTGTCACTCTGTCATTGCCCCACGCAAGGGCTCAGCTGGCCCTGTGGTCTTCTTGCTCCACTGTCTCCTTAGGCCCGTGTTGTCTCTCTCTGCCACCGCACGTGGGGTTTTGTGAAATGTAAATCTGATCATGTGTTCGTTAAATCAACATTTACTGACTTCCTGTGCCCTGCTAGCAACTATTCAGATTCTAAAGATCCCCTTGAACAACTTTCCATCACGTGTGGAACTGCATGGTAACCAGGCTCCTCTCCTGGCTTCCTCCCCCATCTCAATGGCTGGCTTTTCAGCCACACCAGAATCCTTTTCACTGCCTGAGAGCAGTGTTGACTCATCCCTTTCTTGACTTTGCTGTTCCCTCTGCAATGAAAACCCTTCCCTGCCTTGTTGGTCTGAAGAACTCCTGTTCATCCTATAACACCCAGCTACAGAGCTTTTCTGTAAAGGCCTCTGCTTTTCCTACCCTAACCAGAATGACGACACCATTGTACCTTGCATATCCTGAATGCTACAGCTCTGCCAGCACGTGCTTGTATGTTACATTTGTGTACTGCACATATGTCATTACACATACAGCACTGGATCATAGTGCTTTCCTTCCCTGGCCATCTCCCTGGCAGCAACGCCAGCCTCGTGATGTCAGGCATTAGTTCTAGTGCATGCTGGCATGCCCAGCACCTAGGGAGGGATGGAATACACATCTGCCCAAAGAATCGCAGCAGAGATGTAGTTTAGGAGATCAGCTTTCCCCGTGGATCCTCCTCCTGTACCAGCCTCTAAACATCCTTTCTCAGGGTCTCATTCCCTTTTCACCCTAAGACTCTTTCCCTTGGCAATCTCACCTAATCCTATAACTTTGAAGCATCTGTATATTGATAGGTGAAGTGAAAGTATTGGTTGTTCAATCGTGTCTGACTCTGCAACCCAGGGACTGTAGGCTGCCAGGCTCCTCTGTCCATGGGATTCTCTAGGCAAGAACACAGGAGTGGGTAACCATTCCTTTCTCTGTTGATAACCCCCGCTCCCCAAAATTTATCTCTGCATCAAACCTTTCTTCCCAGTTCCTACTCACTTCTCTGACTGTAGATCTAACTTATTATCTCTTCCTGGGTGTTTCCCAGACATCTCAAATATAATATCCAAGAGCAGAGTTTAATCTTTACCTCAAATCCACTTATCCTATTTGTTAAATAAAACATCCACTCCTTGGTGTAAGTCAAGGCACCATGACCTTGTCTTTGAAACTTCCTTTCCTTTACCCAACATTCAACCCATTACCACATCTAGTTCATTCCACTTCTCGTACAGATCTTGATTCTTTCTTGCTTTCTTCGCCTCCACTGCTTTTCCTTCCCTCCTCTCTCCCATGTGGCCCACTTTCCCAGCCTCATGACTGGAGTCTCTGCTACCATCTTGCTCCCCTGCTTCCCCACAAGGCAGGTAAACCAATTTAAAGGAAAATGCAAACAGCATCCCATCCTTCCTTGCTTGAAACTCTTCACTACCTTTCCATTCAGAGAAGAGAAAATTCTTCTAAAAAAACCTTAGCATGATCTGTAAAACACTATCCCAATAGGTCTCTACCTTCCTGTCCTTTCCTGCACTCCTTACACCCTCACTTTGTAGGTTTCAAATATATAGGCTTTGGGCTTCCCAGGTGGTACTAGTAATAAAGAACCAGGCTGCCAATACAGTAGACATAAGAATTCAATCCCTGGATTGGGAAGATCCCCTAGAGGAGGGCATTCCACTCCAGTATTCTTGCCTGGAAAATTCCATGGACAGAGGAGCTTGGCGGGCTGTAGTCCATGGGGTCACAAAGAGTTGGACACGACTGAAACAATTTAGCGTACGCATACACACAGATACACACACATACAGATTTTACTTTTTGCTGTTAACTGGCCAGGAATCTCCATACCAAATGGAAGCAGATATATAATAGAGTTCAAATTCAGATTATATTAGTTATCAGAGGATGCTGAGATTCTCCTAATTAAATTATGGCTGCCAGTCATCACTCAAACTAAGAATATTGTTAATTAAGATACAAAACAATGTGATACATATGTATAACTGAGCACTACCTAACATGGGAAAGGAATATACCTTTTTCAGTTAGAATTAACTGGGCTCATTTTGGATATAGTTTATCTTGGGGAAAAATGGAATAGATTAAGTTACCATGACTGTTCTAAGATAGATAATTTTTTCTCCTCTGATGCACACTAAAAAAAAAAGATTATCACTTTTTCCCCAGTCTCATTCAGAGAGTCTCCTGGCATCTGTATTATTATTCAAAATATATTATATATTGGGGAAGTTTGAATCTACACTTTAATAAGCTGCAAACCTAATTATATTTGCAAAACTGCCCCAAGGTCCTTTCTCTACTTTTCAACAAAGTATTCAACCGGCTGAATGCTAGAAGCAAAACTTCACTTTACCGAAACTGTCTTATTCATGAATTCCACAAAAGCAATTTATTCTCACATTTATCATCAGTAATAAATAAATCACATTGCTATCAAGATGCAAAGCACATTTTATGATACATTGCCTTTCTTTTTCATTGCATTTCTTTTATTACTTAGAGATTTTCCCCAGTAATAAGACAAGATGATCTTCAAAACATGAATTGGAAAAGATAAGAGCCTTTGAAATATCATTTCCTTCTGCTGTGGAAAAGTTTCATCGCTGTAGTCAGTGTTTTAGTAACACAGGTAGAAAGTTGTTGTAGAGGCTTGGTCATTTCAAATCTAGTTCAGGGTCAGCAAGAACAAATCCCAAATGGTATGATTTTATTATCTTTGGAGGCAGTGTAGTGTGATGGGAAGGCTTTGGATGGTAGATTCAGAAAACCTAAGTTTGAATCACATGGCAGAATAAATCTGGGAAGATGCCTTCTGAGCTTCAGGTTTCTCTGAAGAACATTCCATGTACTATTGGGGTTTGTTGATTAGTTGCTCAGTTGTGTCTGACTCTTGTGACTCCATGGACTGTAGCCAGGTTCCTCTGTCCATGGGATTTCTCAGGTAAGAATACTGGAGTGGGTTACCATTTCCTTCTCCAGGGGGTCTTTCTGTCCCCAGAGATCAAACCCTTATTTCCCAAGCCTCCTGCATTAGTAGGAGGACTCTTTACCACTGAGCCACCAGGGAAGCCCCCATTGGGGAGGCATAAATGATCTCACTGTCAGTGTAGAGTTGGGCAGGTGACAAGGGTTAAAAACTGCCGTTTCGATGACTTGTAATGATGCAAAGTTTCCCGTCCTCTCCTGACATTATTACAAAGGAAAATGCCAAACTTCAGAGTTTGTATCATTGGAGAGTTGCAGTTGATAAGGAGACATGATTCCATTAATTTCCCAGAGCATGTGGGTTCCCTAGGAAAGTTGGATTTATTTTGTATTATGGTTTGCTTGAAGGTCTAATGATTTTGGCAATATTACTATTGCCAGTAATCTGGATTAACATACCCTGGTTGTCACAGAATTCTGGAATCACTGTGGGCCTGTACAGATTCCATTTATAATCCTATTCTAAAGAGAAAGCTTTTTGTGCAGCAATATGACTTCTAACCATTCTAGGAAGCAAACACTAGTTGATTCTTTTATTTAGTAATTTATTCAAATATTCATTGAGTGTGTACAACACACCACACACTGTTCTAAGCAAAGAGGAAACAGAAATGGTCAAAAATTCAAATATCTCTGACCTCCATCAGGGAGGAACCATTCATACTTAATACATAAGTGAGCCATACTGTCTGTGGACGGTGAGGGTCACTATGGAGACCAGAAGGCAGGGGAGAGTTCCACCAAGGGCCAGAGCAGGGTTGCTGAACTTTACATATGACAGTCAGGGATTTGCCTGGTGGTTCAGTGGTTAAGAATCTGCCTTGCAAGGCAGGGGGTGCAGGTTCTATCCCTACGTGGGGAACTAAGATTCCACCCGCTGCAGTGCAATTAAGCCAGTGTGCCATGACTAGAGAGTCTATGCACTGCAAGGAAAGATCCTGCATGAGACAACGAAGATACTGCATGAGACAACTAAGACCCAAAGCGGCCTATATGAATAAACAAATATTTTAAAATATGGTGGTCAAGGAAGGTATATTTGAGGAGGCAACACTAGCAAGAAAGCCATATGGATTCCTATGGAAGGAATGTTCCAGGCAAAGGGAGGCCAAATGCAAAGGCCAAGGCATGGAAGCATGCTTGGGGATTAAGAAGTTAGGAGGAGCCTGGTGTGACTGGCAGAAGTGAGTTGTGGGGACCAGAGGAGGCATCTGAGAGGCAGGGCCTTGAAGGCTATTGTAAAGATTTTGGCTTCTAATCTTAGCCAGAGATGAAGTCATCAGAGAGTTTTAAGCAGAGAAATGGTCTGATCCGATTGCAGTAAGGGATTTTTTTGCTTTTTTCAAAAGTTACCGTTTTCATGCAGCAGGAAGCATCTTGCCCCTACAATTTCTGTAGTCCACCGTGGGAGAGGCTGGTCCCCAAGCTGGCCCCCTCAAAGCTCAAGCATCTGATAAACCCTTGGGCTCCAAGTAAATGTCGCATAACTTATGACCCATCCCAACATGAAGACTCCTCTGTTACAGCACAGGAGAATCTGGGGTGAATGCTACAGGTGTTGATTACACAGCTCAGGGAGCATATTCTAAAAATTTCTGAGAAATGGGAAACGTGAAACAGAGCAGGGGTAAAGAGAACAGACACCAACTCCCCACATCTCCTGCCTCCCCAGGCCCTGGCAGCCACCGTCCTACTTTCTGTCTCTGAATCTGATTACTCTGGGAATCTCATTTGAGAGGAATTATATGATATTGTCTTTTTATGTCTGACATTTTACTCAGTGACATGTATTCAAGTTTCATCCATTCTGTAGCATGTGCCAGATTTTCATGCCTTTTTATAGCTGAATAAAACATTCCACTGTATGGGTATAGTTGGCTTCCCAGCTTGTGCTGGTGGTAAAGAACCTGCCTGCCAATGCAGGAGATATAAGAGACATGGGTTCGATCCCTGAGTCGGGAAGATCCCCTGGAGGAGGGCATGGCAGCCCACTCCAGTATTCTTGCCTGGAGAATCCCATGGACAGAGGAGCCTGGTGGGCTACAGTCTGTAGTGTCTCACAGAAGTGACTTAGCATGCACGCACACATGCACACATGGCTATACCCTTCAGCACCGCATCACCATCTCGGATGTCATCCCTATGGGTCACTACAACTTCCTCAACAATGATTTTAGGGGTGGGACTTGGAGGAGGCAGTTAGTTAGAGTCAGGGCAGAGGAGTTCCACTCTTTCCTTTGAGAGGATGGCTGGGATTGTGGGCAACTTTAGGAGGGTAGCATGTGAGAACGGGAGCTCTTGATAGCTTCTATTTCCTCCTGTAGGATGTTGTTTAGTTTCTCAGTCGTGTCAGCTCTTTTGAGACCCCTTGAAATGTAGCCTGCCACGCTCCTCTGTCCATGAGCTTTCCCAGGCAAGAACACTGAAGTGGGTTGCCATTTCCTTCTCCAGGGAATCTTCCTGACCCAGTGATCGAACCTGCATCTTCTGGATTGCCAGGCAGATCCTTTACCACTGTGCCACCCAGGAAACTCAACTTTGTAAGATGCTGCTGTTACTGCTGCTGCTAAGTCACTTCAGTCGTGTCCGACTCTGTGCAGTCCCATAGATGGCAGTCCACTAGGCTCCCCCATCCCTGGGATTCTCCAGGCAAGAATACTGGAGTGGGTTGCCATTTCCTTCTTCAATGCAGGAAAGTGAAAAGTGAAAGTGAAGTCACTCAGTCGTGTCTGACTCTTAGCGACCCCATGGGCTGCAGCCTACTAGGCTCCTCTGCCCATGAGATTAATATGTGTATTTCCTTATTATTTTCTACTTTCTTGGCTTTATTTTGTTGTTCTTAGTCTAATTTCCTCATTCAATGATTACTTCATTATTTTTTCTATCGTTCCTGTTTTCCCTTAGGTACATAGCTATATAATTTTAGAGATAAAAATATCTCTCATATAATTGGGTCCACAAATTTCTAATGCAATGCATTCACTGATATCCAGTTCTAGATGTCATAATTTACATTATTATTTGTATTTATGTCTTGACCCCAATTTTTTAGAATTTAATATTAGTTTGCTGAGATAGGCCTAAGAACTTTCTTTCCTTATTTATTTTATAAATTAATTCCATTTTGGTCTAAAAATGCAGCCTACATGATATAAATTTCTTGTTATTTATAGAGATTTCCTCTGAAATTATAGACAGCTTATTTTTATAAATAATCCATATGTGCTTGAGAAGAATGTGTATTCTTTGTTTTGAGACTGTATAATTAACCAATAGATCAATTTTTAAGTATTATTCAAATTTTCTTTACCATTACCACTTTTTGCTTTGCTTGGTTTGAACTTATTGCCTTTTGAGAAGTTATTAAATTATCCAATTATGATGGTGAATTTGTCATTTTTTTCTTACAATTCTGTCTACTTTTACTTTGTATATTTTGAGGTAATGTTGTTATATGCCTTTGAACTGAGAAATGTTTTATTTTTCTAGTGAATTTAAACTTTATAGTTAAATAAGTACCCTATTGACGCTATTACTTTTGTTCTTAAATTCTATTGTCTCTTTTGTTAATGCCACATTACTTGTGGTAATTATTTTGTGATATTTCTTTCTCTCTACCTGTACATTCAGTCATGCTTTAAGTGAATGTTTTACACAATCATGTTTTAAATGAATCTCTTATAAACAACATATAGTTGGCTTCCAAAAAAATTTGCTTGGGTGTCTTTGTCTTTTAACGAGCAAATTTTAGTAATATATAATACATTATGATAATGTTATCCAATGTGTTTAGATTTGTTTCAACCATATTATTCAAACTTCCTATTTACTGTGCCTTTTATTTGTTTCTTTTCCACACTCTCCCTGCCTTCTACTGGACAAATGATTTTTCTTTGTTCTTTTTTTCCCTTAACTGGTTTAGAAGTTTATTTATTCATTTACTTTTTTGGCCCAATATTGCTTTTTGCTTTTAATTCTATTTAATTCAGTTTCTCCCTTAGTACATAGTTGTTTCAGCAAGAGTCCTTGAATGGTAGACTTTCATTTTCTTTGTTTAGAAATCTGTCTTAAATGATAACTAGCCCTAATGCAGAAATGGCTGGAACTTAACTTCAACAATTAAGTAAGTATTTTGCTGTATTAAAATATAACTTGGATTAACAGCCCTGACAAATATTTTGTAAGAAAAAAGAATTTGATGATGGATCAGTTCAGTTCAGTTCAGTCGCTCAGTCATGTCTGATTCTTTGCGACCCCATGAATCGCAGCACGCCAGGCCGGCCTGTCCGTCACCAACTCCTGGAGTTCACTCAGACTCACGTCCATCAGGCCGGTGATGCCATCCAGCCATCTCATCCTCTCTCGTCCCCTTTTCCTCCTGCCCCCAATCCCTCCCAGATGATGGATAAATGGACCTTAAAACACGGAATGAGCACATCTGAGTATAACCAGAAAACAAGAAGGGCTCGATGCAATCAAATGTCTCTGAACCCACCTTGCCAGCAAAAGCAATCATTCCTCTACTATCTGAGCAGACAACCACTTCCTCGTTTGAAGATCCTGTAATAGCCTCAGTAACCCAGTTACCTTGCAAAGTAAAGTTTATTCTTCTCAACATCCTTCAACAGGCTTCATTGTCTCTAGACCCATATGTTATGCTAAGTCACTTCAGTCATGTCTGTCTCTGTGCAACTCTACGGATTATAGCCCACCAGGCTCCTCTGTCCCTGCGATTCTTCAGGCAAGAATACTGGAGTGGGTCACCATTTCCTACACCATAACCACAGTCAAATACAACCATGCCTCAGAGAAAAGTACAAAGTCTGGTCATACAAAGTGAACTGAGATTTGCTAATTTATACTGACAAATTTCTGAGGAATGTGGATTCTAACAACGTTAGATCAAGTGGAATGAAATGAACATTGACTCAGACCAAAGTTATCAATATGATGTACTTGTCAGAGATTATGAGTTTAATGTTTGTTTCAATAGCTGAATCTGGATGTTTGTTTGCTTAACTGAAACCTGAACCCAGTGATGAGTTATGTCTAATAAGGATGAAAGTCCAGAATTTTCTTTACACAATGCAGAAGAAAGAATTCAGAAGCTTAAAGAAGATCAGTGTGACAGTGGATAAATCTTGTGTCCTGCACACCCATGTTCCCATTATGTCCTTCAGGAGAGCCCACTGTGTACTCCTTTATTCATTAGATGTATAAGAAACCACCAACATTCTTTAATAGCACTGTAGGCTAGGGAAGATCATGAGAAATGTCATTATATAAATATACTTCCTGATTTCAGAGAGTATTGTGGGATCTTGAAGTGCTAAATGTAAGCGTGAACAATTATTTACTAGATAACAGAGAGAGAGGTTGGCTACATCTCTTATTTGCAAACTATTAATCTATTCTACTTTGAGGCATCTGAGGGTTTTCTTAAACAAGACAGAGGTTCCCATGACACCGCCCCCGCCCACTCCTCAACCCCCGCACACACACACACATTTACACAGAAAAGCCTGGTGCAGGCTCTTAATTCTTGCTCCTATTATGAATGTGAAAAATACTTTGAAGGAAATATCAAGATAGCATGATCACTTGCAATAAGATCTTAAGTAGGTCTCTGTTGCCCCAAAACTGGTTACCAAGGCTTCAAAGTTCAGGGAAAAGAAACCTCAGATAAACTTACTCTAACTAAAGTAGCAAATAGTTGAGAGTCTAGTACGAGCTAAGTACCCCTAAGTGGTAGCTGAACAAGCATTTTTCTCCCCCCAGCTATTATCCAAACTTCAACCTGCCTTATTGTCTATTTAAGAGAAAAGGCAGGAGGACTGAAGTGTTGTGGTTTTCATTTACCTTTCCTTTCTATGGGATAGGATGAGTGCTTCCTTTCCCAAAGACCTATAAGAGAGGAACTCCAAGAAAATCATTCACGAAAAATTAAAAGTGCCTGCCAAAAATGCAGTGACATCTATTCTCCTCTAGTTCATCCAATGGATTGGTTGTTTCCTCTGAGCTATCAGAGTCAAGAAACAATAACTGGAAAATAATAACTGAACAAAGAGAAGAAGGTAAAGTATCAGTCTTCTACTGTTTATCATTGCAAGGCTGGCTGGAAACACAAAAGCAAACTTTGCTCCATCTTGCTGGTACCTAAGAAGAAAAGCCTTCCAGGTGAAGAGAAGACTAGCAGAGAGTAGCCATGGAGATAATTACAGGCACTGAAAAGTAAAATCTGAAGAGTAAAAAAAGAAAACTTGATCTATGTTGGTACAGGGAGCTCCAGGAGAATAGAATCTTCTACAACTGTCATTAACAGAAAGCAAAGTTTTGCTTACTCAGTGCGAACAATGATTCAAGAAAAACAAAACCTTCATAGTGTTTATGTCTTATGGAGTTCAAAAGGTTCAATACCAGGTTATAAATCCATAGAATGCTGAAAATGAGTCAGCCAAAGAAAAACTGAAGACAACTCTGAGGTTTCAACTGTGACAGACTNTTGGATCTCCTTGCAGTCTAAGGGACTCTCAAGAGTCTTCTCCAACACCACAGTTTAAAAGCATCAATTCTTCAGCACTCAGCCTTCTTCACAGTCTGACTCTCACATCCATACATGACCACAGGAAAAACCATAGCCTTGACTAGACTAATGCCTTACCTACTTATAGTACTTGTTGTTTAGTTGCTAAGTCATATCTGACTGTTTGTGATCCCATGGACTGTAGCCTGCCAAGCTCCTCTGTCCATGGGATTCTCCAGGCAAGAATACTTAAGTGAATTGCCATTTCCTTCTCCAGGGCCTTCCTGACCCAGAGATCAAACCTGGATCTCCTGCTTTGCAGGCGGATTCTTTACCATCTGAGCCACCACAACACTCACAACTGCAGGGCATCTTCGCTCTGAAACACATTTGCTCCTTTGGCAAATATCAAGGTCTTATTCATTTTAAGACCAGAAAAATCTTATTTTTCTGCTGAGCCACATTCCTAAACTCAGTGCTTTCAGATATGGTGAGACACACTCTATTTCTGTGTCAACTGTATAATTAGAGGAGTATTTTTTGTTTGTTTTTTTGGTCTTTTGCGTTTTGAATAGGGTTACGGGAACATAAGCAGAGGGGAGGTGAGAACATTTATTATTATTTATTCTGCCTAGTTACGGTTCTCTTGGACAGCTCATAAATACAGAGGGGCGGCTGTGCTTTCACTTCCCACCAAATGACATCCAAGAGGGTCTGCATTTATAAAGTTTAACGCTCATTCAAATAAGGCTTAAAAGAAATCAGATCACATTTACTAAAATACCAAGCTTAGGCAAGCCTACAACTTCTTTTAAACCACTGGTCTTAATTACTCTCTATGAGTGTTTGGACATGTCAGATATTACTTTAGTTTTTAAGCTGATGATGGTAACTGCAGGAACTTCAAAGGTATAGCTTCTGTCAGGCCACTATTTTACTGCATTGCCATTTAGTTTTCAACTTGGACACTCAGCTATGTTATAAAATTTTTATAGATTAATTGCACAGAAATAACTGGTACCAGTTATAATAGGTTCATTTGAATTCTTTTCCTTAAACAGGATTTTACATGCCTAGTGAACATTCCTTTAGAGCCCTGAACTTTAGCATCAGAAATAGTAAAAGAAGTTTGTGTTACTTGAAGAGTTATAGTGCATTATAAACTCTATCCTTTTATAAAAGTATATTGCTATTTTAAATGCTTCCAGTATAAAAGCCTTTGAATACTGAAATCCTTACTTATAACTATTAGTAAGGATATTATGTCTGCAAATTTTGACATTTCAATTTTAGCAACTACTCCCCCTGATTCCTGAAAAATTTGTATGGCATATCTATCTCCATAGATACATCTGTTTCCAACTGAGCAGGACCACAGTCCAATTGTACTACATAGCTCTATAGGTACTGTTCAAGTCCGCCCCCTTCCCACAGGGTGTGTAGCATAGTCTTCACAGTTTACCATGGAGGGCCTGGAACCTGCCAATACAATTTTTGCCTTGCCATGTGCGGTACTTAGTATTTCTCAATTCAGAACACTTGGGAAGGGTCAAAGACTTTGCTATATAGAAGTTATTAATGAGTTGTTACTGCTCAATGGCCCCTACTTCACTCTTTCACACACAGTCCTGTTGAAGTCTCTCTCTTTATTCACTCTGAAAGCACTATTTCATCTTGCTGCCAGTGAAATGGAAGATGTCCTGGGTTCCAGAACTGGAATTTGACTGCATCTTATACTTCACTGGAACAATGGGTGCCAATGAGGGTTTTATAAGCTGTGAAAATTAAATATTGATAACACTGGATGTACAGGCATAAAAAAACACTGCCTCACAAAAGAATGTTTGCTGCACAATCTGCAGCTCAACATATGTGTGTATAAATGTGTACATACATATGTGGGTATATATAAATATCTATATATTTGCACATACATATGTTATTGCAACTTACAAATGGCAACCCACTCCAGTGTTCTTGCCTAGAGAATCCCAGGGACGGCGGAGCCTGGTGGGCTGGTGTCTATGGGNAATGTGTACATACATATGTGGGTATATATAAATATCTATATATTTGCACATACATATGTTATTGCAACTTACAAATGGCAACCCACTCCAGTGTTCTTGCCTAGAGAATCCCAGGGACGGCGGAGCCTGGTGGGCTGGTGTCTATGGGGTCGCACACAGTTGGACACAACCGAAGTGGCTTAGCAGCAGCAGTTCTTGCTCCACTAGAGAAGTAATCAAATGCCCAGATTGATAAATATCTAGGCAACAATGGATAGCAATATAGAAAAAAACAACTCTTGACTCTATTTCACACAGTACACAAAGATTAATTCCACATGGACTGTAGCTCTAAATGAGAAAACAATGATTTTGGAAAAAAATAGAATATCTTCAAAGCCTCAGGGTAGGCAAAGATTTATTAAAAGGAACAGAGAAAGTGCCAAACCTAAAAAAATCTGATAAATTAGACTACAATAAAACAAAAAAAGTTCTCTTCATCAAAAGATACCATGGAAGGACCTACTGCATAGCATAGGGAAATATACTCAATATTTTGTTATAACCTATGAGGAGAAAGGATCTGAAGAAGAGTGTATATGTGTGTGTGTGTGTTCATATATATATATGTAACTGAATCACTTTGCTATATACCTGAAACTAACACAACACTGTAAATCAACTTTATTTCAATAAATAGATAAGCTTTTTAAAAAGATAACATAAAATGCAAGAGGACATTTAGAATTTGTTACAAATCATTATTACAGTTGGGCTTCCCAGGTGGCTCAGATGGTAAAGAATCCACCTGCCAATGCAGAAGACCCAGGTTGGATCCCTGGGTCAGGAAGATTCCCTGAAGAAGGGAATACAACCCACTCCAGTATTTTTGCCTAGACAATCCCATGGACAGAGGAGCCTGGTGGTCCATGGGGTCGCAAATTTCTGACATGACTAAATGACTTAAAAATATTATTATAAATACTCTACATGTAGCCAATAAAACCATATATCCAGAATATATAAAGGACTCCTAGAGCTTAACAGGAAACAATAATCCATTAGAAATATGAGCAAAGGACTTGAATCGGTTCTTCATGAAAGAAGACATCCAAAATAGCCAATAAACATACAAAATGGCATTTTGTTAGTCATCAGAGTAATGCAAGTCAAAACACAGTGCAATATCACCACATGTTCACAGGAATAGCTCAGATGAAAGGCAAAGAATTTGCCAAATTGTGCAACTATAATGCTTGCTGATGGAAGTGTAAATTGTTGCAACTATTTGAGAAAGTTGTTTATAGTAGTATCTACTAAAGCTACCCAATAACTCAGCAATTCCTACTGTATCCCTGACAGAATGCATTCACATATTCAGCAGAAGACACATACCGGAATGTTTATAGCAGTAATATTTGTTAAGCCCCAAGCTAGAAATAACCCAAGAGCAGGTATATTATTATATAAAAATAAAACACAATGACAGTGCACAGACATGGACACCCTTCCTGAATGTTGAGAGAAGGAAGCCCAGATACTGAGTATGATTCCCTTAATATGAAGTTCAGGCACAGGTAAAACTAAGCAATGATGTTAAGCTAGGATGCTGGTTATCCTTGAGGGGAGGGGCAGGGACTAAGAGATGCTGGTAATACTCTGTGTCTTGGTCTGGTTATCAATTACATGGATCTGGTCACTTTCTGAAAAGTCATTCAATTGAACACCTACGGTTTGTGTGTATGAAACTTCTTTTTCATACATTATGCTTGCATACACCAATAAAAAGCTCACAGTAAAAAATAGCCTCAAACATTCTAAGAACCAAAAGCATATCACATGTATTCTATCCATGAGAGCTTATTGATTAAACAGTTCTCGGTGTTACCCTGCTTTTTTATAGAAAGGACATTTTTGCTCAGCTCAAACATATGCCTCTGTGTTAAAAACCTTACTTACTATTTGGAAGAGAAAACACTCTTGAGACAAAATGCTTCTAGGCATCTGTTTTGAATGGATTTTAATGCCTCTGAAAGTCTTTTTATTGATAATGTGCCAAGCTAAACATTCTCGATTTCGTATCATTGACTTGAGTACTGCATACTATGCTTTCTACTACTAAAAGTTCAACAAATGCTTATGCTAATCGGTTTGATAGTTGGGATTCCAGAGTGGAAATCTCTTTACGTGGAAATCTCTTTACCTACATAAAGTAATCAAATGGCAAGATAGCCAGGGATGTCAACAGCTATCATGATTTTGATGGATAGGAAGTCACAATCAAGAACTGTTTAGCCAAAGCACCCTCACCAAATTAATCAGCATTCTAGCTAGTTTTAGTTCGTTCTCATGTGAATGGCTATTTACTGCTTATAGAGTACTTCCTCACATAGTTCAATCTATTGTTAGGCTTAGATCCAAGAATGTTAGGACTTAATTGTCTCATTTCCTCAGTAAGTGGTGCATCCTGTTATTCCTTGGCTGCAATTGTTGATGGTGATCATAATACAGACTTGGAGATGCAGGGGATTATGCACTGTTTTTGATAGAAGCATGGAGCACATGACACACATATAAAACTAACTTGTGTGCAGGCTGGACTTAAAGCTATTCATTGTCCTTTTCTTAAAGAATAGTATTAAAATGCATTTTCCCCAGGATTCCCATTTTTATATCACTCTGAACAGAGGAATAGATTAGACATGAGTTGAGAATGCCATCTGTTTCCGTTCACACAAAGTGTAATTTACCATGAGTGTTTGCTACTTTCAAGGCAGTCAAGCCTTTCACATGACTATATATGTGAGCATACATGAAATACACACATATAGAAACATCTATTATCAAGAAAGAAATCATTGAGTATTGATTTTTTAAATTTTTCTACTTTTAACAATTATATTTCAGACATCACCTGTCTTGCTAGTTCTAGTTTTTTCAATCTGTCTGTTAGATATTTCCACCCTGAATGTTTCTGTACCACAAAAGGAACACATTTCAATTTCAGCCCTACACCTCCGGCCCTAATTGGCTTTCCTACTTTAGCTGTCATGTATACCATTTAACCTGTTATCCAAGGTCCAAAACTTGAAGTCAACTTAACTGTCATGTACCTGTAATTAATCTGTGTCATAGCCAATTATGTTGAATGCTTATTTTCATGGGCTAATTTGGCCATTTGTATGTGTATCTTACTTGGCAAAGTGGTTAAATTTTTTCCAGTTTGTACATGTTTTGGGCCACTATCTCTTCAAATGTTTTTTCTCTCCTCTTCCCTAGTATTTCCTTTTTCCTGGCCACTGGGGACTTTGGTTAAATGTATATCAGGCTGTCTGATATTTTCTCATAGTTTACTAATGAGCCATATTTTGGGGGGCACTTTTATCTGTTTCATTTAAAATGGTTTCTATTGTCACGTCTTCTTCAAGTTCACTATCTCTTATTCAGCCTTATCTAGTTTTTTTTAAATTTTAGCCCTTATAATTTTCATCTCTAGAATTTCAATGTGTCTTTTTCATATTTTCCATGAGGCTACTTACATGCTTAATCTTTTGTCTGACTTGTTGAACACATAGAATACCCTTATAATGACTGTTACAACATTGTTTTCTATCTATTCTATCATTGGTGGCATTTGTAGGTCTGTTTCTATTAATTTTTCTCTTTATGGCTCATCTTTTTTTTACTTTTTTTTTTTTAAAGGAGGCTAATTACTTTACAATACTGTAGTGGTTGGAGAAGGCAATGGCAACCCACTCCAGTACTCTTGCCTGGAAAATCCCATGGACGGAGGAGCCTGGTAGGCTAGAGTCCATGGGGTCACAAAGAGTCTGACATGACTGAGTGACTTCACTTTCACTTTTCACTTTCATGCATTGGAGGAGGAAATGGCAAACCACTCCAATATTCTTGCCTGGAGAATCCCAGGGACGGGGGAGCCTGGTGGGCTGCCGTCTATGGGGTCGCACAGAGTTGGACACGACTGAAGTGACTTAGCAGCAGCAGCAGCAGCATTGTAGTGGTTTTGCCATACATTGACATGAATCAGCCATGGGTGTACATGTGTTCCCCATCCTGAACCCCCCTCCAACTTCCCTCCAAATCCCATCCCTCTGGGTCATCCCAGTGCACCAGCCCTGAGCACCCTGTCTCATGCATTGAACACTCTTTTGCATGCCTGGCAATACTTGATTTGGACACCAATCATTGGGTAAAAAATTCCAACTTGGGGGTCTTGGACATTTTTTGTATTCTAATATTTTTAAGTTCTGTTCTTAGAAGTTAAAGTACCTGGACACAATTCGATTCTCCTGTCTTGCTTTGCAGCATTGCTAATCAGGATTAGAATAGCTTCTGTTCTACAGATCATTTTTGTTCCACTACTACAGGAAGATCCTTCTGAGTTCTGTCCCTGAGGTCCTGTGAATGAAGAGGATTTTTCTACTCTATCCTCTGGGATGCAAAGGTTCATATAGTCAAAGCTATGGTTTTTCCAGTAGTCATGTACAGATGTGAGAGCTGGACCATAAAGAAGGCTGAGCACTGAAGAATTGATGCTTTTGAACTGTGGTTTAGAGAAGACTCTTGAGAGTCCCTTGGACTACAAGGAGGATCAAACCAGTCAATCCTAAAGGCAGTCGATCCTGAATATTCATTGGAAGGACTGATGTTGAAGCTGAAGCTTCAATACTTTGGCCACCTGACGCAAAGAGCCAACTTATTGGAAACGACTGATGCTGGGAAAGATTGAAAGCAAGAGGAGAAGGGGACAACAGAGGATGAGATGGATGGCATCACTGACTCAATGGACATGAGTTTGAGCAAACTCTGGGAGATGGTGATGGACAGGGAAGCCTGATGTGCTGCAGTCCACAGGGTGGCAAAGAGTTGGACACAACTGAGTGACTGAACAACAACAACAATCCTTTGGGAAGATAAACTATTGCTGCATTCCTGCCCTACCTGGAATACAGGGACTGTTCTCTTTAATCTTTGCGCTGGTTCTTTCTCCAGGGTTGAGTAGTTTCACATCGATTTGTTGATTAATACTCAGTGGAAGATTTGAGGAGCTCCCTGCAGATCTCTGGAACTTTCTTGTTTCCTGTATTTTCCCCATAAGCCGTACCTTCCACTACCTTTGTCTCCTCAACTCAGGGAGAATTTTAGGCTCCACCTCAGCCCTCCCCCCACCCCTCCCCCTACTGCTTCCTGGAAACTCTCTCTAGTCAGGAAGCTGGAGCAATCAGACTACTAATCTTATTTGTTTCTTCTCATTGATCAATGTCAGGTCTGATGTTCAGTATCTGAATACCACTGTTTCATTTTGTTTTCCTAGTTTTAGGCAGGAAGTTGTAGCCAATCTCTGCTAATCCATCTCGGCTAAAAGCAGAAGTTGCCATGCCCTGTTCAACCTCTTGGGTCAATCTTTGTCCAGCTCACCCAACTTGAAACATCACATCTTCTGACACCTGAACTACTGCCTACAGTGATTTTTCTAACAAATCTTCTAGCTTTAGGCTCTGCTATTTGCCATCCATTCCCTCTAACTCAGTCTCAGTAAATTTTTATATACCATGGCTTTCTTCAGAACCAGTGGCATCTCCCCGTGGCTTTAGGATGCACTTCAAATTCCTAGTCTGGCACACACAATCCTCCACCTTCTGACCTTCAGTGATCATCCCAAACTTACTTCTTACTACTCCAGCCAGCCTGAACTAAACAGGTTTCCAACATTACCTGTGAATCATAGTTTCTTTGCCCGGTTACAACATTCTCCCCATGAGGAACACTCTCCTTTAAGCCTATTCAAGTTCTACCAATTTTCAAGAAGTGGTTTAAGTCCTATTTCCTTAATGGATCCTTTAAGACTCTAATCCATGAAGCTCCTGTATATATTTTTGCTTTTATTGCCTGAATTATTGACTTGCCTGCCAGGAGCCAGCATGGGGAATCCTGCACATGGCAAAGGTCATGAGGTTAAGGGGTCCGACAGGCAAAGGCAAGTCAGGCCATAAGGGAGCCTAGCTGAATTTTCTCAAACATCTACCCCCAAAATCAGAGTCTGCCTGCCATACTGCATTATGCTTTCCTCCTATTCTTCTGACATTAACAGGGGGCTATTCCTCACCACCTTTCTCTGGAAAAAGTTAACTTAGAGCTCCAGTTAACATTCTCCTGCATATAAAAGGAGTGTTTCAGCTCAAACTCCTCTGATGGCTCTCTAACTTGCCTTACCTGGACTTTTACAACTAGGCATGTGATTGTTTACAGCCCCGCAACTGTGAGAGGCTCTGGAAGCCTGAAACAAAGAGCCTTTCAAAGAGTTAAAAGTTATTAGAGTAGTGCCGGTGTAAGATTTCACTGTTGAGCCAATAGTTGTTGCTAAGTTCCCATATCTCTTATCCACTGTGCACCTAGGAGTACATTTGTTAACATAGTTAGAATGTAAGAAAAACAAAATAGTAGCCTTGAAACTAACCACATCAGAGTTTTGAGCTAATTGGTTCTTTCTTTGTTGTAACTTACTGCACCTTTGCTTCGTGAAAATGTAACTTTGTTTGATACTTTCTGAGGCTGACATAGATTAGAAATATAAAGAAAAAAACACTACAAGGGAAAATAAGTTTTCTGGTTGAGCAGCCTTTATCAAAAGAGGGTTTTAAAATGTTTCACAGGCCTCCACGGCCAGACGATAATGTACACAACATCATTTGTGGGAAAGGTATAAAAGTCCTTTTGAGAATAAAGTTATGAGGCCTCGCTCACCAAAGCAGCTTGGTCACCCTATGTCTTTCATTCTCTCACGCTCTCTCTCTCTCTCTCCCTCTCCCTCTCTTTTTCAGGCTGATTCCTTGGAGCATAGAGGCTCCCTGCATTCACTTATCTGCCCAGGTTTCTAAGACCTGAATGGGAAGATGTTCTGCATCTTCACTCCCTCGGGAGACTGGGAGGGCACCTGTGGCCTCCGTGAACAGGGCAAACTTCTTGTCTTGGAGTTTTATTGGTTCTCTTTGTAAACCAAGGAATATCAACCCCTTTCTCTCCTCTATTTTCTTATCTATAACATTCTTTCCTTATCTCTCTCTAAATCAATCGCCAACTCCATCTCCCCTTCAAATTCCTGGATCCACTGGGGCTGGACCCTGGCACTTGCCTACTAAGACAGAAAGTTTGTAAGTAACTTAATAGTTTTCCTAAGTCATCTAAGAGCTTCTCAGAACAAAGCTCAAAAGTTCAGGTACTTTTCTTCCTTAATTAATTTTTGATAGGCAATTCTGATTTATTTTTACACTGGATGAGAGTGTTCTTGACATCAGAAGCTTGTCTTACCCTAGTACTTAAGCTTATCACTCATGTGTCATGTTCAGTTCAGTTGCTCAGTCATGTCTGACCCTTTGTGACCCCATGGACTGCAGCACGCCAGGCTTCCCTGTCCATGACCAACTCCTGGAGCTTGCTCAAACTCATGTCCATTGAATTGGTGATGCCATCCAACCATCTCATACTCTGTCATCCATGTAGGAGCTTAATAAATGTTTCATGGTCATTCTCCATCCTGTTATAGTCTCTCGCTGAAAATGCAAATACAAGTTTCCTATCCCAGATAATCTGTCAGTTCTGCAAAGCTTCAAGGTGATGGGCTCCCTGACCGTCAAGAACAAATCACCAGTATCCTCCCACATGGGATGATTTTTTTTTATGACAGGCAGATGGATGCCAATGGAACAACCAAATGCTAACAAATTAGTGTAAAGACCACAGATTCTCCCCTGATCAAGACTGAGCTGATGCCTGGGAAATCTAGGCACTGGTACATGTCTCAGCCAGTATCAACCCTAGATGGTCAGGAACTTGTCCACTTCTCTCTCAGGAGCAGTGGACACCCAAAAAGCAGGGTCCTTTCTGGTTGGGTATCCAGATGTATCAAAGAATGATTGCTTGTGTGTAAAGTTGCTTCAGTTGTGTCCAACTCTGTGATTCTATGGACTATAGTTGGTCAGGCTCCTCTGTGCATGGGATTCTCCAGGTAAGAATACCAGAGTGGGTTGTCATGCCCTCCTCCAGGGGATCTTCCCAACGTAGGGATCAANTCAAAGAATGATTGCTTGTGTGTAAAGTTGCTTCAGTTGTGTCCAACTCTGTGATTCTATGGACTATAGTTGGTCAGGCTCCTCTGTGCATGGGATTCTCCAGGTAAGAATACCAGAGTGGGTTGTCATGCCCTCCTCCAGGGGATCTTCCCAACCTAGGGATCAAACCCACATCTCTTATGTCTGTTGCATTGGCGGGCAGGTTACCACTAGCACTCGAGAAGCCCTGTGTCAAGAGTACCCTGTACCTTACAGGGATTTCTTTTTTTATCTCTGTTTTTATATTCTCAGCATCTTCCTGATGTAACTAGACTTATGGCTATTTTTTGTACTATGGCACACATTTAAAGATCAAAATCATTAAATACCATGATGGAATAACAGCTCATAGTGTCTGTGAAAGGATCTGCAGGTGCCATTCTCATAGTCACTTTCTAGCCATTTTCTGGTCTGTGGGGTATATCACTATCTCCTTGAGTTGACCAAAGGTACTAATCTATATTCTAACTTTCTTTCTGCCTGGAAGATTCCTTCCTCAGACACAGGCATAGCTTACTTTCTCACTTCATTCCAAATTCTAATCATTTCATTGGAGAAGACTTCTCCAATCTCTGTAGCTACAGTAGCCCTCCCTGGGACTTCCCTGATGGTCCAGTGGTTGAAACTCCAGGTAGGGAGCATTGGTTTGATCACTGGTTGGGGAACTGGGATCCCACATGCAGTGTGGTATGGTCAATAAAAATGAAATAAAATAATAAAATAGCCCTCCCTCTCTATTCTTAACTTTATATCACCTTATACTGCTCAATAATAGCACATACATCTGTTTGATACATTTGTCTGTTGCTTCTCCACGATAATATAGGTAGAGCTTACATGGCTAGGATGAAGCCAGGCACGTGGCAAAGACTCAGAAAAGTATCTGCTGAATGAATGAGAATCAGTGAGTGGCTGGAACATGTTTTGCTTTGGTCCAGCTCTCATTTAGACTCATGAGGCAAAATTTTCTCCTGTTCTGCTTAATACACATTTTGGTACCAGTATAGCATCACATGAGCCCCTTCATGACTTCTCTTATCAAGTAGTACCCACATGAATAGTTATCACGGGAGTGACCCAGCTCAACTGTCTATTGAGACAGATCATTATGACAGGAGATCAAGCCATTAGGATCTTTTTTGGGTCACATTCTCCCCTTAGCCAGAGCTGCTACCACCATCTGTCATTTAATTACTCAACTCTCATAAAACCCTGGTTCAGATCACTACAAATGACCCAATTTTGTCCCTTCTTATGGCTGAGTAATTTTGCATTCTACATATGTACTTCATCTTCTTTAACCATTTATCTGTCTATGGACATCTAGGTTGTTTCCATGTCCTGACTACCGTAAATAGCGCTGCAATGAACATAGGGATCCATGTGTCTTTTTGAATTATGGTTTTCTAAGGTTACATGCCCAGTAGTGGGATTGCTGGGTCATATGGTAGTTCTATTCTTGGTTTTTTAAGAAAGATCCATACTGTTTTCCATAGTAGGATGGACTTAAAGCCTATCGGACAGAGTGAAGTAAGTTAGGAAAACAAATATCGTATATTGTGTATGTGGAAATTAAAAAAAATGGTACAGATGAAGCTTGTTCCAGGACAGGAATGGAGATGCAGACATAGAGAATTGATATGTGGATATGGTGGGGGAAGGGGATGGGGGGATGAATTGGGAGATTAGGTTTGACACATATACACCACCGTGTCTAAAGTAGACAGCTAGTGGAAACCTGCCTTTAGCACAAGGAGCTCAGCTCGGTGCTGTGATGACCCAGAGAGGTGGGATAGGGTGTCCACGATGAAGGTGATTTTTGCATGCATATAGCTGATTCATTTCATTGTGCAGCAGCAACTGGCACAACACTGTGCAGCAGTTCTACCACAATTAAAAAAGACCTGGTTCAGGCACACACTAGTATTTTTAAAAATTACCTCTTAATCATATGAATATACATATGAGTAGCCAAAAAGCAAGTAAGAATTATGTATATATAACTTGGGGGAAGTCCATGGGGTCGCAAAGAGTCGGACACCACTGAGCGACCTAACAACAACAACTAGAGGGAAGGCAAGTGCTGAGAGCAGGAATTATGAGTTTCTGGACTGAGGGGTTCTATCTTGACTGACCACAACCCACTCTCGACTGCAAAAGAAAACTGTCAGAGCTTTTGCTTTAGTATGTAGGCTCTCAAGCAAAATGATTATAAAACAAAATGGAACTTTATACGTTTGGGGGTTTACGTGTTTAATGGTTGGGTTCCAAGCTGGGATTTGGGGATTGTGCAATTTTCAAACTGTATGAAAGAAGAGTTTACATACTGAGGTTATTCTTAGAGGGCATGTCAGCTAAGGAATAAATTTATGAACACTGCTTAACTAAAAAAAGGGAGAACTTGGGAATGGTGTCTCAAAAATATAAAAATAAATACAAAATTTTTAAGAGGTTAGGGGATGGGAAACTATATGAGAAATGACTTTTACATTATCAGTGTGAGAGAGTTCAAGAAAAGAATTTTGAAGAACAAAATTCAATTAAACTAAACTCTGCTATGTAATGGATACTCATTGCTATTTAGTTGCTCAGTCATGTCTGACTCTTTTGAGGCCCCCCCCCCCAGGCTCCTCTGTCCCTGGAATTCTCCAGGCAGGAATGCTGGAGTGGGGAGCCACTCTTTTCACCAGGCGATCTTCCTGACCCAGGAATCAAACTCATGTTTCCTGCATTGGTAGGCAGCTTCTTTACCGTATGAGTTACCTGGGAGGCAATAGATACTCATACATAGTCTTTACTCTGGGTTTTCAGAGCCCAAAAGTCTGTCTACCCGAAGTTATCTGTACCTGTCAGGACTTAAATTCCTCTTTTCTTGCTTCTTAGAGGTGACGTCTTAACAGCAAATTGATAAATTAGCTCTTCAAGGAAACAGAATAGCAAATTAACTGGGATAATAATAGGAATTTCCCACAGGACACATTCATGGACAGAAGAGTACCAGATAATTACAGTAACCAAGTCATCCTGGTTCATCCAGGACTTTCTGGTTTTAGCTCTAAAATTGCCATCACCAGGGAAACCCCTTATTCCTGGGCAAACTGGGATGGTTGTTATCTACTTGTGGGATGATGAGCCCTGAGTTCTCAGATAACATCCAGGACTGTTTTCTGGGTCTTGTGAAGCCATTGCCTGTTGTACCAAGGGCAGAACAATAGACTCAGGGTCAGAGGACTAGGCTGGATGGGTGAATTTTGGGGTCTGGCAGATATTCTTTTTTTTATCTCAGATCACATTTTTTTGCATTTTCTAGGCTTGTGACCTTTTGCAAACCACTTGACTATCTTGCCTATCTAATAGAGTTGTTGGTGATACAAATTAAACATGGAGGCATGGAATGTCTTAGTGCTGGGCCTAGTATTTGGTAACCACATATTTAATAAGCTGCAGCACATGGTAGTTCATCATCACCTCTGGGCTTTAGAGTCAAGGTTCAGGTTCTGGCTCTTCAGTCATCTGTCACTATGATCTCAGCCAAGTCTCTTCACTTCCCTAAGCCTTGGTTTCCTTATCTGTGAAGTGAAGACAACTATAGCAGCTGTCTCTGTCTCAAAGGGTTAATGCAAAATAGAATAATTATGGGTTAGGGGCTTCCCAGATGGCTCAGAGGGTAAAGAATCTGCCTGCAATGCAGGAGACACAGGAGACCTGGATTCAATCTCTGGGTTCGGAAGATCCCCTGAAGGAGGGAATGGCAACCTAGTCCAGTATTCTTGCCTGGAGAACTCCATGGACAGAGCAGCCTGTTGGGCTGCAGTCCATGGGGTCACAAAGAGTTGGACACAACTGAATGACTGGGCATGCAGGTGGGAGTTGCGTTTATCTTTGTGGGATGTTTATCTTTGTATCTCACAGGTACGCAATTAATCTTGATCAAATTCCATAACATTTCATTTGGTAGTTAAGACTTGACTGGTCTTGATAGATCAATGTCTAATATATCAGAGATTAATATATTTAAAGTCATCAAAGACAACAGAAATAAATAACTTAAAGTAACATGATTATTAACAACTGCCCAAGATTAGAATTTAAAAATCTGTATAAATAATTATCCTTGTCAAATAAATTTAAAATATGAATAAATTTGATTCTAGCATGTGATATTTTTAGTCAAATGATCACAGTGTTTATTCAAAGGCATGTTATTTTAAACCACAACTGCATGTAAAGCAATATTGGTGTTCAGGAGTCCAAAATTCTGAAATTAAGAGTCCTATTAAATGTTCAGAAGCAAGACAAACAGCCATATCAACTGAAGGAGCTGATACAAGACACATTAGAAAAGTAACTACAGAAGGAAATTCTTACTAAATTAAAAATAGGAGTAAGAAAATATTGCAGTGAATCAGAGACTTTTTAATAATTAACTTAAATATACATTCAACTTATGGATAAGTTGCAGGGAAAATGTCATTACATATTCAAATGTGGGATATATTTCAAGAGACAACAAAATGCCAATGAATACCAACTTGTGTTGGCAAGTATAACTATATCACATAGTATGATCCAAGTTGATCTACAACATATTTATTGTACAAATCATTTTTATAAACAAAATAATTAAGGATGAGTGACTAATCTAACTAAATCCTGTTTCCTGAAGGATGAAATACATTAACTTGAACATTACATTCTGATAACTGCAAGCGTTTGCCACCTTACTGTTCTCACTTAATAATACAAAAGGGAGCCTTATGGAAACAAGACAGGAAATTCAAATACAGACCAACTATTTGCCTCTTTTTAGAAATAAGACATGTTAGCCTCATACATCTGTTCAGTGTCTGTTACAGGTTTTCATAAGCCCAGAGCACTAGTTCCGTGACTGAGGTTAGTGGGGCTCAGTATTTTTGTTTTCCACCCTCTCTTTGGCACATCACAGACTGTATTTTTCATCTGCTGACATCTATGTGACCCTGGGTGACCAGTCTGGTTGGCATATACATAGAAATGATGTGTACCTCTTTCAGGTCTGGCCCCTGAAATCTCCCTAAAATCCTTTCTACCTCCGTTTTCCCATTTGCTGAAGGAGTGCAGAGGGGGCCAGAGAAGATGGCAGGAAAGATGGAAAGAGCTTGGACTTCTGAATAACTCTCAGAGAGAGCACACCCCTGGCCCCTACACTGTGTCATGAGCAACAAACAAATCTTTTTTTCTTTTTCTAATATAAATCTATAATATTTATTAAGGTATAATTTTATACAATAGAAAGTAAAGATCTCATGTTCAATTAGGCAAGAGCAACAAATCTTGAGTGCTCCTCATATATTTCTGTGCCTGTGATGGTTTGTGATGTTTAAATTTCAGATATAAATATCTCTTTCATTTTACCAAGTTACTTCACAACCCTATATTTTTCAATTTTTTGAATGTTTATCTACATAGTACCCTGAAATGCTGAACAGACTTCAGGAAATTGGCTTTTAGTGAAAATAACCTAATACAGGCCCATTTTAGAAGGAAAATATTACCTTCAGGGACCAAAACATGAACTGATAAATTAAAATGAAACTCCAAACATATCTTTGGCATCAACTCCAAAAACCTTTTTGGTTGCTAGAGAATAATTCCCTCATGAACTATCTGGAGTTGTTTAATTGACACATCATCTTTTTGTCCTAGCAGATGCCTGTGCAGACACAAAAAACAGATTTTTTAAAGAACAAGAGAGTAGAGAAACCTGAGTGTGATTAAGGGATATTTCACTTGTTAAAGTGTGAACTATGTGTTGGCAGCTGCTTGAAAATATAATTTATCTTCATAAGTTTCGCATAATGCATTTCATCACTGTACTATTTTTATTGAAACTGTTCTGTAGAGCATTTTAATGATGAAAAGTAAACATTTTTACCCTATGGAGAATTTTAACAGTGAAGTTTCTTGCTTTGACCTATTATGTGTACATTATATATTCCTTAGCTATATGATTTCTAGAGTGGGCATGCTAGGCTATTTTTCTTTAAACCTAGTATCACACAGAAATGCTGACCCTTAATTGATGGGTTTATTAAGCAGCAACAGGCCCTATTAATGGGAAGTGAGTGTACTTCTCCTTTAAATCATAGGTCTCTTTAAAAGTGTTGACCTCTTTGCTTCAAACTGGGCACAGATAATCAGTACAAATTAATACCCAAAGTAGTTCACATGTAATCTTTATTGGCTGATAATATGCTAGAACTATGAATGTAAATATATACTCATGGAGTCCTACCAATTAGCATAGACAATGCTAAGCTAAGCCTAGGACACAAAGAACTCTACTGAGGGGCCAATTCAAGCAGGAATCGAAACCTGAATAAAAATTCCACCAATGACTCAGAGCCCCAGCATGATGTCCATCTGTAGTTAATGAGGCTGATGGCTGCAATGGTATCAGTGCATAGATGACTATGAAAAGACTGGCCCCAAACAGGAAAATAACTGTGGAACAGAATTCCTCCTGTTTACCATACAGCATTTGTAAACTGTGTAGACCAGGATAACTTTCTTTTTAAAAATTCTACAGAACTAAGATGGCACTCCCTACAAATATGGAACATGAGACATGAAACTCAGAGCTATTGTTAGAGCTCCCTCTGCACATACACTTTCTACCCACTCATCTTTGGTAAAGCCAACAAACTCAGTTAGGGACTTCTAAATTACCCTAGTGCAGAAACTGAGCTTCCTAGGTGGCTCAGTGGTCAAGAACCCACCTGCCAGTGCAGGAGCACCAAGAGACATGGGTTCGATCCCTGAGTTGGGAAGATCCCTTGGAGGAGGGCACGGCAACCCACTCCAGTATTCTTGTCTGGAGAATTCCATGGACAGAGGAGCCTGGTGGGCTACAGTCCATGGGATCGCAAAGAGCTGGATACGAATGAGCACCCACACACACTGCATAAACTATCAGGAGAAATAGGACACTCACAGAAGGTAGAACATATCATGGACCATGGCGGGAGTCAGGACCTCTGCTTTACTCCTGAATTAGTGGACATCGGGCAAAGAGGCCTGGCACTTTTCTAGTCGTCAAGATTACTTGCTGAATGGAGGTCTTATATGCAGATGAACTCCTGTTCTAGAGAACTTTGAAAATATTCCTTAAAAGGTTGGTCCCCAAAAGCCTGCTTGAAAGCTGACCTACAAAGTTCAATCAGGCCCTGACTCTGGGAGGTCCTCAAGAGTAGTGCTTTCTAAACCTTTCCAGGTCACAGCACATGTGGATAATGAGAGTATTTGTATGAAATATTTGGGTAAACTGAGGAATTTGGACTCCTGCATGAGAAGGAGATGATAGACAACCTCAGAGTTGGTAAGATGGGTTTCCCTGCAGATCGTTAGATGCTCTGTTCCAGAGCAGAAAATGAACGAGTAATGCTGGGTGCCTAGTGAGGAGGCCTACAATCTATTAAGTAAAAATAACAATAACAGAAACAGCTATTATTGAATACTTACCATGTGTCAGCCACTGTACCCAATGCATTGTGTGTGTGTTAGGTGCTCAGTCATATCTGATTCTTTGTGACCTCATGGACTGTAGCCGTCCATGCTCCTCTGTGCATGAAATCCTCCAAGCAAGAATACTGGAGTGGGTTGCTATTTCCTTCTCCAGTGGATCTTCTTGACTTAGGGATTGAACCCAGGTCTCTCACATTGTAGACAAATTCTTTATTGTCTGAGCCACCAAGTCCAGCCAATGCGTTATGTACACTATTTCTTTTCATCCTCAAAATAATCCTATAGATTCTACTTCTGGTGATGACAGCATGAGAAGGTCAGATGACTATTCTCCATAGAAAATGACTATGCTGCTGCTGCTACTGTTGCTAAGTCACTTCAGTCGTGTCCGACTCTGTGTGACCCCAGAGATGGCAGCCCACCAAGCTCCGCCATCCCTGGGATTCTCCAGGCAAGAACACTGGAGTGGGTTGCCATTTCCTTCTCCAATGCATGAAAGTGAAAAGTCAAAGTGAAGTCATTCAGTCGTGTCCGACTCTTCATGACCCCATGGACTGCAGCCTACCAGGCTCCTCCATCCATGGGATTTTCCAGGCAAGAGTACTGGAGTGAGTTGCCATTAATGACAGACTCTTCAGGGCACTGGAAAAACAACCAAATATAGTCAGCAAGTTGATAAATGTTTATTCATGAGAAACTGATATCGCATGGAATAAGACCTGTCTCTTATACACATCNCTACCAGGCTCCTCCATCCATGGGATTTTCCAGGCAAGAGTACTGGAGTGGGTTGCCATTGCTTTCTCCTTTTTGCCACTAGTGAACAGCAAACAACTGATAAATTTGTCTGTCCTGACTGCTTCCAGAACCAGCTGTCCCCTCATCACTCTCTCTCTCCTTGGATCTCCCTATTGCCTAAGACAAACAACAGTGAAATTAAAGCTTTCATGACCCTAAAATGGCCTCTTAACTGTTCAAGTGAAAGGAAGAATCATATGTCTCTCATTTTAAACCTTAAGCTATAAATGATTAAGCTTAGTGAGGAAGGCATGTTAAAGCCAAGGTAGGCTGAACAAGGTAGGCATTTTGTGCCAAGCAATTAGCCAAGTTGTGAATGCAAAGGAAAAGTTCTTGAAGTAAGTGGGAAGTGCTACTCCAGTGAACACACAAATGATCAGAAAGTGAAACAGCCTTATCTCACCAGCCACAACATTACCTTAAACCAAAACGTCATCCAGAGCAAGTTCCTTCCTCTTTTTCAATACTGTGAAGACTAGGAGAGGGAGGAAGCTGTGGAAGAAAAGTTTGAAGCTTGCACAGGTTGATTCATGAAGTTTAAGGAAAGGAGACATCTCCATAAAAGTGCCAGGTCAATCAGCAGGTACTAATGCAGAAACTACAGCAAGTTATTCAGAGAGTCTACCTAAGATAATAAAGGTGGCTATACTAAAGAACAGATTTTCAGTGTATATTAAATAGCCTTCTATTGGAAAAAAAGATGCCAGCTAGGACTTCTATAGCTAAAGAAGAGAAGTCAGTGTCTGGTTTCAAAGCTTCAAAAGACAGGTTGATTCTCTTGTTGGGGGGAGTGATGTAGTTGTTAACTTTTAAGTTGAATCCAATGCTCATTTACAGTTTCAAAAATCCCAGAGCCCTTAAGGATTATGTTCAATCTAATCTGCCTGTGCTCTATAAATGGAATAGCGAAGCCTAGATGACAGTACTTCTATTGACAACATGATTTACTGAATATTGTAAGCTCACTGTTGAAAACTACTGTTCAGAAATAAAGATTTCTTTCAAAATATTACTGCTCATTGACATTGCACCTGGTCACCCAAGATCTCTGATGGGGATGTACAAGGAGATTCACATTGTAGTCATGCTTGTTAACACATCTATTCTGCAGCTCAGGAATCAAGGAGTAATTTCAACTTCCAAGTCTTATTATTTAAGAAATACATTTCTCAAGGTTATAACTGTCATAGATAGTGATTCCTCTGATGGATTTGGGCAAAATAAATTGAAAATTATCTGGAAAGGATTCACCATTCTAGATGGCTTTTTATTTCAAGAGAAGGGCTCTGTGCTGCATCAGATTTCTTAAAGATAATATTCATCTAGGGGTAGAAAGGGCAAATAAGAGGCAAGCAGGGAAGAAAGGAGAAAAGGAATAAGGGACAGAGAGAAGGAAAGAAGGAAGAAAGGAAGAGAAAGACCTATCATAGGCAAAAATACCTATCATTTTGCATTAATAACTTGACTTCAGAATTCCCATATATAGAAAACATAAAATGTTTTCTTTCATCATCAAAAAAGGAAATATAAATATTCTGGGTATGTATGAGATATGGTACTAAGTGGAAGTGAAATGGACCAGCACAGTAAACAATTGCATGATTCACAGAGCAAGGTGGCAGAGCACCAAGGGCCATCTCTCAAAAACTTTGAAAATAGTTGCATTATAGCAGATAATCATGGGACTCTTAACAGTTAGGATACAGTGCCAGGCATCACGTTTTGAGATGTGTGGATAAAATGAAATTTCTACGTTTAGATCATTTTACCTAGAATTTAGCATTCTATCTCCCATCATGATAAGGAATATCTTTTTGTTTGTTGATTTTCAAATGGATACCGCGATAACATCTAGTGTTCCCTCCTGTTTTCTAACAGAAATCATTTCAATTCAACTTTTAATAGCTCACAAAAGATGCTCTGAATTATTAACCCCTGATCAATTTTTAAACACAGCTGACCTTTAGTTTAATCCAAGTTTATTGAATTTTTACAAACTAAAAATAAAGGAGAATTTAGTTTTTACAAACTAAAAATAAAGGAGAATAAAAGCAATTCTAAAGGAAATTCACATCTACAATGTCTTTCCTGAAATTCATGGAGCAAGCTATGAATTCAAAGTTAAGAAGTTTCAGAATTTTAAAACAGTGACGTCATACACATACCATATATCACATACTTCTATAGGTTGTCTGTAGAAGAAGTGTAATCAAAAGCTGCAAATATCGTTGCAGGAAAATGTGTTAACATCCATAAGTGTGTAAAATAGAGATCATAAATAACCTCATGTTCAGCTAAGTTCTGCCATCATGTGAGTTTCAAAGCATCTTTTGGTATTCAGATTACTTTGGATTTCAGATTTGCAGGAAAAGCATGATGGACCTGTAATTCCAATATGTTGAGAAGAAGAAAAGAAAACAGTGGCATTAAACAGGAGAAGAGAGCCTTCAATATGAAAAAGAAAGCATATGCACACATTTTAACAGATTCCCATTAAACGTCAAAGCCCTAATAAGATAGACATACGTCGGGTAGATTTCAATTACTCTATTTCAGTTCATTTTTCTGGAATTTTAACAAAATAGCTGTGCATTTTCGGTGAAATGTAGCTATGGATCATGCATGTTGTTTTTAGAGGAAAAAACTCAAGGATTATGAATGATGGTGTGGTAGGCAGAACAATAAAAATGACAATATACATATTTAAGATAGCATACTTAAGATATACTTTTATATATATTTATATTAAAGATAGCAAATTATGNGCATGTTGTTTTTAGAGGAAAAAACTCAAGGATTATGAATGATGGTGTGGTAGGCAGAACAATAAAAATGACAATATACATATTTAAGATAGCATACTTAAGATATACTTTTATATATATTTATATTAAAGATAGCAAATTATGTTCCTATTACATTGGAACTTCATTATGATACTATTATTAAGTCTGTGTAGAACAACCTTATAGATAAGACTATCACAGTGATGTCTTTCACATATAAAATATAGTACATTGAGACTGATCCCCAACTGACTTCTGCTTTTTTAATGAGAGAAAACAAGAAAGCAGGAAAGAAAGAAGAGAAGAAAGGAAGGAAGAGAGGGAGGGAGAAAGTATATTTCATTCTGATGAATAATGTATTACATATTTCATGTGTGATGGAAGAAATTGTTAGCACAAGTTTCCTGCTTAAATTAAAATATGCAGTTAATTTCAGCATGGTTTTTGCATGCAATATTGCTTTCTAGAAACTTGATTTTTATTCAAATTAAATTGGACTTTGATAAGTTGAAAAGAAATTGGGTGTACAAAGTAGTTGGAGTACTTATAAAGTTGATACTACTAAATGCCATGTGCCCATTCCTACTACTAAGCAAATATAAACTCTACTGTTACTCTGTAAATCATCTAATGAGTAAGTCTTCATTTTGTCAACACCTTCTCCCTTAAATTCCAGAATGTTGACCCATATAAAAAATCACTGTTATTAATTTCAAATATAGTAGAAATAGCTTTGTATTAGGCATGATCAATTAAGCCTAGTTGAGACTAGATGAAATAAGAAAAGGATAACTGTTTAAACAAGAAAAGCATTCTGTTGCAGGCCCCATGAGAAGTCATGTCACATATGTTAGTATTATTTAACCTTCATCATAACACCTTCATATGTATACTATTGCATATTTTATAGATTTAAAGAAATTTATCCAAGTCACAAGTGTTACCAGTTTTTCTGTCTCTGGATTGGTAGCCTTCTCTTAATATCAGACTAGTACTTCCTTTCGGAGAAGGCAATGGCACCCCACTCCAGTACTCTTGCCTGGAAGATCCCATGGATGGAGGAGCCTGGAAGGCTGCAGTCCATGGGGTCGCTGAGGGTTGGACATGACTGAGCGACTTCAATGTTACTTTTCACTTTCACTTTCAAGCATTGGAGAAGGAAATGGCAACCCACTCCAGTGTTATTGCGTGGAGAATCCCAGGGACGGGGGGAGCCTGGTGGGCTGCCGTCTATGGGGTCGCACAGAGTTGGACACGATTGAAGTGACTTAGCAGCAGCAGCAGCAGTACTTCCTTTTGTCCTCAGTCTGAAAAAGGTTTAATCTATAGAGCCATGTAAATATTTTCCTGATGCTAGGAACTTAGTAGAATTCTCAATTAAATTCTCCCACTAAAACATCAAAGCATACAGGTTCTCCCCCAAAGTTTCTGGCAACAAGCCTATCGAATCACTTCGGAGCTACACAGAGTGTAAGAAATTGAATCAGGAGCTCAAGTGCTCAATTTGTGCTATTATCCCCAAAACATCCCAGGCTACTACTTGTTTTTAGCTTCAAATATTCCCTAATCTGCACTCTGGGGCTCTCAATGCCTGTCAGCCTTGTATCTCTCTATTAGACTGGGGCATTTTAGATTGGAGGAAATTAGACATGCTTCAAAAACAGCATCTCTGAAATATTATTATGGCTCTTGCAACCTGCATTTCTGTCTTTTTGTCCAGAATGTTCAGGAAACTTCAAGTAGTGCCCAGATGTTTTGAGACATTTGATTAGCAGGAGTTATTTCTCTGAAAGTGTGAGGGATTTATTTTGAGATGTGTGCTGTTACTCTGACTGCTGCTATAAAGCAGTGGGTTGTTTTTTCCTTTTTGCCATAGGAGTACTTTATAATTTCAGTAAGATTCTCTCTGCATGAAATAATGTGCTTTAATGTAGATTTCCTGCAGCAATCCACAAATACTTCTCTGTGGGACTTTATGTTTCAACCAATTCAATGTACTCATATCACTTTAAAATTCATTTTTACTTACATTTTTATAATGTTCACCTTGACTAGTAATTTTAGCTGTATCATAGATATTTTTGGGCACATTCTCTCTAAATCTTAAAGCCCTAGAACTCTGAACCATGAGGCAAAAAGGTTTTTTTTTTTTTTTCTTGGAACTCCTTTCTCGTATGGAATGACAAGTTTTAGGTCATAAAATATTAAATAAAAATGAAAAATTTCCTCAATGTTAACATGATTAGATTGGATTAAAAATAAAAGAGTCTGGCTTTTGATAACTTGCATTACAGTTTGGCCAAGTTAAAACAACATTCTTATTTGGGCATATTGTACATATATATTTTTTTCCGACCTCTGGACTGGTTCTTTTGGTTTAAGCTTTATAATTCCATTTCCAATTTCAATAAACTTTATTGGCATGGCAAGGAATGCAAGCATGGTTAGAATCCATAAATTATGTTTGTGACTTTAGGGCAGCAGGTTTCACAGAGGAAATGGGATTTTTTCCTTGCATCTTCATTTTCCATTAAGTAAGGGAAATGGAAGAGAATATTTCAGTCCTAGTAAGACAGAGCAGGAGAAGGAAAAAAATGAACTTTTCAGAAGGACTGCTTTTTGCAATGAGCCATGAACCAGAAGCAAACATTGTCTTTAAAGGAATAAAAGAAATACCAATTTAGTATTTTATATCAAAACAGAATGTATATATAGTAAAATATGCAGATTCTGTGAGACCTGAAGTTTAATACAATTTTGTGGGCCTTGCTTAAGAAAAAAAATTACAAGTAAAATTTAATTAGATTTAAGATGATTTTTAAAAAGCACAATAATAGTGTATTTTTAAANAAATCAGATTGATTATATTCTTTGCAGCCAAAGATGGAGAAGATCTATGAAAGAAAGTGAAAATGAAAGTCTTCCCTGGTGGCTCAGGCGGTAAAGCATCTGCCTACAATGCAGGAGACCTTGGTTCAATCCCTGGGCCAGGAAGATCCCCTGGAGAAGGAAATTGCAACCCACTCCATCATTCTTGCCTGGAGATTCCTGCGGATGGAGGGATAGAAAAGATCTATATATTCAGCAAAAATAAGACAAGGAGCTGACTTTGACTCAGATTATGAACTCCTTATTGCCAAATTCAGACCTGAATTGAAGAAAGTAGGTAAAGCCATTAGACCACTCAGGTATAACCCAAATCAAATCAAATCCCTTAAGACTGTACAGTGGAAGTGACAAATAGATTCAAGAGATTAGATCAGGTAGAGTGCCTGAAGAACTGTGGACAGAGGTTTGTGACGTTATACAGTAGGCAGTGATCAAGACCATCCCCAAGGAAAAAAAATGCAAAAAGGCAAAATGGTTGTCTGAGGAGGCCTTAAAAATTGCTGAGAAAACAAGAGACGTGAAAGGCAAAGGAGAAAGGGAAAGATATACCCATTTGAATGCAGAGTTCTAAAGAATATCAAGGAGAGACAAGAAAGCCTTCCTCAGTGATCAGTGCAAAGAAATAGAGGAAAACAACAGAATGGGAAAGACTAGAGATCTCTTTAAGAAAATTAAAGATACCAAGGGGACATTTCATGCAAAGATGGGTTTGATAAAAGACAAAAATGGTATGGACCTGAAACAGAAGCAGAATATATTAAGAAAAGATGGCAAAAATACACAGAAGAATGATACAAAAAAGACCTTCATGACCCAGATAACCCCAATGGTGTGATCACTCGCCTAGAGCCAGACATCCTGGAATGCGAAGTCAAGTGGGCCTTAGGAAGCATCACTATGAACAAATCCAGTGGAGGTGATGGAATTCCAGTTGAGCTATTTCAAATCCTAAAAGATGATGCTGTGAAAGTGCTACACTCAATATGTCAGCAAATTTGGAAAATTCAGTGGTGGCCACAGAATGGAAAATGTCACTTTTCATTCCAATCCCAAAGAAAAGCAATGCCAAAGAATGTTCAAACTACTGCACAATTGCACTAATCTCTCATGCTAACAAATAAATGCTCAAAATTCATCAAGCCAGGCTTCAGCAGTACATCAACCATGAATATCCGGATGATCAAGCCGGATTTAGAAAAGACAGAGGAATTAGAGATCAAATTGCCAACATCCATTAGATCATCTATAAAGAAAAAGAGTTCCAGAAAAACATCTACTTCTGCTTTACTGACTATGTCTTTAACTGTGTAGATCACAATAAACTGTGGAAAATTCTGAAAGAGATGGGAATACCAGACCACCTGACCTTCCTCCTGAGAAATTTGTATGCAGGCCAAGAAGAAACAGTTAGAACTGGATATGGAACAACAGACTGGTTCCAAATTGGTAAAGGAATATGTCAAGTCTGTATGTTGTTACCCTGCTTAGTTAATTTATATGCAGAGTACATCAATGGAAATGCTGGGCTGGATGAAGCACAAGCTGGAATCAAGATTGCTGGGAGAAATATCAATAACTTCAGATATGCAGATGATACCACCCTTATGGCAGAAATCAAGAAGAACTAAAGAGCCTCTTGATGAAAGTGAAAGACGAGAGTGAAGAAATTGGCTTAAAATTCAACGTTCAGAAAACTAAGATCACAGCATCTNAAGATTGCTGGGAGAAATATCAATAACTTCAGATATGCAGATGATACCACCCTTATGGCAGAAATCAAGAAGAACTAAAGAGCCTCTTGATGAAAGTGAAAGACGAGAGTGAAGAAATTGGCTTAAAATTCAATGTTCAGAAAACTAAGATCACAGCATCTAGTCCCATCACTTCATGGCAAATAGATGAGGAAACAATGAAACACTGAAAGACTTGATTTTGAGGGGGCACTCCAAAATCACTGCAGATGGTGACTGCTATGAAGATGCTTGCTCTTCAGAAGNTGTATGGATGTGAGAGCTGGACTGTGAAGAAGGCTGAGCACTAAAGAAATGATGTTTTTGAACTGTGGTATTGGAGACGACTCTTGAGAGTCCCTTGGACTGCAAGGAGATCCAACCAGTCCATCCTAAAGGAGACCAGTCCTGGATGTTCATTGGAAGGACTGATGCTTAGGGTGAAACTCCAATACTTTGGCAAATCATGTGAAGAGTTGACTGATTGGAAGAGACCCTGATGCTGGGAGAGATTGGGGGCAGGAGGAGAATGGGACGACAGAGGATGAGATGGCTGAATGGCATCATTGACTTGATGGACCTGAGTTTGGGTGAACTCCGAGAGTTGGTGACGGAGAGGGAGGCCTGGCCTGCTGTGATTCATGGGGTTGCAAAGAGTTGGACACGACTGAGTGACTGAACTGATCTGATCTATGAAAAACTTATAGAAAATATGATACNTGGACCTGAGTTTGGGTGAACTCCGAGAGTTGGTGACGGAGAGGGAGGCCTGGCCTGCTGTGATTCATGGGGTTGCAAAGAGTTGGACACGACTGAGTGACTGAACTGATCTGATCTATGAAAAACTTATAGAAAATATGATACCTGATGCAAGACAGACTGCTTTACTGCTAACGTAAAGAAAAGGTGTCTCTATTTGTATTCAATATTTTACTGGAGTCTTTATCTGTTGAAATGAGGCAAAATAAATAAATAAATAAAAAGCATACAAGTTGGAAAGGAAGAATTAAAACTCTTTATTCAGAGATCATATTACTATACACGTAGATATCTTGAAAAATTTACATAAAACCTACTAGAACTGATAAGTGACTTTAGCAGGGCCATAAGATACCTTGAGTAATGCCCCCCAAAGACATTCAGGTTCTAATATCTGGAACCTGTGATTTTTATCTTTTATGGCAAAAGATATTGCAGATGTGATTAAGTTAATGATCTGGAGATGGAAAGATTATATTGGATTTTCTGGGTGGGTCCTAATTAGAATCACAGGTGTCTTTATAAGAGAAAAGCATAGAGAGATTTGACTACAGAGAGAAGGTGACATGGTGATGAAAGCAGTGTTTGAAGATGAAGGACCATAAGCCAAGGAAGACAGGTTGCCACCAAAAGCTGAAAAGGGCAAAAGAAGTTTTTTCTTCAGAGTCTTCAGAAGGAATCAGTCAGGCTAACACCTTGACTTTAGCCAATGAAACTGAATTCTGACTTCTGATTTCCAGAATTGTTGACAATAGATTTGTGTTGTGGTAAGCCACTGAGTTTGTGTGATTTGTTATAGCATCAGTAGAAAATTGACATAGAGCAATATAAAAATTAAATTTCTATATACTAACAATGAAAATTCAAAAATAAAAGATAGTTCCATTCATAACATGACAGACTCAGGAATAAGATTATGTATAAAACATCACAGAAAACTGTGAAGTATCACTGAGAGAAATTAGGACATAACAAATGGAATTAGATACTGTTTTCATGGATGGAAAACTTAAGATAGCAGCTCTCCCCAAATTGATGTATAGGTTCAGTACAATTCCAATAAAAATCCTAGTGTGCATTCTTGAGAAATGGATAACATCTAGAATACCAAAACATTTTTAAAAGAGGAGCAAAGTTAGATGACTTATACTACCTGACTTCAAGATTTAATAGCAAATTATGTAATCAAATAGCATGGTATTGGCACAGGAATAGGAGTATAGATCAATGAAGAGACTAGAGAATCTAAAAAGAGACCCACATTTACATAGTCAATGAATTTTTCAAAGGGGCCAAGTAATTTAATAGTGAAGAAATATTTTCAATAAATTATGCTAGAATAATTGGCTATCCACATACAAGAAACGAACCTTGACTCTTCCCTTATACTATACAAAAAAAAAAAACTAAGTCAAAATGGATCATAAATATAAATGTGAAAAATTTTAAACTATAAAACCTGTAAAAGAGAACTTAGGAAAGAAATTTTTATGAATGTGGTTTTCTTAGATGTGACACCAATAACATTTTCTTTTCTGAGTTGTGCTGATTGTGTTATAGAAGAAAGAAATTGATAAATAAGATGTCATCAAAATTAAGGACATCTTTTGAGATTGATAAATTGAAATAGATAAATAAGATGTCATCAAAATTAAGGACAGCTTTTTGAGATACACTATCAAGGGAATAAAATCCCAAGGTACAGACTGGGAGAAAATATTTACAAAACATGTCTAATGACAGATTTGTTTCCAAAATAGATAATGAACTCTTATAACATACAGTAAGGTGACAAAAAATTTAATTTTGGATTGAACAAAATATCTGAAAAGACCTTATGCAAAAGAAGATATATATCTTAAAAAAATCATTTAATGAAGAAATACTTCATAAAAGAGGGTATGTTGTTTGGACTGAACATCCACAGAAGAAGATAAATGAACTGTCAACAAAGCACAAAGAAGCTCAATACCACTGTGCATTAGGAAAATGAAAATTAAACCCATACTGAGAAACTACCACAAGCCTCCTAGAATAGTTAATGTTGAAGGTTGATAACACTAAGTGCTGGTGATGATGTAAAGCAACTGAAGCCCTTATGCCCTATAAATGAGGATGGTACAAATACTCTGAGCAGTTTGACTGCAAATTATAACATTAAACATAACTTGTAACATGGCCCAGCAGTTTTCTGGGTATCTACTCAAGAGAAATAAAAATGTATGTCTACAGAAATATTTATATGCTTATTATTTATTTATTTATGCTTATTATTTATTCTTCATAATAGCCAAAAAGTAGAAACAACCCAAATATTCATCAACTGATGAGATGAAAAATGTGGTTATCTATACAATGGAATACTACTCAGCTATCAAAAGGATGAACTGCTAATAAAAACTACAAGCAAAATGAAAGAACCACAAGACAGCATATCAAGTGAAAGATAATAAACATAAAAGACTATATAGTGTATATTTCCAATTATATGGTATTCTGGAAAAGGCAAACTATTATTATAGAAAGCATATAAGTGCTTTCTAGAACCAAGGGTAGGGCTGGGAATTGAAAAAAAAAAAAAAAAAGGCCCTGTGATACTTCTTTATGGGGTAATAGAAATTTTCTAAAACTAGATTCTGGTGGCAGTTGTCCCACTAATGACTTTTACTAAGGTCACTGAATTGTATCCTTGAATGATTTTATTGAATATAAATTATACTTCAATAAACCTGTTAATGAAACCCACACAATTTTATGAGCAGGCATTATTCCCATTGTGAAACTGAGAAAACCGTGTCAGAGACTGGGCAATTTACTTACAGTTACGTGGCTAGTCATTATCAAATCTAAGCTCATGCTGGCAATCGGTCCTCCACACTGCTTGTTTAGGCTCTGGGATATGCCTGGAACACCATGATGCTGGTGGGAGATCCTAGGGTCAGCAAACTTTTACCAGTGCTGAAGCCACTAGAGGCTGCTGCCCTCTACAGAAATGGTCTGTTGCCAGAAGTGAGGAGAGAGTCCTGAGCTAGACACAAGTTGTCTAGAGATTCTGCTCTTCTCAGAGGCAGTGTTTTCTCATGGGGAAAACAAGGCACAAAAGGAGGTTAAAACTCTAGCTTTTCCACTTAAGTCATAAGACCTAAGCAATCCATTCAACTTCTTTCAACTTTAGTTCCTTAATCTATCAAATATCTTGTAAGACATGATACCACCCTTATTAAGTTGTTTTGGGTGTTGCGTGAGATAAATGACAAAAAAAGACAGNACTTAAGTCATGAGACCTAAGCAATCCATTCAACTTCTTTCAACTTTAGTTCCTTAATCTATCAAATATCTTGTAAGACATGATACCACCCTTATTAAGTTGTTTTGGGTGTTGCGTGAGATAAATGACAAAAAAAGACAGACCCTTAGTAGACCCTCAATGAAAGTAAATTCCCTTCCCTTTTGTCTCTTGAGATGAAAAAAAAAATCACTCTTTCATAATCAGAAGGATACAGATTACTTTTTTAAAGTATTCTTTATAGAGGGAAACCACAACAACAGTCTGTATAGTCAAAGCTATGGTTTTTCCCAGTAGTAATGTATGGATGTGCGAGTTGGACCGTAAAGAAGGCTGAGCACCAAAGAACTGACGCTTTTGAATTTTGGTGCAGGAGAACTCTTGAGAGTCTCTTGGACAGTAAGGAGATCAAACCAATCAGTCCTAAAGGAAATCAACCCTGAATATTCATTGGAAGGACTAATACTGAAGCTCCAATATTTTGGTCACCTGATGCAAGGAGGTGACTCTTTGGGAAAGACCCTGACGCTAGGAAGGATTGAGGGCAGGCAGAGAAGGGGGCAACAGAGGATGAGATGGTTGGATGGCATTACTGACTCAACAAACATGAATTTGAGCACATTCCAGTAGGTAGAGAAGGACAGAGGAGCCTGGCATGTGTGGGGTCACAAAGAGTCGAACATGACTTAGAGTTGATCTGTCCATAGGTGTGAGTGGGGTATTAAAGTCTCCCACTATTATTGTGTTATTGTTAATTTCCCCTTTCATGCTTGTTAACATTTGTCTTACATATTGAGGTGCTCCTATGTTGGGTGCATATATATTTATAGTTGTTGAACATGACTTAGAGACTGAACAACAAGGATCAAGGTAGGACCCAGTAATAAGTGTTTAAAAAAATGTGATGATTCTGGGGCAGATTATTCTGGCCCAAACTTAACTTATATCCTACCCAGTTCTCAAGATCTTTCTCCCTTAGGATAGTTTTTCATGATAATTCTAGTTCAGGGTTCCCAAGTGTGCTCTCAGAATATTAATTGGTGTTATAAAGTAGGATTTATGGTCAAATAAGTTTGAGAACACACTCTGAGAAATACTCATTAAGTTTATAGTGATGTACTTTTATACTTACTGTTAGAATCAGTTAGCACATATCAATGTTTCCTTATTCTGTGTCAATACTGAATTAACTGTTTTCTTGTTTTACTCCGTGTTTCAGGTGTAGATCTCCTCATTATAACCTGAAAGATCCTTGAGACAGGCATATGTATTCCTTCAGTTATTTGTGTCACACAAGGCCAACATGATAACTGGTACTAAGAAAGCAAGGGCACTGATACACAGGCTGTTTTAGCTAAATGATCCCACAGTGGCATGAGTTGTGAATGGCAAGAATAGTGTCTAAAAGTTCCATTACTACATTCTAGGTCCAGTTCCTTTTTTTCCCCTGAATATGGGTTCAAAGAAGTTTCCAGAGAAAATCATATATTTGAAAGACTGGAAGCTCATGGCAGGTCACTCCACATAAGGTAGGCAATGCAAGGTATTATGTAGTTGACAATAAAAAAAGAAAGACCTGAATAATGGCATGGTATCAACTGCCACATTGTGGCAGTAAACTTTTCCCAAATGCTAGATCATTATGGCTTCCAGGCACTCGTAGCCATTCAAACGTAATAAAGAGCTTACACAGAAAAACAGACAGGAAACTAACCCACCAGTGGTAGCACTGTTAGTTGCTCAGTCACGAAAAACAGACAGGAAACTAACCCACCAGTGGTAGCACTGTTAGTTGCTTAGTCACGTCCGACTTCGCGACCCCAGGGACTGTAGCCCACCAGGCTCCTCTGTCCAAGGGATTCTCCAGGCAAGAATACTGGAGTGGATTGCCATTCCCTCCTCCAGGGCATTAATTCACTCACTAACAGTTTTAAGTCCAGGTAGGCTTGTGCGGGGGAACCTGGTGGGCTGCTGTCTGTGGGGCCACACAGAGTCGAACACGACTGAAGCGACTTAGCAGCAGCAGGCTTGTGCCTAAGAATTGAAGTGATATTTATGTTTTTAACTGAGATGGATGAGTTTCAGAGATTAGAGAATCCTTGAAAATTGTGTGTAAAATTTTCTACCCATTTCCACTGTTGAGGAGCAGATATATAATACTCATCACAAAAGAATTCACAACTCAAAAGGAGTTTATCACCCCCTGGTATAAAGATTTTATTTTGGCTAATACAACCACAAGGCTTACCAAACCAGAGTTTTTCTTATGTGTTTCTCTAGATGACATTTTTAAAAGTTCATTTCAAATACTCTAATACAGTGGCTCTAACAGAGAGGCACAATTTATAGACCCGAAGCTGAGATGTCTTTGCTGATCTCTGGGAGCCTCATGTTTGTATACTGAAAGAGGCTCACTGAATAATCTTGGGTACAAAGTAGCAGAGCACACATTCTTTTAGTTTCCGAAGTATCAAGGAGTATATAAATGCTGAAAGAAAAACCACTGTTGCTGTTAATTAACCTCAAACTGTAGTTGCCAAGCTGATATAAACTATCATTCTCAATCAACATAGCCATTTTCTCCAGCAATCATTGGATGGCATTTCACCCAGACAATGCAAGTCTCCTGAAGTTCTTAGGTGAGCAAAAGACTTACAAGTCAATGAGTACTGTAATCCTTTCGGTATTTTTTAGAGATGAGGGAATCACTAGATCTACAATTCCAAGGTTTAAAACAATGTGGTATCATCAACAAATGTATGTATACTTATGGCTGATTCACATTGTCAAATGGCAAAAACCAACATGATACTGTAAAGCAATTATCCTGCAATTAAAAATAAAATTTAAAAAGTGTATGGGTAGCTTTTTGTGCTGGTATCACTCTCTCAAACATGGTGAACGTTCAAAAAACCCGGCGGACTTTCTGTAAGAAGTGTGGGGAAGCACCAGCCCCACAAAGTGACACAGTATAAGAAGGGCAAGGATTCTCTGTATGCCCAGGGAAAGCGGCGTTATGACAGGAAACAGAGTGGCTGTGGTGAGCAGACTAAGCCGATTTTCCGGAAAAAGGCTAAAACTACAAAGAAGATTGTACTGAAGCTTGAATGTGTTGAGCCCAACTGTAGATCAAAGAGAACGCTGGCTATTAAGAGACGCAAGCATTTTGAGATGGGAGGCAATAAGAAGAGAAATGGTCAAGTGAGCCAGTTTTGAGCTTCATATTTTATTATGAAGACAATAAAAATGCCATCAATAAAATCCTCTTATTTATGCTTAAGAAAAAAGTGTATGGGTAAAGTGAAAAATGTTTCTCTCAGTTCATTTCAGTTGCTCAGTAGTGTCTGACTCTTTGCGACCCCAGGAGTCGCAACAGGCCAGTCCTCCCTGTCCATCACCAACTCCCGGAGTTCACCCAAACTCATGTNATGGACGTGAGTCTGAGTGAACTCTGGGAGATGGTGATGAACAGGGAGGCCTGGTGTGCTGCGATTCATGGGGTCGCAAAGAGTTGGACATGACTGAGCGACTGAACTGAACTGATGTCCATTGACTCAGTGATGCCGTCCAACCATCTCATCCTCTGTCACCCCCTCTCCTTTTGCCATCCATCTTTCCTAGCATTAGGTTCTTTTCCAATGAGTCGGCTCTTTGCATCAGGTGACCAAAGCATTGAAGCTTCAGCTTCAGTCCTTCCAATGAATATTCAGGGTTGATTTACTTTAGGATTCACTGGTTTGAGCTCCTGGCAGTCCAAAGGTCTAAGAAGATGTCATCATTCGATCATTATAGTTGTCTCAATAATATAAAATGATGAATGAATGCTCCCTATGATGGATATTTTTTGGAGTCTTATCCATAGACCTCCCCACCGTGTCTACAGGGCTGAGCCCTAAGCATTTGGTTTGAATGACCTAAATCTATATCCATGATCTTGACTGGCTGGAATGTGACTGAACAGACACCAAATTCTTTCTGCCTACAATTTAGGATTTTAACTATGATATAGGGACTGCAAACAAAGATCAGATGAACACAGAGCTCTTAAAGAAAGGTCCATGATCCTGCTATGAAGTCCCCAGAGCCCTGACTGAATCCTTGCAACAAATTTCCCATTTTGGTTTAAAGTAGCTCAAATTGGCTTCTGTTACTCACAAACAATAAACCCTTAACCAATATGCAATTCAAATGCTAATTTGTTAGAAACCCCAGACTATCTATGATAAATAACAGAAACTATCAGATTCATCAGAGTCTCTATGGAAAATCTGAAACAAATTTATAAGTACCAGCATTCTTTTCCAGGGCCCCAGGGCATAAGAACAGATGCTGTGTTTAGACTGGTGATCACATTCAGATTAATCCAGTTTGTGGAACTGGGCACCATGTCTTCGCCTTAATATGTTGGCATCAGCTCATTGACACAAGCCTCAGAAGGCTCCAGGTTTGTAGTGGACGAGGGGAGGGGGAATCCAAACCCTTTCTCCAACATAAGTGTGTGTGTATACAAACACTTGTGTGTGCATGCACATATGTCTGTGCACACGCGCGTGCACACACACACATACATGAAAGATAGGGAGGCATTTTTCTTAAGTCATTTCTCAAAGAGAGAAGTCAGATCCTATGGGGGTGGTTCAGGGGAAAGGGAAAAGGTGTCTGAACCAGTCAACAGTGAGTATTGTACGGTCTGAGGGAAGTGGCAGTTGAATGAAAGACAGTCTTGTAGCAAAGCAGTCAACACCCCAGTGGCATGGTTTCCCAGAGGAGAAACAGTGGTGGACAGGCTCAGAAAGCCATACAATACTTCAGAGTCCAAGCTGACCTGCATTGCTATGGATCCCAGATTTCCAGATCCTCAGAAGAGGAGGGTCTTTCTTGCTTTCTTCCCCTCCATTTTCCCCTGCCTCTGCATCCCACCAGGACTTTGGCGTGGTAAGTGTGCAGCAAACTGCACTGATATGTGCACTTGGGCTGCTCCCTGGAGCTGCTGGAACAGAAGTGAATCCCAGTGCAACCTGGGTGAAGATGACTCAGCCACAGGGGACAGCATCAATCGAGGATCCAAACAGGAATGAAGCGGGAGCAGAGTTCCCTGACCAGGCCTTGGCACAACTTAGGTGGAGAGAAACAGTCAGCTGGGCAACTGGGGCTGCAACCTTGTATCCTGAGGGGGTCTGGCAGCATTAAGGCACCACTGTCCAATTTGAAGACACACATTCACACCCTCAGTGGACGGCCAGCTCTGTTGGGGCAATAGCAGGAGGAATTTTTTCAGAGATGGCAATCAGCCATGCACGTGAATCCACACAGCTTCCCATGCTACACAAAGCACGGAGACACACGAAACTCATTGCAATTGTCTGTGGATTCACCACAGGGTAGACATTATCTTGCACATAAGAAGCAGGATAAGGATCCCACTGAGATCTGTTTTGAGAAACTTTAAGTGGAAGCATGAATCCTCATGAAGGCAAGTTCCTTCTAGAAGGCCAGAGAGGGGGCCCATGCTTGTGGTCACTGAAATGGAGATGTTAGGAGCTCAGAAAGCTTTCTTTCACCAAAGTAAACTAATTTTAGAAACTAACACCTGCTCTAGGGACAACTCACCTTTTACTAGCCACGCTGGTCATTTTAATAGACAAAAAATAATTATCTGACGTTTTGTCTTGGCAAGTGAATAAAGTCTGAATAGAAAAGCTAATTAGGTAGCTTGTCTTCAGCCTATTCTTAGCCAGGTCATTTCCTCATTTCAGATTCTTGTGGAGGACTCTTACGAGTCAGTTAGTCCTCATGGCTCTGTTTTTCAAAAAAGAGGAGGGGAAAAAGTTTGCTCTAGCAATTAAGCTTTGTGGAACTAACAGACACCTTCTGTGTAACAAGAAGACAGACATTAAGTGCCCTGGGAAGTTTATAGGCAGCCTGGGAATAGTTCACCCATTGTTTCTACATCACCCAGATTTATAATTGCAGTTTCCATCATAGGCATTTGACACAATGAGCATTTATAAAGTGCTTCCCATTCTCCAAATGGTCTCAGTTTTTCTTCATTTTGAAAAGAAGATTGATTTTATAGTATACTGACTAGTGGGAAACTAATATTCTATATTAAATTAACTTCTGTTTGTTTTTCTAGTTAATAACTGCATTCAATTCTATTTACTTTCTGTTCCTTTCTCTTAGCACAGGAACTAAGGTGTAATTCAGGAGCTCTGATTTTTAAATGCCAGCCACATATGAATTTTAATCCTGTTGGTTTTACACAAACTCCAGATCCAATTAATTGTGGTCTCAAAAGTATTTTTAAAATCTCAAAGCTAAGATTATTATCTAAGAATGGGGCTGTCATTAAATATTTAGAATTTGAATTTTTCCCATAAACACATCTGCTTATTATATACAATATATCATGTATAATAAGCAGATATATATATATATCATGGTAGGTCCTGGGGTACATGGATAGACCATGGACCTCTTCACCCATACCATATCTAAAGGTGCACAGGATGATACCATGGGTGGAAGGTGGAGTATACAGAGTATACTAAAACAGAAGAGAAGGTGAACAAAATCCTGATAGTGAGGATGGAGGGGGGAAAAAAATGTGTGTTCAGGTGCTGACAACTCCCCAATGATCTTAGGGTATCTCTTATTCTAATACAGAACCATAACTGGAATTGATGGCAGATTTTAAGTTAACTTTTTTCAGTATGAAAATATCCTTCACTTACAGAGTGGGAAGAGAGTGAGAAATTCTTTGTTTTTCAATTGAGTAATGCTTGATTCACAATATTATATTTAGTTACAGGTGTACAACATTGTTCAAAGCTTATATAGACTATACTCCGTTTATAGTTAATGTAAAATATTGGCTATATTGCCTTTGCTGCACAATATATCCTTGAAGCTTATTTAATCCTATACATAGTAGTTTGTACCTTTTGATTCCCTACCCCATGATGAGTCTCCCTCTTCCTCACCCCACTGGTAACCATTAGTTTTTTCTCTATATCTGTGAGTCTATTTTTTTCTATATTCACTACTTCATTTCACTTTTTATTGGATTCCACATGTAGATCTTTTCTGGTCCTTCCCATCTTTTCATCAACAGTTGTTCTGTAAATAGCTGTAGTTCTGGTATGCCCAGGAGGGCAGGTGAGCTCAGAGTCTTTCCATTCTGCCACCTTGGGAACACACTCAATCAACATTTAAAGTTTAGAATTAAGTGTCTTCCTAAGCAACATCAGTTGTTTTATTGGCAAATTCAGCAACTCATAGACTGGGCTAACTGGAAATGTTTTGTAGAAACAGAGCCATCATAATATCCAATTAGAGACACATTTGATGAATATTTTATAGGCATCCATTATCAGGATCCTGTTTCTGCTCTCAATGAGTCTACAATTATCATCTGGGAATTTAAAATACACACACTAGGCTTTCCTGGTGGCTCAGTGGTAAAGAATCTACCTGCTGATGCAGAGGACACCGGTTTGATCTCTGGTCTGGGAAGACCCCACATGCCTTGGAGCAGCTAAGCCTGTGTGCCACAACTACTGAGTCTGTGCTTTTGAGCCTGGGAGCCATGACCACGGAAGCCCACACCCCCTAGAGCCAATGCTCTACAAGAAGAGAAGCCTTTACAATGAGGAACCTGCACACCGCAACTGGAGAGCAGCTAGCCTCTGCTTGCCGCAACTAGAGAAAAGCCTGCATAGCATTGAAGACCCAGCAGAGCCAAAAATAAATAAAACTTTAAAAATACATGCACTTTAAAAATCCAAATTAAACCAAGCAACTGAAAATCTACTGTAGGTCTACAGTATCGGAAAGGCCCCTCTGGACTAGAGCCTCCGTAAGTCTCCCGAAAGGAAAGTCCTGTTTGGCACCGAAAAGGACAAGGTATGAGACTTCAGTCGTCTCAGGGCCAAGATTTATAATTGGGTTGTTTTCTTGATTTCACAAAAGCAGTGGCCTTGGGTTGACTGATCCCTCTTGGTGTTTCCAGTCTACAAGATCGACCCCAGCAGCAGCACCAGCAGCACCCTGGGGTCTGTTAGCAATGCAGAATCTTGGGCCTCAGCCCCCCTACATCAGAATCTGCATTTTCACAAAATCTCCAGGTGATTCCTATGCACATGAAGTTTGAGAAGCTTGGCTGTATGTTTTTTCTACAATTCATATACTTAGATGCTCTCCAATGTTCTTTTAAAAATGTCTATTCTGCTTCTGCCTTTACTGTCAATAAAATTAGCCCCTCCCCACAGTGTTTAAATTGAAAAAAGGAAGACAGTGGCAGATTTTAACAGATTTTCCACCTCTTTTTTCCAGAGTATTTCAACCACATGCATATACCAGCTGTTTACCTCTGTGAGTAGACAGTATAATAAATGCACCCAGTGATTAATCAAGTTGATCTAATTAAATGCCTGATTACATATACATGTTAAAACAGTTGGTTATTTCACAAAAATAATGAAAAATGTCCTATGTCACATGAAACTGCATATTCTTTTAATAATATGGCCTCAAAACACAATAATAGTTCTAATGAATACATTTGTAGAATAGTTCTGGATTTCCAAATTTGTTCTTTAAAATAATGAAATTTCCTCTAGAGAGAAATGGCACTCTTGTCTAACTCAAAATGTTTTTTTTTTNTATTCTTTTATTAATATGGCCTCAAAACACAATAATAGTTCTAATGAATACATTTGTAGAATAGTTCTGGATTTCCAAATTTGTTCTTTAAAATAATGAAATTTCCTCTAGAGAGAAATGGCACTCTTGTCTAACTCAAAATGTTTTTTTTTTGTTGTTGTTGCTGTTACCAGACAGATGGACTCTTCAGACTCTTCAGACTTTGTAAAGAAATTGAATGTTAGAGAAGAGAGAGATGGAAGAAATTGGTCACCAGTCAACTGTATGCATAAGCATGGGGCCTTGATAGAAGACCGATGAAGAAGTGGGAAAAAATGAGTTTTTAGAGCATGGCCTTTTTCTTATTCATAACTATTCTGAGCTACCTCAGTTTACAATTGAAAACTCTCAACTGCTCCAAGAATATAGGTTGAAATTGTGTATCATTCCTTCACTGTTGACAGCATAGAAAAACAAACAGCATTCCACAAATGATAGGAGTGGATCTGTCCTAATTAAGTGGTGGGGCACTGCAGCCTTTATAGAGGGAAGACCAAAACCAAAATAATTTCAGCACACAGATCAAAAAAGAAATATTCTCTATTTTTTTGCAGTTCTTCTCCTTGTCCCCTTCCTTCTGGAAACACACTTCTTTGGTCTTTGAAGGAAGAAATTAGGAAAAACAGCCAGCCTGCAGCAGAGGAAACAGCAGGGACTTTGAAGCCAAGCAAATCCGAGCTTGGATGTAATTGCCTTAAGTGTGTTTTCAATCCAAACGGCATAGATGAGTGGAAGAACAGCTGCATAGAGGATGGGGGAAGGGAGTCCTGGAAACAAGTGCTATAAAATACAGAGAAAAGGTACCTTACCGTGGCATTGTTTGCTTTCTTCAATACTGCTGAAAGCATCTAAAAAAAAACTATATTAATTCTTACAGTTTTATCCCTAAACACAAACATATCTATCACATGCCTCATTGTAAAAGAGTTGCAGTCCCAGGGACTGGTCCTTCACTTTCTGGAATTTGCTCAAACTCATGTCCATTGAATCAATGATATTATCTAAACATCTCATCCTCTGCCTTCCTCTTCTCCTTTTGCCTACAATCTTTCCCAGTGTCAGAGTCTTTTTCAATAAGTTGGCTCTTTGCATCAGGTGGCCAAAGTATTGGAGTTTCAGCTTCAGCAATAGTACTTCCAATGAATATTCAGGGTTGATTTCCTTTATGAATGACTGGTTGGATTTCCTTTCAGTCCAAGGGACTCTCAAGAGTCTTCTCCAGCACTACAATTAAAAAGCACTAAATCTTCAGTGCTCAGCCCTGTTTATGGTTCAATTCTCACATTTGTACATGACTACTGGGAAAACCATAGCTTTGAGTATATGGACCTTTGTCTGCAAAGTGATGTCTCTGCTTTCTAAGCAAGTAAAACCCTTCAAAAGAATGAAAGTGAAATTCTGCTAGCCTTCTACTCCTAAGAGATAACAACTATTAGCCATATGGTGTATGTTCTTCTAATAAATTACTGATATTTATAACTTTAAAATTATGTAGTATTTGACATAAACAAAATATTAATAATCACTGTGATAGGCTGAATAATGTCCCCCCAAAGATATCCATAGTTCATCAGGCACTCAAGCAGACCTAGTCCCTTAAATCTATTTCTCACTTCCACTGTATAATCATAAAGGATTTGATTTAGGTCATANCAATGCAGGAGACCTGGGTTCAGTCCTGGGTGAGGAAGAACCTCTGGAGAAGGAAATGGCAAACCACTCCAGTATTCTTGCCATGGAGGGAGGAGCCTGGCAGGCTATAGTCCATGGGGTTCCAAAAGGTTAGATACGACTGAGCGACTTCACTCACTCAAACAGGTGTTAGCTATCATTGTTAGTCAACTACTTCAGTTTTCCTGGTACTAATAATTCAGCTCTCTGACTTTTCACTATAATTAATTCATTAGATTTTTTCACTCATTAATTCATTCAACAAACATTTATTTAATGAGCCTTTATGGGTTAGATTTTGTTCTAGTTATTGGGGTCATGTTGGTGAATTAAATAGCTACAGCATTCATGCTTTCAAAGAATTTATGTGGCCTAGCAGGGGGAGGGAAACAGACATGTAAACAGGAATTTTCAATATAGTATGATCACTGTCAGCTGGGGAAATACGAGGAAGCTATAGGAATAAATAGGAGGGATATTTAAGGCTTTGAGGCTCAGAAAAGCTTGGCCTAAAGAAATGAAATGGAAGATAAGACCTAAAGAATTAACAGCAATTAATCACAATTAATGTGGCCATCACCAGATGGTCAACACTGAAATCAGATTGATTATATTCTTTGCAGTGAAAGATGGAGAAACTCTATACAGTCAGCAAAAACAAGACCAGGCGCTGACTGTATTTCAAATCACAAACTCCTTATTGCCAAATTCAGACTTAAATGGAAGAAAGTAGGGAAAACCACTAGACCATTCAGGTATGNCTCGCTTTCGGGTGGTGCTGTGCTGAGTGCAAAGACCTTAACTCTTACTAAGTTCTGTTGGATGATTTTATAAGGAACGTGGAAAACTTCCCATTTCCACTTCCACTGTACAAGAGTTTCTGCTTCGTCCACAGCTTTACCAGCACTGAGCACTTTCAACCTTTTCTTGCTATTCATTCACTAAGGTGTGTCTGACTCTTAGTGACCCCATACACTGCAGCACACCAGGCTTCCTTGCCCTTCACTGTCTCCTGGAGTTCGCTCAACTCACGTCCATTAAGTCAAAACTTTTGCTACTCTTATAATATACATGCGAAATGCCATTTTATTGCTTTCCTTTGCATTTCCCTGGGACTGAAATGCAACTTTTCCTGTATATTGGCTCTTTGCACATCCTTTTATCCTTTAGGATAAAACAAAGTTATACTCTTCCTCATATCATGTAAAAGAAAAAAATCCATATAGAATAAAGGCTAAAAAAAAAAAAATTGCAAAATCAGAAGGAAAAAAAAATCCTAGAACAAGTGTATAACTTTGAGCAGAAGAGATAATTGACACTTTAAATAGGAAAAATCTAAAAGCCACAATGGAGGAAAAATTGAAGGTAGGTTTGAATATATAAGCATTAAAATTATGTATATTGTTTTTTTCCTTACAGAAAAAGTTGAAAGACAAGTGATAATCAGTTTAAAAAAAGGCATGTGTTATTTATAGGTTACAAAGGATTAACAGCCCTAATACATGAGACTCTTGGAAATTGATGCCAAAAAGGAAAAAGAAAAGCAATAGAAAAATGAGCAAAGGATACATATACAGTGATATTTTCACTCACTTACTGCAATGTATTTAAAATGTAGACAAAGTGTGTGTTTCTATCTGAATACTGAATCCAAGGCTCATCTCCTCCAATATGACCTTCTCACATTCGAATTCATTGCCTGCCTGCAGAGCCTCTTGGCATTTGGGTCCAATTCCTCATGTGCTGTGTTGCCTTTAGGAAACTTCACCTACCTACTAAATCACATCTGAATTTTCTTTTTGACATTTCCCTCCAACCTCTCCTTTTAACTCTGCAGCCAACTCACAGTAACTCAATTGTCTCTTGAGGCCAAGAGGGAATACCCAGAAAGCTCTATATGCAAAGCAAAGGGCTCCCCACATTTCATGACTTCAGGTGTGTCCTACAATGGAAGGACCATGGCCAGTTCTAGAGTTTAGAAACGGAGACACGGACATGAAGAGCAGACTTGTGGGCATTGGGTGTGGCGGGGGAGAGAGTGGAAGGAATCAAGAGAGCAGGACTAACATACATACACTACCATGTGTAAAACAGATTATTAGTGGGAAGCTGCCATATAGCACAGGTTGCTCAACTCAGTGCTCTGTGATGACCTAGAGGGGTGGGGTGCAGAGGAGGGATGGAAGGAAGGCTCTAGAGGGAGGGGATTTATGTATATGCTGTGCTGTGCTTAGTCGCTCAGTCATGTCTGACTCTTTGCAACCCATGCACTATAGCCTGCCAGGCTCCTCTGTCTATGAGGATTCTCCAGGTAAGAATACTGGAGTGGGTTGCCATACTTCCACCTGATTCAGGCCTCCTAGGTAGCTCAGTGGTAAAGAATCTGCCGCTAATTCAAGAGATGCAGAAGACACAGGTTTGATCCCTGGGATCAGGAAGATTCCCTGGGAGAAGGAAATGGCAACCCACTCCAGAATTCTTGCTTGGGAAATCCCATGGACAGAGGAGCCTGGCAGGCTATAGNGGTAAAGAATCTGCCGCTAATTCAAGAGATGCAGAAGACACAGGTTTGATCCCTGGGATCAGGAAGATTCCCTGGGAGAAGGAAATGGCAACCCACTCCAGAATTCTTGCTTGGGAAATCCCATGGACAGAGGAGCCTGGCAGGCTATAGTCTATAAGGTTGCAAAAGAGTTGGCTGTGACTCTGCAACTAAACAACAACAAATAGCTGATTCACATTGTTGTACAGACAACTCTAACACAACTCTGTAAAGCAGCTTTACTCCAATAAAGAAAGTAAATAGTTGCCTGATAAAGCCTAAAAACTAAAAATTTAAATGAAAGAAAACTGAGTTTAGGAGAGGCACAGCATGTACCCCTGGCTCCTTTCTCCCTAGAAGAGGGCACATCTCTCACCAGCTCTCCTCTGCTACAATCACACTCCCAGTAAACTCACCCTTTAAAGCCCTGCCACACGCAACATCCTTTGAAAGCCTTCTCTGGTCTTATACTCAACCCTCAAGTTTTAGCTGTCAGTCCCCTCTGAACTGTTTGTACCTTGTACTACTCTTCCTTTGTAACTTTAACCATATTTGTAATTAACATTTGTCACAACAACCAGAGTGCAAATTCAGCAAAAGGAAAGACACACCTTTTTTGTGGGATGCTCAGCACAGTAGTAGGTACAGAGCCAATAATCAAAAAATAATTGCTGAACAAATAAATGAAAATCATAGTATCTTGTCTATTTACATTATATCTGTTGTAAGCACCTGTAATTATTGTTTGTTCACTTGTGCATTGCCCATTTCCCTCATGAAAATATGGGCTTCACCAGAATCAGGGCTTTGCCTGCCTTATCGTAGCCCCTGATACTCCTAATATCTGGAACAACTTGGGACGTGAAAGTGAAAGTTTTAGTTGCTCAGTTGTGTCCGACTCCCCGGATGGTAGCCTGCCAGGCTCCTCTATCCATGGAATATTTCAGGCAAGAATACCAGAATGGGTAGCCATTTCCTTCTCCAAGGAATCTTCCTGACCCAGGGATTGAACCTGAGTCTCCCACACTGCAGGTGGATTCTTTATCATCTGCACCATCGGGGAAGCCCAACTTGGGATAGAAAGGTGCTCAATGAGAGTATGATGAATGAATGAACATAGGTCCCAGTATATGGTATTGTTGGCTAACTTAATGGAACTTAGAGATTATCCTCATCTCCATTTTCAAACCTCCAGGATTAACTATTTTGAGTGCTCCCAGTCTCTCTATGTTTTTAAGTTATTTATATGTAACACTTAATGAACCAATCAATATAACACATACAAAAATAAACATTATAGTAAGGATGAGATCAAATAAGTGCTAGATTTTGGGGGGGTATCCTACTCTGAAGACCTATTTTTCTGGATGACACAAATCACCCACAGTTAAACTGCTTACAGTTACAGAGTTAGCTGCAATTTTTTTCAATATTCTTTAACCAAAAGTCTGTTTTAAGACAGAATTCTTTTTTAATATATTTTTTTGATGTGGCTTCCCTGGTGGCTCAGAGGTTAAAGCATCTGCCTGGAATGTGGGAGAACTGGGTTCGATCCTTGGGTTNCTGCTTACAGTTACAGAGTTAGCTGCAATTTTTTTCAATATTCTTTAACCAAAAGTCTGTTTTAAGACAGAATTCTTTTTTAATATATTTTTTTGATGTGGCTTCCCTGGTGGCTCAGAGGTTAAAGCATCTGCCTGGAATGTGGGAGAACTGGGTTCGATCCTTGGGTTGGGAAGATCCTCTGGAGAAGAAAATGGAAACCCACTCCAGTACTCTTGCCTGGAGAATCCCATGGAGGGAGGAGCCTGGTAGGCTACAATGGGGTCGCAAAGAGTCGGACACAACTGAACGACTTCACTTTCACTTTATTGAATTTGTTACAATATTGCTTCTTTTTTTTTTACATTTTGGTTTTTTGATTCAAAGCATGTGGGATCTTAGGTCCCCAGCCAGGGATTGAACCCTCACTCCCTGCACTGGAAGGTGAAGTCCCAACCACTGGACTTCCAGGAAAGTTCACAGATAGCATTCTTTTTCTTCAAAGTTCTAGAATGCATGAGAGTGAGGAGAGTAAGAAAAATTATTTACAAGTGATTGAAACGTGATTTGTATTCAGAAGTTATTTTCTTGTAGTTGTAAGGTTGAAGTTACTGGTTAGGGAGCCAATCAAGCGTCCATAGATCACAGGTGATGTGTACCCCAAAAGTGAGAACTTCAAAGTACTAAAAAGTTAGATAAAAATTAAGGATGAGGGCTTTTATCAGGCGGCAGTGTAGTAGTAAAAAATTTTATGCAGACATTTTCCTTCCAATCCATGCCCCACAAAGGCAAAATGAAATAGTCTTTAATCTTCTTCAGCAAGTCAGAAGACATTCAAGTTGGTCTGGGTTTTGTTGATCACTGTTATGGCAGCTTTATTGTGTGGGAAATTGCTAGCAAATATTTTTCCTGAATTTCTTCTCAAAGTATAATGGGTGAGCTCAGGCAGGGAAAAATATATGTCCTGGGGGATTTATGTAAAAATATAATGGATCCCCCCTCCAGTCACTTCAAATGCTGTTTCTGACCTATTGTATTAACTTTTAAATAAAAATCTAAATATGGATTTAAATGGACTGTGGTGTTGAGACCACTGCAGAATTTCTATTTGAAAACTCATCTACTTAAACACACATATCAGCATAATACTGGCTGTTTCTGGTATTATCCTAAACTGAAAAGCCTTAAGCCCTGCTTCTGTGTTTCAGTCTTTCCAGCATCTGCATGACGCGCAGCTTGCACCAGTTAACGCTTCATTGAATACCTGACAATCTCATTTTCATTCAGAAATAATAATAATAAAAATGAACACATTCGTTTTACTTCTCAGTCATTAGTTTGACGCTGAGTGGCATATTACTAAACTTACTGCCTTCTGATTCTTCTTTGCAATGCTTCTAGAACAGTTTTGGCATAAGGACCACAGAAGCCAAAATCCTTGCTATAGGGTTGATTTTTTTTTTTTTTTTTAATGGGGTAGGAAGGGATGGGGGAGGGAAGTTACACATGTTTAAAATTACTTTTTCTCTGAATATAAAAGTCACTCATGCTTCATGTAGAATTAGAAAATAGAAGGGAGGGAAGAAGAAAATCACTTAAAATGCTTTCACTTGGTCATAATAATCACAGTATTTTGGAGCATTTTCCCCCAGATACAGTTAACATAAGAAATCACAGTTAAACCTGAGCTGTTAATTCAGTTCCATATCCTGTTTTCTCCCCATTTTATATTGCATCTCAAGGGTTATCTGTAGATGTTTGCAATGGGAACAAAAGACACAAAGACACGTGGACATGGGGAGGGAAGGGAGGGTGGCATGAACTGTGGGAGCGGCACTGACATATACACACTAACATCGCCAGTGGGGAGCTGCTGTGTAGCGCAGCGTGCTCAACTGAATGCTCTGCGATGACCTATAGAAGTGGGAAGGAGGCTCAAGAGGGAGGGTATGCATGTACACATGTGGGTGATTCACTTTGCTGCACGGCAGAAACTAACAACATTATAAAGCAATTATACTCCAATTTAAAAAAATTCCATCGCATGCACTACAAGAAGCCTTTCTCTCATTGTTGAGCATATATGTAGTTTCCTTGTTGTCACTCTTTAGTCACTAAGTCGTGTGCGACTCTTTGCGACACCATGGACTGCAGCCCACCAAGCTCCTCTGTCTGTGAGATTTTCCAGGCAAGGATATTGGAGTGAGTTGCCATTTCCTCCTCCAGGGAATATTGCTGATCCAGGGATCGAATCTCCATCTCCTGTGTAGACAGGCGGATTCTTTACCGCTGAGTCACCTGGGAAACCCCAGGTAGCTTCCTAGGTTTTGATGAAGTAAATTGGTGAGGAACATCTCTCCATACACTAAATCTTTGCCCATATTGCAGAAAATCCCCTTAAGAAGTCTTCCTAGTAGTGAAACCCTAAAGAACACCAATGTTGCAATAGAGTAAATGAATTGAGTTTACATGTGCTAGGCTCTGTTGTAAGCACTTTGCGTAGATAATTCACTATCAGTTCAATTCTGAAGATGGGGAAACTGAGGCACACAAAATTTAAGTAACTCCCTCTAAGGTCACTTACTTAGAAAGCAGAGAAGCTGCGAACCCAGGCAGTCTAAGGATGGGGCTGGTGCTTCTATCCTTTACGCTGTGCAGACTCTCTAATCACTTATGTAAACATGATCTTAACAGGTCACAAACTCTTAACAAGTCAGGAAGGAACTGACCTCCCAACTGAACCCTCAGATATTACATAAAGCAAGGCTCTGGAAGATTAAGTAACTTATTAAAGTCACACAGACAGCTAGCAGCTGATCTAGAATTTATATCTCCTGACTCTTCATTCTGTGATCCAAAAACTTGCTCTGCAAAGCATGGCCTGCAAACCATAGCATCAGCCGTGCCTGAGAGTCAGCTACAAACACAGTCTCAGGCCCTACCCCAGCCCTCAAGAAAATTCACTTTGTTAATGAGATCTCCTGGTGATCTATTTTCAACGTTAGACTTTCAGAAGTCTGGCGATACATCTGTAAACTTGATAGATCTTGTTTCAAGGAAAATCTGGATAAAGTTGCTAGTATTTCCATAGCATGAAAACAAAATCCTCATTTTTCAGTTAAAGATCCAATGGTAAAGAATCTGCCTGCAATGCAGGAGACAAGGGTTCACCTCCTGGGTTGGAAAGATCCCTGGAGTAGGGAATGGGAACAACTCCAGTATTCTTGCCCAGAGAATTCTGGGAAGGAGCCTGGGGGGCTACAGTCTAAGGGGTTGCAAAGAGTGCCTAATATTTTCACTTCAAAGCTTATATTAGGTTGAATCACATGAAATTGCTCTTATTTTATATAATATATCTAACAATAAATCCTATAGGTATCTGTGCTCTGTGTAGACTGGACTTAAGAACAACAAGATTCTTTCCCCTCAAAGTGTACATAATTAGGAAGAATAAACAATTATAATTCAGAAAATTATAAACAGACAATTATAATTCAAAATGATAAGTGCTATCAAAGAGCATTCCAAGACCTCAGGAGGGAGTTAAGTGATGTCCTGAAAGATAAATGTTATGAAAGAAAACAATTATTTCCTTCTATTAGTGACAAGAAAGACTGGCTTGCAAGCTTTAGGTAAATTATTAAGTGGGTATCCCCATAAGTTGTCAGAGTCTGATAAAACAAACAGGTGAAGAATATAAGGTATTTTATAAAATACAGATGGTGTGAATTACTGCTTAAACTGTGAAAGCAAGATGCTTGCGTTGTTCTTAACAATGATAGTAGGTAAAGAAAGTTACAGGTCTTATGGCTGAGAGTGTGCTATTCTCATGGGTTCCAATTTGGGCATTTCTATTTTTTTAAGTTAACAGATATTTTTAGTTGGGTGAAATGAACTGGCTGCCCAAAGATTCTTTGGAGTAATTAATACTTGAAAGATACAATATGCTCACCAGAAGTGGTGCATAGCTTTTAAATAAGTTGTACAGTACATGTCAGAATACAGAACCTTTGTTAAATACCTACCATAAATTTTTTCTGTTCTCAGTAAGTCACTCCTTTAAGTATCTGCAATTGGCTTTTACACAAATAAGCCTGGGTCATCATGTTGATTTTTCATTGTTCTGTTGGTTGATTTAGAAGGCTTAATTTGGGGGGATGGAATTAACTGAATGTTTAAACTGACAATATTCCATTTTACTACTTCCTCTAACATTTTCTTATTGATTGCTATTCTAGAAAGAACTTAGGTATGAATAGCTGGGTCCACGGTGCACCATTCAACCTATAGTTAAGTACTTTCTATATAAGTTGTATTAAAGGAAAAACCAAATGCTTTTTCACCTGAAAAAAGGAAGCCAAGATGGTGGCAAGTCCTTTGGCATTTCAGATCATATATTTTCTTGAGGAACTATGTATTAGTTTCAAAACTGCAGAGTAAATTCTCCAACCTTTAATCCCCTCTCTCTTCCTTCTATTCTTGAGCTGATTCTCCCCTCTCCCCTTTTCTCCCCACAACTCCTTGCTTCAAGCCTTTCTCATAAGCTAAGCCTCTGTCACAGGGATCAGTTGATTTCCATTTGATATTTCAGATGGAAATATCCAGTTTCCATTTGGGTATTTACAGATTTTACTAAACTTGACTGCTGCCCTGGGAAGTGTGCTAAGCTCCAAGCAGAAAGTGCTGTACATCTCAGGACACTTTGAACCACACAGTACTCTATTTGATCAATTCTATCTGTTAAATTTTTTATTGTGATCTTTTTTAAAGGAAGCCTGCCTCTGGTCTCCAGGGCCATTCTGTTTCTATGGTACTTGGAATGTATTATATGTGGTGATCTAAGTAGGGGAATGGAATATAGGAAATACCAGCAGACATATTCTTATTGCATGAAGACACCCGAAGAGCTAGAAAAAGATGAGCTAAAGGGAAGAACATGGACAATAAAGTTCTGAGAGATCATGTGAATGTACAAGCAGATAGCATGGGGGGAGTCCCCAGAGAAAGAGTACTAGGCATGACTTTCTTGTAAGAGAAGCCATTTTTGGCATTTTATGATCTAAGCCAGCCTACAATGTTTGCCATTGAACAGGTCTTGGTAATTAGTGATCTTAAGGGAACAAAGCTTCCCTGGTGGCTCAGATGGTAGAGAATCTGCCTGCAATGCAGGAGACCCAGGTTTGATCTCTGGGTCAGGAAAATCCCCTGAAGGAGGGCACAGCAACTCACTCCAGTATTCTTGCCTGGAGAACCCCATGGACAGAGGAACCCGGTGGGCTACAGTCAAAATAATGTAGGAACAGACTGGCTGTTATTAGGTAAGCAAAGAAACAATAGCAAAGATAATTAATCAGTTGTAAAGACTGCTAGCTCAAACACATTCTTGAGCTGTTTTCCAGAATTCGACCCTGCTTGACCCCTCAACAACCAGCTCCACTGGAAACTAACAGACGATGATGTTGACCTTATCTGATCCTTGTGACTTCTTTCAACTGAAGCTTGGACTCAGTCTTTGCCCTAATTCTAGGCTGAATTCTCCTCTGCTCAATTCCTTTTACGAATATGCGTACACTGCCCAAACCCCTTCATGAATATGCATGTAACCTTCAGGTTTCCCTGATGGAGCAGACGATAAAAGAACCTGCCTGCAATGCAGGAGACCCAGGTTCCATTCCTGGGTTGGGAAGATCCTCTGGAGAAGGGAATGGCTACCCACTCTAGTATTCTTGATTGGAGAATTCCATGAACTAAGGAGCCTGGTGGGGCCACAAAGAGTCGGACATGACTGAGCAACTAACACCCATTCTTAGCTTAAAAACTTCTCCGATTTTGCAGTTCAGGGAGATATTGCTTTGGGAAAGATCCCTTGTGTTCTTTTTACTTGCTGCAAGTAATAAATCCTTCATTCTCCGGATCATTGCTTGGTTGTGTCTTTTGATTCAACAACCCCCCAAAAGAGGTGAACCCAGTTTTGGGGTAATGGAAGTTCCCTGATTCATAAAAACTATTCAGAGACTTAGAGAAGATATTAAACTCAATGTGAACCAATGAGTAAGGAGCAATCTATAATCTCAAATACATTCACATGTATTTCTTAAAACAGGGGTCCCCCACCTCCAGGATCTAATGCTTGGTGATCTGAGGTGGAGCTGATGTAATAATAATAGAAATAAAGTACACAATACATGCAATGTGTTTCAATCATCCTGAAATTATCCCCTCTTCCACCCAGCACCAGTCCATGGAAAAACTGTCTTCCTCAAAATCAGTCCCTGGTTCCAAAAAGGTTATGGACCACTGCCTTAGAGGATAGAACAATAATAAGAAGGCAAGGATCACTTCTCTAAATTTGGTAAAAGGCAGTAGTGAATAGTCATGTTGACCAGCTGGTGACCATTGTGATACTCGCAGGAAACAACAGCTTTGCCTCCAATCTACCCCCGACTCCACCCCAGGAGTCAGAGTGCTTTTCAAAGCATTTTAGGAGGCTGTAAAACATCTGAGACCAAGTTTGGGAAATTGTGTGAGTGATACTCAAGACACAGTGAGCAGGGAGGAATATCGCACCTCCCTGACAACAGGCGGGATGCACCAAGGCTCTACAGGTGGCCCCAAGCATGCTCACATTTCTCCTGCAGTCATAGGAGCCAAATGGCCTCTTTCTCACGACCTTGATTGATGAAACCTAGTCTGGCAAAACTGCCGACAGATGTCAGCACTCTGATTCCTGGTTTATTAGTTTCCTTCTTTGCCAGTCTCTCTTCCTCCCCTCACTCCTTTCCATCATCTAAATTTTGACTGAATTTCATTGTTGTTAAATCATGTTCAACTCTTTTGCGATCCCATGACCCGCAGTCCCCCATGCTCCTCTGTCCATGGAATTTTCCAGGCAAGAATGCTGGAGTGGGTTGCCATTTCCTTCTCCAGGGGATCATCCTGAACCAGGGATTGAACCTGAGTCTCCTGCATTGGCAGGTGGATTTTCTACCACTGAGCCACCAGGGAAGCCCTTTAATGAATATGCCAAACACTATCTGGGGACTAAGAATACAGAAAGATAAGATGCAGCACCTTACTTTTAATTTGCTTATAACTGAAAAGGAAAGATGAGATGTCCCTGTGGCACATGGGGATGACTATAAATGACAGAGCAAGTCTCTGGACTCTCAGAGCAGAAAGCCCTCACAGATGGTTGCCAGGGAGCTCTTGCTGGAGGAGCTGTGTCTGAAAGTCTCTTGGAGGGCAGGTGGGCAGGCATGGGGGAGGGAGGGCCCCCACCTAGAAATATACCCCACCTAGACAAAGGTGTGGAGCACAAAGGTGTTTCGCAGTTTGAACAGGTGATGGAGATGGTTCACAGTTTTAAGATGAAACAGAGGTCCACCAGCAGGGCAACAGCAAAGAGCAGCTATTTCCTCAAAGGTTCAGTTCTAGCTGTATTACTTGGGTGCTGGCTCTCCACATGGTTCTCTGACTTTAGCTTACATCACCTCCCTACAGCCCAGATTGCTAGGCTACCACCCCCCACCCCAGAGTTCCTCACAGTGGTGGTGATGGGGGGCTGCACATTACATTTCTATCAAGTTCCCAGGTGATGCTGATGCTGCTGGTCCAAGAACCATGGTCCCTGCACAGGAACCAGTCAAACAGGCTCCCACCCCACTTTGCTGTCTCCCATGGGGCAATGTCTGCCCTCAGATACTAACGTGATTCCTGGTCTCATTCTTCTCATGACACTCTCTATCCCTCCTCTATGCTTCATCTATCTTCGAAACCCTTATCAGAACTTAACACTATGGTTTATGACTTTCCTGTCATCTCATGAAGATATAAAGTATTGGCCACCTGATGTGAAGAGCTAACTCACTGGAAAAGACCCTGATGCTGGCAAAGATTGACGGCAGGAGAAGAGGGTGGCAGAGGATGACATGGTTAGATAGCATCAATGACTCAGTAGATATGAATTTGAGCAAACTTTCGGAGATAGTGGAGGACAGAGGAGCCTGGCATGCTACAGTCTATGAGGTCACAAACAGCTGGACATGACTTAGCAAGTGAAAGACAACATGAAGATATAAACTCCGCAAGAGACTATTTCATTCACTTGTGTCTCAGGCAGTGCTGTATTCTGAGCACCTAAACTCCTGTATTTCTAGTACTTCAGATAGTTGTTGGCACACAGTAGCACTCAGTAAATAGTGCTGACTGAATGAATGAGACATTGACTAGATGAGAGCCAGATAGAGGACCTTGTGTAGTCTGAGGCAGAAACAATGGAAGCGAAGATGACTCAAGATAGAAGCCACATTGCCTTGATCTTGAAGGGAAAAAATATATTTCTTTGCTCTTGTAAGTAAAAGGGTTGGGTTCTGGAGAGGGAAGAAGAGAGGTTAGGTAGACTGGGGACTTGAGGCAGTTGGAGAGTTTTTAGGGTAGCTGTTGTGGAGTGTGAACCACCTCAGCAAACTAGGCTCCTAGGGAAAAAGAGAAAGAAGGAATCCTCATTTGAGACAGAGGAAACAAGGCAGGCTACATTTCTCTCTGGAATACTGATGTGGCTTTCCTATCAGATATCATATTAAGATGCTTCCCTACCTGCCATTTGCAATCTATTCCCTATTGTGCCTACACAGATACCTAAACACTTAGGGAGAACTGGTATCCCACACTTGTGTCCTCCTTCTAGGTCCTGTAAGTCAATGGCTTAAAGTTTTTTTTTTTTTTCCTGGCAGCAAATTTATAACTACTCCAAACACTGTGCTACACAGACTTGTCTCAAATATCTCAAACCTTCCATATGCTTAGTAAGTTTGATGCCAATATATATTAACACATAATCATACACACATTACATATGTTCCATGGAAACACGATTGACAGACTCTAAATAGGACCCCAACCATCTCATGACAAGCTTTGTAACCTCATTACATTCACAAGAATCACCAAAAGAAACTTAGTAGAAACTTAGGTGATTCCATGTATTAATTTGATAAGAACTGGATCATCTAAAAGGCAGATGGGGAAATGAAAGTATGGCAAATGAGGTCCTGAATGCAATGGCTACAATCTGTAAGTGCAAAAATAGACTAGGAATCTCACCTGGGGATAAGATGTGTGATCTTATGAAAGTTTCATCTTTCAGTGGTTAGTAATCTAAGACTGAAATGCTATCCAAATAAATGATATGTGTGTTTAAAAAAATTTTTAAACAGGTCATGAAAGAGCAAGAACGGGTGAGTTGACCTAATATACTTGAATTTTCTTTTTTTTTTTTCCAGTTTAGATTGTTGGATTAAAACATAAGTCCTCAAGATGCAGGGGCTACTGTTATCTCCTTTGACAATTCCTAACCTTACTTGGTTACGCATTCCTAACACTGGGAAAGATTGAGGGAAGGAAGAGAAGGGGGCGGGAGGGGATGAGATGGTTGGATGGCATCATTGACTCAATGGACATGAGTTTGAGCAAACTCAGAGAGACAGTGAAGGCAGAGAAACCTTGCAACCTGCTGCAGTCCATGGGGTCACAGAGAGTCAGACACGACTGAATGACTGAACAATAACAATAGCAATCTTACCTGGGGATAAGGAATGATAAGTCATCATCCATCAGTACTCTTGGTTCTTGATCAGTAAATGTTGTGAAATGGGGGCGGATGGAAAGTCTGGAAAGATGGAAGAGGAGACAATACCTCCTGTTCTCAGGTAACTGACAGGGGGAGGCAGAGAGGGGCCCATTTATTTGATTAAAGTGAAGTCCCTCAGTCATGTCTGACTCTTTGCGACCCCATGGACTGTAGCCACCAGGCTCCTCTGTCCACAGAATTTTTCAGGCAAGAGTACTTGAGTGGGTTGCCATTCCCTTCTCCAGGGGATCTTCCTGACCCAGGGATTGAACCTAGGTCTCCTGCATTGCGGGCAGACGCCTTACCATCTGAGCCACCATGGAAGCCCCATATTTATTTGATTAAGAAGATCCATTTTCAGGGGTATTTTAATGCCCCAGGAAGATAGAAGGTAATGGAAAGGTAATCAATTTTGTAATAGGATACACCTACACAAGAGCCTTTCTAACTAATATTAAACATAATCATTTACCTAATAAATATAGTGCTTTATAATAGATTTTTATTTATAAAGCACTTTATCATTTCGTTCGATGCTAGAGAAATACATATTAGTGGCAGCCTTTACTTTATCCTCTCTTCCATTGCTAAATCATTTCTGCCCTCTTTCACTCTGAGTTCCAGAAGTTGCTCTCACACAAATCTTNTTTATAAAGCACTTTATCATTTCGTTCGATGCTAGAGAAATACATATTAGTGGCAGCCTTTACTTTATCCTCTCTTCCATTGCTAAATTATTTCTGCCCTCTTTCACTCTGAGCTCCAGAAGTTGCTCTCACACAAATCTTCAGAGTTAAACATGTATTCTTTCTGCTTTCAATTCCAACTTGGTTCCTCACTAACCTAAGAGGTTGGAGATTCTTGGGTCTGAAGGAAGGGACAAAGGAAGAAAGCAAATTATCCTCCTGGAGGGCAGGATGACCTGGCCCTTAGAGGAGAGGCTGTCTAGCAGAAGCCTTATATAACCATCGAGGCTGGCAGCTACTGTCAGAACTGTGGCAATGAAAGCAGAAAGGAGGGATGGGGAAGATAGACCCCCGTCTTTCTCCCCTTCCTCCAATTCACCTGCTGGGAAGGGGAGCTGGACACAGCTGCAGAAGCCTATCTTGCAGGTACAGAGAAAAGAAGAGTGGAGGATGGATGGGGATATTTCTGATATTAACCTTCCTGATTTNTAAGAGCAACTTCTGTCAGCAAGCATGATGGAAAATCACATGGAAACTCTGAAGATGAAGTGAGCAGCATTTTAAAACATGTGCTAAGGCCATAAATTTGAGGCAGTACACAGGAATCACACAAATACTCTCTTTGTGGACACAGCTAAGAAAAGGGACAATCCAGGACTTCGCTTTCAAGGCGGGGGCACGGCTTCAATCCCTGGTTAGGGAACTAAGATCCCCCATGCCATGCAGCATGGCCAGAAAACTTAAAAAAAAAAAAAAGTAAAAAGAAAGAAAAGCAACAATCCTATTAAATGGCTGGGAGGAAAAAAAAAAAACATTTCACCTGTTTCTCGGCAGCTGTCCAACCAGGGTGGTTCCTATAACAAACAAACTGATCCCAATGAAAGCCAAGGTAAGCCTGAAAGAGAAAAGAAAAGGTAATGCAAAAGCTAATTGAGCAGCAGGGGTAAAAAAGAAGCAACATAAAATTCAAGAATAACAAGAATATGATGCAGTCATTCAAAGAATCAAGCAAATCTATAGATTCTGACACAGAAGAATGGTTCTTAGTGCATTTTGAGAGAAAAATAGCAGTGTTAACTTTCAAAATACTGTGTAGGGTTTGACACCATTTTCAAAAAAATAGCAAGCACATAACCAGCCTACAGATGTATACAGCAGACCCAGAAATGTGTTCACAAAACTGTCACATTCAGTCTACGCAATTGTCAAAGGGTTAATCAGGCTAGTGGAGAGAATAAAATCTTGCTCTTCTGCTTTTCCAAAGGTTTTTATTTTTTTCAATTTAAAAAAATATTTTTTTATTAGAGTGTAATTGTTTTACAATGTCGTGTTAGTTTCTGCTCTGTAACAAAGTGAATCAGCTCTAGGTATACCTGTATCCCCTTCCTCTTGAGCCTTCCTCCCACCCCTCTAGGTCATCACAAAGCACTCAGCTGAGTTCCCTGTTCTCCCCACTAGTATCTAGTTTATACATGGTGTACATATGTCACTCATAACAGTGTATAAAGCTTCCCTGGTGGCTCAGATGGTAAAGAATCTGCCTGCAATGCAGGAGGCCCAGGTTTTATCCCTGAGTCAGGAAGGTCCCCTGGAGAAGGGAATGGCAACCCATTCCAGTATTATTGTCTGGACAATCCCAGTTCATAGGAGCCTGGCAGGCTATGGTACACGAGGGGCAGAGTCGGACAGGACTGAATGACTAACACTTTCACATTTTTTTCCCTTTTACATAATGTATAAAGGAGTTACTTTAGGTTGAAAGTAGTTATTCTGGTGTGGCCTGGTGAGGCTATAAAAGAAAATACCTTGCAAAGCTCTAAAAATAACTTGTTTTCCTGTATTTTCTAAGTTCAGTTCAGTTCAGTCGCTCAGTTATTTCTGACTCTTTGCAACCCCATGGACTGCAGCATGCCAGGCCTCCCTGTCCATCACCAGCTCCCAGAGTTTATTCAAACTCATGTTTATTGAGTCGGTGATGCCATCCAAACATCTCATCCTCTGCTGTCCCCTTCTCCTCCTGCCTTCAATCTTTCCCAGCATCAGGGTCTTTTAAAATCATGAGGACAAAAGGGAAAAAATCAAATTTTCCTCAAAGAAATTTAAAATGTATAGCAAATGGCAAGGAAGTTTTACCTAAAGTTTCCTTCGTAATAAGAACAGCACATTATATTTTCCATGCAAATTTAACTGCTGTACCTTCGTGAGGTTCTAAATAGCTCAGAAGTTAGTAAACAAGGTGATAGACAGGACCTCTCAACAGACTGTTTCTAATTTTTAAAAAGTGCTTTTAATATCTGGGCCAATCACTTCAAAAACAAAACAGTTATTTTTAGAAATGTAAATAGAATCACTCAAAAAGAAAAGGCTGAGATTTTAAATCTTTCAAGATAAATAGGGCTTCCTTATAAATTCTTTGTTAAGGGTTTAAGCCTTGTTAAAGTCTTGGTTTAACACCTTTTGAGACAGCAGTTTGAAGGTCTGTTTCATTTTCTTTGGACACCATATTTTCATGTCATCCACTAATGCAATAACTAAAGGACTGCTTAATCTCATCCATCAATTATATACATTTTTAAAATACTGCCATCTTGCATAATGAATCATTTGCTCCTAACACATTAAATCAGAAGAGGTCATATATTTATGCTTAACAGCTGGGTTCAAAACTACTGAACATTTTAATTCGCTAAATTAATGGAAAACTCTGTCTTCCAGTGTCAGTGAGCCAACGTGAGAGTTCTCACAGATGACACAAGTTTTCTGGCACAATCGGTTTTGCTGAAGAACTTTAGTGAGATACAATTCACATGTCATACAATCCACCTACTTAAAAGTGGCAATTCAATGGTTTTTGGAACATTCACAGAGTTATACCACCATCAACGCAATCAATTTTAGCACAATCTGTCTTTTAAATGCTCACTTTGTAGAAACTTTTTTTAATTGGAGTATAATTGCTTTACAATGTTGTGCTGGTTTCTGCAGTACAACAATGAATCAGCTCTAAGTATACATATAGCCCCTCTTGAGCCTCTCTCCCAGTCCCCGACGCCCACCCCACCCCTCTGGGCCATGCCATCACAGAGCACCAAGCTGAGCTCCCTGTGCTACAGAGCAGATNGTTGTGCTGGTTTCTGCAGTACAACAATGAATCAGCTCTAAGTATACATATAGCCCCTCTTGAGCCTCTCTCCCAGTCCCCGACGCCCACCCCACCCCTCTGGGCCATGCCATCACAGAGCACCAAGCTGAGCTCCCTGTGCTACAGAGCAGATTCCCACTAGCTAGCTATTCTATAAACCATGTCAGAGTTGCTCTCTCAATTTGTCCCACTCTCTCCTTCCCCCACTGTGTCCACAAGTCCTTCAAACTGCTTCTTCTACAAAGTTCTTAGAAAGTAATTCTTTCACATGTACTAAGAGGAGGAGCTTCAATTCTGCCATTTTCCTCTTTTCCTGGGTGCTTACATTACTGGATTATCATAAATTTGTGGTTTATTTGCAAGAAATCTTGTATGTCATGTACCTATTTTACAAGTATAAATTTAAACTAGATAACAGAATCATATCACTATTTGGTGGGCCCCTCCAGCAAGTGGAAGCTAACCAACATAGGAGAGCATCTCAAGTGCCCTGGACTGTAAAATCCTCATTCTTTCTTCAAGATGCTTGGATACAATGTCTGACTAATGGACCAAGTGAAGATGTAAGAGCTCAGCTATATATTATTCAACTTTACTGAAATTTCATTTCTTTATAAGAATAAAATAATATCAATGGAAGGTGCTAATTATAAACAGACTAGAAACTTCCAATAAATAACAGTTGAACTCTTTTTTTTTTTTTTTTGGTTGTGCTGAGTCTTCTTTGATGCGCGAGTTTACTCTAGTTGTGGTAGGCAGGCTCCTCACGGCAGTAGCTTCTCTTGTTGCAGAACATGGGCTCCAGGGTGCACGTAGGCTTTAGTCATTGGCGTATACGGGCTAAGCAGATGCAGGTCCCCAGCTCTAGAGCACAGGCTCAATAGCTGTGGCTCAAGGGCTTAGTTCCTCCGAAGCAGGTGGGATCCTTCTGGCTCAGGGATCGAACCCGTGTCTCCTGCACTGGCAAGTGGATTCTTCACCACTGAGCTACCAGGGAAGCTCAAAGCAGAACCATTTCATTTTTATACACCAAAGGATAATCTTGTGTATCCAGAGAACATGAACCCCACTTTGGGAACACTGACTTGATGTTCAAGCAATATTTCCGAATTTCACTCTGTTATCATGGCTGAAATGATTCCCCAAAGATACCCCAACCATCTAATTTTTTTTTCTCCCCTCCCCTCCCTCCTACCCTCACCATCTAGACACTGGCAACAAGAGGACAAGAAAAGAGAAACAGCTTGGTAGAAATGTGCCTTTGCCTACACTTAAGCAACCTCTTTCCTTGTAATAAACCTGAGTGAGGCAAGAACAGGCCACCCTAGGGGTGGTAAAGACATTTCAACTCACGTGCCAATTTTAGTTGGCTGGTAGCAACTGCCTAGAAAGCCCTATTGAGAGCACACCAAGGCCACATCCAGGGGAATGAAGCAAGACCATCAACAACATGTCCTGCCTGGCAGCCACATTTCTACCTGCCACCATCATACTAAAGAGACCTCAACCACTTCCTCCCGCTGCCCAGCTTGTCCTGCTTCACACTTTTTCTGCTTATGCTCTGCACTGTAGCTCCAGTAAACTGGGCTTTGAGGCTAACTCCTCATATGGAGGCACGCTAAGTTAGAACCAAAGGGGACTCAACTGGTGAACTTTTAATACAAAAGAGAGAGATCAAAATGGAGGGAGGTGGAACAAATTCACCCTCCCAAATCTCTCTCTCCCATGTGGCAACCACTCTCGGGAACTCTTTTCTCTCCTGTGCAGTTATGAACTGCTACAGACCAGTGAAAAGAGGCAGTCACAGTTTGGATGACACTCTGGTGGACGTGAAANAGTTGGTGATGGACAGGGAGGCCTGGCGTGCTGCGATTCATAGGGTCGCAAAGAGTCGGACACAACTGAGTGACTGAACTGAACTGAACAGCTTGTTTAAAGATGTATCCTCACCCTTTCATGAAACTGTGATAAACTAAATAAGGAGGGTCCTCAGTGGGAAGATTTAGACAACATAAGGAAACCTAGGATGATCCTCAAGAAAATGATGGAGCTGGATCATGATTCCTTTACAGACATCTCTACCAAGAGCTGGACCCTCAGTAATGCCTGGTGGTCCTTCTTAGGGTTCAACTCATCTCTCTGAGGAACATTTTAAATCTAAATCTCTTTTTTTTTAATTGGAAGATAACTGCTTTACAATATTATATTGGTTTCTGCCATACATCAACATGAGTCAGCCACAGGTATACATATGTCCCCTCCCTCCCAAAGCCCTCTTCCATCTCCTTTCCCATCTTACCCCTCTAGGTCATCACAGAGCATGGTGTCGAGCTAGCTCCCTGTGTCACACAGCAAATTCCCACTGTGGAGAAAAGGGAACCCTCTTGCACTGTTGGTGGGAATGTAAACTGATACAGCCACTATGGAGAACAGTATGAAGATTCCTTAAAATCTAGGAATAGAACTACCATATGACCCAACAGTCCCATTCCTGGGCATATACCCCGAGAAAACCATAATTGAGAGAGACGCATGTACCCCAATGTTCGTTGCAGCACTTTTTACAACAGCTAGGACATGAAAGCAGTCTAGATGTAAATCATCTCTTCTTTTATCAGGTTTTCTGTCTATGGTCTTTTCTAGGACTACGACCTCTCCACCTACTTTAAAGAGAAATGAGAGCCTTGCTAACGTTGTGTCTTCAGAGACCCAACTCCATCCTTCCCCCTCTCCCTCTTCTTTATCTGTAGTCTTGTTTTCTCTTTTCATTCCTGCCACCTGGCATAAAATACGGCCATTTATTTCCTAAGAAGTAAAAGCAAAATAATTAAAACTCTTCAACTCTAGTCATTGACCACTCTTTCCACCCCTATCTTGGATAAGTTTCTTGAAATTATGGTCTACACTCACTGCTAACTTGCTCACATCCCATTCATTCCCCAACCTCCTGTGCTCTGGTTTTCACCCATTTTTCCACCAAAATCATTTGATGACAAATATGATTTCCTTAATGGACAAACCAATGGATACTATTCTGCAGTACTTGAAGTGACCTCTCCCTTCTTGAATCTCTTATTTTCCTTTAACATTTCTTGGGTTTCTTATTCTCTCTGTAGGCCTTACTACTTGTTTCTTCCCTGGTTTTCTCCGATTGTTCTTCTTATATAATAAATACTTCCTGGGTGTTTCATGGTACATTCAAGGTTAAAAAATTCCTTACACATCAGGTACTGGAATCTATGTCTTTAGATCTTTCCATTGTGCTTTTAGACCCACCTATCAAATTGGGGCTTCCCTGGTGGCCCTCACAGTTAAGAATCTGCCTGCAGTGCAGAAGACCCGGGTTCCTTACATGGGTTGGGAAGATCCCTGGAGGTGGGAATGGCTACCCACTCCAGTGTTCTTGCCTGGGGAATTTCATGGACAGAGGAGCCTGGTGAGCTACAGTCCATGCGGTCTTACAGAGCTGGACACACTGAGGGATTAACACTTTCACTACTTTCTCTTTTATCCAACTGGGCACTTTATAGGAACCTCAAACCATACATATCTGAGAAAGTACTAACTTTCTCTGCTAAGTGCTCAGTCCTGCTAACCAATTCTGAGAATCCCTTTATACTACTTCCTCTTGCTTCTCCCCTTTGGCTTACCCAATTGTGAAAATCCTACCTCCTAAACACTTTTTAAATTGGTTTCCCTCCTTTTCCTTCAATTGTCACTACCAGAAGCCAGGCTCATCTGTGTATTACCATGGTCTCTGTAACATCCCAGTCTTCTTGCCCCCAAATCTTCAGCCCTCAAGTCTCCCCTTCTCAATGATGGCAGAGGGAACTTTCTTCAAGAAAATCTATGTAAATTCCCTACTGAAAAGTCTTCTTCAGCACCCATTCACCTTCGGGAGAAAACAGCTTCATATTATGGGGCATAAAGTGATTCATGACTTTGAAGCCTTTCTTTAGCTAAGCTTAATTTTCTAGACTTGACAAGTTCTCTTACCTGTAGTTCTTTGTGCATTCAATATATTCCCTATATCTGGAAAACCTTAACCCGATTTCTACCTCTTCTTTATGACCAAGGTCAGGGTCATGTCCTCTGAATACCAACCATTTAAAAGAAAACTACCTTGCATATTTAATAATCCACTCAAATTTCTGTTTGTTTTTTAAGACCCATCTTGCAATCAAGAAGCTTCTTTGACCTCTCTCCACCCTTCAGTCTGGATTAAGTGAGCCTCTCTTTCACTTACCCAACTCCAAGAGTTCTCTCCGAGGACACCATGATTGCAGAGTTGGAATTGCTTATTTTCTCGCCTGAGTACTCATTATGCTGTGCACATATACCATTTTTTTATCTCTGTCATCCCAGACTAGCAAAGGGCCAGATTCCCAACAAATATTTATAGAAATGAAATGAAAATCCTCCCTCATTAAACATGTCTCAGCCTTGCCAACTCACTTTACTTCATTCCCAGCTACTCTAGGGAATAGAAAAGTTTTCTGGATTCAAAGACAGTGTTGTCAACTGTACAAAAAAAAAAAAAAAATGCTGTGAAATTGGCTGACCTGGATTTTAGTTCCAACTCCACCACCAGCCCTGAAAATCCCTTTACCTTTCTGGAGTTCTGCTTCCTTATNCTGGATTCAAAGACAGTGTTGTCAACTGTACAAAAAAAAAAAAAAAAGCTGTGAAATTGGCTGACCTGGATTTTAGTTCCAACTCCACCACTAGCCCTGAAAATCCCTTTACCTTTCTGGAGTTCTGCTTCCTTATATATATTAAATAAAAGGATTGGGCTATGCTTTTTTTGTTTGTTTGTTTGGTCTTCTTCAGTTCTGACACTCTGACTTTAAAAAGATCATATACAGAATAAAAATGCATACTTTCAAATGACCTTGAAGTGCAAAATCCTGCATGCTCATTTGGATGGATTCTTTCTTCAGGAGAACCAAGTGGAAGGGAGAATAGTGGGGTGGGGTGGGCATTTATTAAGTAACAGAGTGGTCATAAGGCTGATTGCTAGTTATATCACATATCTGGCCATTATTTCATAGCCTCCCTTGCAGCTAAAGGGAATTACCTGATGGCTCAGTTGATGAAGGACCTGCCTGCAATCCCAGAGACCCGCTGCAATACAGGAGACCCAGGTTCAATCCCTGGATCGGGAAGATCCCCTGGAGAAGGAAATGACAAGCCACTCTGTTGGGAAATGGCAACCCAATCCAGTATTCTTGCCTAGGGAATTCCATGGACAGAGGAGCCTCTTGGGCTATATATAGTCCATGGGGTCGCAAAGCATCAGACATGACTAAACAACTAACACACACACATCTCGTGAGGACCATTCTCTTACATAGAGAGCCAGCTCAGCCATAAAGATGAACTACTGTGACATTCTAGGGTTCTTGCAGCTAAGGGCATATAACTGATTCTAGCCAGTAGTGAGTGATATTTGAACTTCTGGGCTGTGATTTTAAAAGGAAAGAGGAGAGACCGTCCCTTTCCACTTTCCTGCAGGCTGGACCCAAAGGCTGGAAGACTCCTTCCTGACACATCTGGGAGTTGAGTGTTGAGCACAGCAGAGGTATAGCACAGACATACCCCTGAGTCTCTGTCACAATCAATCTTACCGGTTTTGGATTTTTCACATGAGAGAGAAATAAGTTTCTTGTTTAAGCCATTGAATTTTTGGTTCTTTATTCTAGCAAAAAAGAGAAAGAAAAACAAGACAACCTAACAATATTCTTAAGAACACAGATATTAAGAAAATGTTTTTACTATTTTCAAAGTATACTGAGAAAAAAGAACAAAGATGGTACTTTTGTTGAAGAAAACCAGATAGAAGTTTGCTTCAACCTTTGATAGGAAAGGTAATTCTTAAGGAAATTTACTATACTACCCAGAACAAGATTGTAAAGCTTCACATGCTGCTTTATCATAAAGAAGTTAATACCCAGAAGGCAGACTGGAAAGACATTTATTTGGCAAAGCAAATGCTAATCCTATATACCAGTTATCTACCGACTGATCATAATGAAGACTGTAAAACAAGTCATCAAGAGTTTTTATTTTCCCTTCAGTAATCCTATTTATAAAGACAGAAAACACAATGCTTTTGTAGCCTGCACAATCTAAGCCGTGAAGTTATGAAACATTAACATCCTTCACTGCTTTTCACGGGGTGGAAGTGATTAGGCTTAATGGCATTACCCAGAAGGTATCCTGGCGCCATAAAATAAAAGCTCCGTCATCAGATTGGGCTCCACTGGAAAAGCAGTCCAGAGCCCAGGAAATGCTCCTCCTCCCACCAGCTCACTGGCAGGAGGAATGCTGATCCCCACGGAGTACCATCGACCTGCCAGTTCAGGTCAGGAGTAGGGGCTGCAGCATCGATGTCCTTCAGAAACAAAGCTGGCAGCCCCAATACACACACTGGGCAGGGAAGAAAACTTTTGGTGTAATGAGCTGCTAAACAATCCACAAGTGGGTGCTGCACTCTGTGCTACTGCCTGAGGAAACCAAAAATAGCCTCCCACTAACCAGAGAAGGCAATGGCACCCCACTCCAGTTCTCTTGCCTGGAAAATCCCATGAGCAGAGGAGNGAAATTGAGATGTGGAAATGCAAGTTTCTTGAAGGTGGGAGGGAGACTGGTATTCCAGCCAGTTTTATAATGCTTAGGGGACATGGAACTTTTCAGAGCAAACACAGACACTATAATGGCCAATCATCTGGAGCCAGTAGGGGAAGCCCGCTTCCATCTAAGCACACTAACTTTTCCGGCTTCCTGTATTTTTTAATGACAATTTTTTTTTCATTCAAGACTCATTTTGGGGGATATGCATAGAAATTTACAACACTTGAGTGTTAAACAACACAAACAAGAGAAATAAAAGCACTTCTTTTTCCTGCTGTTAGCTGTATGCATGCGACAGTTTTACTTACATGGAAAACATGATATAATGCCAAGTGGAAAAATTAAAAGTCTACATAAAGGAATACACAATCAATTTTAAAGAAGAAAATGCTGGAGAGTAGTACACCAAAATGCTAACAGTAGTCGTCTCTGGGTTGAATGATTACAAATGCTTTTTTTTTTTTTCATTTTCCAAGTTTTGAACATTTGGTACCTTGGCATTTGTACTTAATTTTTTTTTTCACCCTCTCAAAAGACAAATGTAGCATGCACTCGAACAGAGCAACGGTTCAAGAATATTCTCTGGTAATGCACCACTTCGCCTGTTCACTCAGTCGTGTCCAACTCTTTGCGACCCCATGGACTTCACCACTTGGCCTAGGGCTCACTAAGAATGCAACCATGTCTCTAAATATTTAATCANCGAACAGAGCAACGGTTCAAGAATATTCTCTGGTAATGCACCACTTCGCCTGTTCACTCAGTCGTGTCCAACTCTTTGCGACCCCATGGACTTCACCACTTGGCCTAGGGCTCACTAAGAATGCAACCATGTCTCTAAATATTTAATCATTTGTTCTAGCTAGAGTTAAGTGAAGTCTTCGCCACAAACTCTTTCGGATCCAACTTGCCAATTAAAAGCTCTCAAACTCCCACAGTTTGGAGCTGGGCTTCTCTGAGCTCTGTGCAGCGGGTTAGCCCAAGCGGCTGTTCTCAGTAAATGATCTCGGGGCTTAGAGACAGCGTTCCCACCTGACATTCAAAACAGAGGCTCAGGAAAAAGGAGACGAGGACGGGAGAGAATTCGAAGCGATAGCCAACCCTTGGCCGGGCCCCAGGGGTTCGGATTTCGGTGCCAGGCCTCCCACAAGGTGGAGCGGAGAGCGACTGCTGGGGGTTTACGGCCGCGAGCCGCGAAGGGCGCATTTACACGAGCAGCGGCGCTGGTTCCCGTCGCGAGTGGACTACTCCAGCCCAGAAGGGCTAGTCTCGCGGCTGCAAGGGGAGGAATCGAGGGCCGGGGATTACCCGACCCTTGCCCTCGGAATCCTGAAGTTGCAGACGACCGCAGCCCAGAGGTTCCGCACTGCACAGAAACCCTTCGTATTTATGTCCGCTACACACCTCCCGAGCTTTAGCAGCTCCAGTTAGGCCTAATCGCTGCAGCCGCTCTCTTCATCGGCCTACCCTACGGTTTGGCGGAAGCGGCGGCAGCGCGGCCTGAGAACGCGGCTGCATCCGGGTTCTTCTCGCCTTAGTCCAATCCTCGGTCTCCTCTCTTCCCACCCTCCTGTTTCCCCGCCCACCCACCGCCGCCAATCCGCGATCGGCTCTCAGCCGAACCTGCTGACAGGGGAGTGAAGGCGGACGCCGACCAATGAAGCTTTGCTTCCCGTTTGAAGTTTCCAGTGAGTGGGCGCCGGAGGCGGGCGCTGCTGGCGAGAAGGTTCGGTTGCGCGTGTGCCATGGACTCAGCCGCCCGGTGATATTGACAATAGGAGAGAGAAAGGGGCATTGACGGGGACCCACCGCGGGTACCGAACTGAGGCTCTGGCAGCAGCAGCTCCAGCCCCAGCGACTCCTCCTCTTTCTCCTTCCTTCTTCTGCTGCCGCTGCGGCTTCAGTCTTCCTCCCTCCCTGCCCCCCTCCCCTCGTCGTCGCTTCTGCCGCCGGGTCCGAGGCAACGAGCAGAGGCGCCGCCCGCCGGGAATGTGAGCGAGGAGCCACCGGCGGAGCCGCAACGGGGTCGGTGCCGATTTGATGGGACGGGCCCGCGGGGGAGGATCGTGAGGCCGCTGCCGCCGTGGGAGCGCTGAGGTTCAGGTCCGGCTGTGAGGCCTAGAGGCGCCGCCGCCGCGGAACCGGAGGGACGCCGCGCCGGACAGCCGTCGCCCCGGGCTCCCTGCCGCTGTCCGGACCTCCCCCTGCACGTCCCTGTCCCGCCACCCGCCCCCGCTGCGTCCCTCTCTCCCGTCTNGGGAGCCTGGTGGGCTGCCGTCTATGGGGTCACACAGAGTCGGACACGACTGAAGTGACTTAGCAGCAACCAGGGTCAAGTGCTAAAAGGAACTTCCAGAAGACACCAAAGAACCATTCCATTAATCACATGCCAACCTGTGGGGACAAAGTTTCAAAGCAACCTTAGAGCCCACCATACACACTTCCTAACACCTGATGCCCCAAATCTATATCTTTCCAACACATTTAAAAATAACTTTTGATGTGGACCATTTTTAAACTCTATTGAATTTGTTACAATATTGCTTCTGTTTTGTGTTTTGGTTTTTTGACTGCGAGGCATGTGGAAGCACAGTTCCCCCACCAGGGATTGAACCTGCACCTCCTACATTGGAAGGCAAAGTCTTAACTACTGGACTGCAAGGGAAGTCTCTATCACACACATTTTAATCCATTATTCATGATCTGAGATGGCTCCTTCTTGCTTTTGACCCTTATTATGAGCGGGGTTTGCCTGCCTTTCTTGTTCAGGATGAGCAAGGCTGAAGCTCTCTATTCTCATTACAGAGGAGTTTTAGGACTGAGCAGAGTGAAATAGAGGCAGAGGAACTGGAGAGTCTGATAATAGAGGCCTTGAGAGCCTGGCAGAGATTGGATTTGATGTATTTGGCAATAGGTGGCCAAACAGAAGTCTTATTTAGTGAGGTTATCAGTACAGGAAGGACTATAGGCAGGGAGATCAGTTAGCAGAAAGTTACCTTTATCCAGGCTGAGATAAAGACATCGTAAACATGGCTGGTAGCTATTATAAGAGAGAGGACAAGTAGAATATTTTGGAATGGAAGGAACTAGAGATAGACTTGCTCTTCGGGAATGAAATAAGAAGGTGGTTGAAGAGCTAGAGTAAAACTCATCAAGGAAACAGACACAGTGAAGAATAAAAGGCAGAACCCACAATTTTCCACCCAAATCGGGACCCTTCTCAGACTGAAAGAGGAGCACTGGCAGTTACTACCCCAAAACAGTACATACAGACTGGGCCAGTCCATGGCAAGCGAGGATTCATGGTCAACCCATCTGAAAAGAACTTTAACCACCAACATAGAGGATAACTCAGATTCATGAGCAACTGGATTGCTTGAATTCTAGCCCCAGGTTTCGAAAAGTTCAGAGCCATTACTAGGAAGCCACCAGTGAAACTGAAGCTGCAATTCTTTGGCCACCTGATGTGAAGAGTCAACTCATTGGAAAAGACCCTGATGCTGGAAAAGATTGAAGGCAAAAGGAGAAGAGCATGGCAGAGGATGAGATGGTTAGATAGCATCACCAACTCAATTAACATGAGTTTGAGCAAACTCTGGGAGATGGTGAAGGACAGGGGAGCCTGGTATGCTGCAGTCCATGGGGTCTCAAAGAGTTACACATGATTTAGCAACTGAATACCATCACCACTCCCACCATCAGAAAGGTAATAGACTTAAAAGCTGCTTTGAGCAATGGAGGGGACTACCCGGAGAGCTAAGATGGAGAACAAGGATGACATCCCTGAAGTCAAATCTATTCCCCCAAGCCTCTACTTCTCTGCACTATTTCACATCCCAATTTGGGGTCTCTCTGCTCACAGGATTTTAGGACCAAATGCCTTTAAAAATCTCATTTTCTTCAAATCTAATTCCTGGATCTCGATATTCCATTCCAGTGGATGACTGGTGAACTTGACCAATAACTGGGTGTCTGTATAGGTGGGGGATGGAAGGGGAGGGGCAGGGGTGGGAGGACGAGTGCAGCATGGACGCCGGCTCATCAGAACACACCAGCTGGCTAGTGGGCTATGACCAGCCTGCACATACCTGTGTAGACCCTGCACCAGCATTCAGTCCCCCATCGCGGCTCTGGTGGTGGAAGTCCTGCTCTCTCTACCCCAGCCCAGGCACCCAAGGCTGGGTGACCTTAAGGGGGGAGGGATTTCTCCCTCCTTCTTGGTGCACTGGCTTTCTCTTCAACCCCACAATAGGCTGCTATCCCACAATACACTCAAACACCGTACCTCCCAATGTTACGTGCGGGGCTACTGTCTTCACTAAACTGCAAGCTATCAGAGGGCTTTCTTTGGCTCTTGTACTCTTGGCACAAGTAGGTGTTGGAATAATACTGAAGGCATGAAGTGCACACCCACAGCTGCTTTCTGTGCTACTTATTTTGGTGACAATCTAAAGTTCCTTATCCCATATGGTCTCTGCCTGCTTTTCTATTAACAATTTAACACCTTAGAGAAGACCACCAAGGGTCAACTTCCAATTTTACCCACATAATCTTCTCCTTTCCTTCATCATCCTATTATCAGTTCTCTCAACCAGGTGAAGTCTTCAGTTTTTCTGAGAAAATCATTCTTTTCTATCCCTGAATTGGCACAGTGAGAAGTGCAGTTTGTTGAGTTAGGCAGGGCTGGGTTAGGATCCCCACTGTGGGTTAGCTGTGAACTTGGATTGCCCTTTTGTCCCTCAATTGAACCTCTCTGTGAATGAGGATACCAAAACTCTCATTAGGCTAATTGAGAAAGTAATATTTTTTATCAGTTTTTTATATTAAGTACTGGTAAGTACTATTAGTAAGTAGTTGACATGGTATTAAAAAAGCTAAGTGCCAAAAACCATGCAATACTCGGGCTGTTGCATTTAATTCTCATGACAACTTGGCAGGGAATATTGTCTCAAGTGTCTCAGATGAAGAAACTGAGGCTTTAAGGAATTTATCTTAAGGTAACAGAGCTACTAGGAGTGGGAAAGCAGAAACTGAAAGGCAGGCAGTTGAACTTCAGAACTTATAAACATTATACGTGAAGGCAGAACTGAATAGGCAGTTCAGCAAAATATTATAGCCACTTTGCTTCTACAGTATCACCAGAATTTATTGTGTCACTGGCTTAGAGCTCTTTTTTACCATCACTAAAAAAAACTACCCTAATTTCATGTCATGCAGAAGATTCTTATTTTTTGCCCTCAATATCACAGTCTAGTAAATAACCAAGTCTGCTTCCAGGAATATGAGGGGATAAGGGAAAAGGAGAGAACACAGAGTGATGTTAGCCCGAGTTGGAGTCTCATCCACTGACTGATATTTTTTTTAATCACCAAAATGTTTGACCTGTATCATAGCTCTTAAAACCTGCCAACAGAGTACCAATAAATGTTATTTGATGTCAAGTTATTTTCCACACTTGGCTTCATCCCTTTTCTACATATTTTTAAACCTGCCTTGTAAGTAATTTGATAGTTATCTGAAAAGGTATTCATTTACGTCAGATTTTCCTTGTAGTCTGCCTACACTTTTTTTTCCAACATGCTTAAATTTGCCATTTTTCAAGCATCTTATTATACGACCACACCACATGACTGTTACTAATTTGTGTAGAAAGCCTAGGCTCATTAGCTGCTCTTAAGGAGCACACTGGTCTGCCCTGTGTATTGTTTTTGTTCGTGCTCAGAGTCCTGCAAATGATGATCATATATTATCAAATTCAACCAAGACTCACAAAAAAAATGTTTTGTTTTGTTTTTTTACAAAACTGCAATAAATAGTGCTGCTCCATAATTACCAATAATACCTAAATAGATTACTTAAGGGACAAAAATGAGGTGGTTTAGAATAACTTCGGATGAGAAACAAAAACAATGTTCAATATCATTCTATCATGTTATTTTACCTAGTTCTAGCTAGACTTGCAGAAAGCATTTCCTGGGGAAGTAAAGCAACAGAATCCCAAACCTACCCAGCATTTCTGTCTTTGGTAGTGAGAGAATGAGATGTATCAAATGAAGGGAAGGCAAAAACCCCCATTTTCAACAGTGAGTGTGCTGAAAGACATCTCTGGATAAAGGAGAAGCTCTCCTGTGATGGACAGGGAAGGCTCCCTTCTGTATCTCATTGTTTCATCTTTTCCTTCCAACTTCCAGACACCTCTAATTTATACATTTGGGACTAACTTATTATGGAGCAGCCAGAGAGAAAATGGCAATTACTTTCTTTGCAGAACAACAGAAAAGATAGTGCAACTTCGTCCTGAAAGATTCCAAGTTCTCTAAGAAAGGCCACCACCTTTGGCTTCCTTTCCTCTGCTAAGTGGTGCTTAGGGAAGTGGGCACACTTGCTCTGCTAAGCTGACCTGCTCACTTATCTTTGACGAGGGTCACACACCGAAGTCATTATGAGTGGAGGAGCGAGGTCCTATGTCACATGGGCACATCTAAATCTGATACATATTTATCACGTAAGTAACATCCATTAAAGAGTCACAGCAAACTCCTCCACATCTTAGCCAGCACCATTAGTCACTAAACACAGCTTCCATACCCAGGTCTCCAAGGGCGGTGGCCACCGAGGACAAGATGTAAAGCCTGGACGGTGTATGTGCAGGAGACAGAAAAGCAGCTCTCAGATGTAAACTCCGAATACTCCCAGGAATACCAGGGTGGAAATTTTGGGGATTATGTTACTATCTATAGTCCTCATCTCCACCAACACCCCCTCTCCATCATCCTGCATCTCCTTAAACTGAGGGCACATTTTACAAAATTTCCTCTGTAAGTAACGTATTCAGAGGGAACTCTATAGCTGTGCCCAGATTCTTCAGGAGAAAAAGAGAAACAACTCTCTTTTCCAGGATCACACTTACAAATTCTTCTCTACATGAGTCCTAGAAAGAACAACTGCTTTAAGACCTGGCCTTCATCCAGATTGATATGAAAACTTTCCTCTACTGGTCCTCACAGAGCACTCGTAGACTATTTAGAAAGATTTAAGACTCTAGTTTTTCCTTCTCTGTAAAAAGGAACTGAATGAGAGGAGCTATTTAACGTTCTCCCAACCCTAAAATGCAGGAATGCCAGCATTTCCAGATTCAGAGAACGACCCCCTGCAAATTCAAGCAAAGTGCACGCTGTATGCTGTATATTTCACAGTAAGCCTTCAGGATAAGACATGCGCAGTCCCACACGGTTCACACGCAGCCCCGTGCCTCCTCACTGAAGGCAAACAAAGCATGCTAACCCACAGAGGGGGATAAACGCACACGGCGTTCCCCCTCTAGGTTTCTCCCTTAAGAAAAACACCCATAATTTGGCAGTTGGCTACATTTATTCGGCTTATTTTGAGTTGACTCATTTCCATTGCTCAGATTTGAAAATCTTTCTAATAATCACACTGTAGGCTAACAGACACTCAAGAGAAAAAAAAGTCACACTCGATTCTTAATCACTGGTGAATTTCCACCCACTGCTCCTGCATACACTCCTCAAGGGGAAGCTTTAGTTTTCAGGTCGCATTTCATGTGGTACAGCATCCCCGCGGCCGAGAATACACCAAGGCAGATACTGCACACACGGGCCACAGTGATTCTAAAGACAGAATCCCAATCAACACTGGTCCACGGCTCAGGTTGGCACATCGTAAAGAGTATGAGAAACTAGACGTGTGCCCAGCACATTCTCTCCAGAGAGCCTGGGACTGCACAGACATTTAAGATTAGGTGGCCAGGAAAGCATACAGATTCAGACAGAGACGGCAGACCAGAACAACTGAGGCTCGCTCACGACCAAACCAGCGCCCTCCCCTGATCTGAGTCCAGGCTGTGCAGGGCATGTTTAAAGTCGCTCCACTCACCCAGCATAGCGGTTGCTGTAAAGGTGACTGTGTCCTGGGCTCAGGCTCTTCAAAAACAGCAGGCAGAGAGGCAGAAAAGCTGCTGTCTGGCTCCTGGGCTTCCCGAAGAACTTCATAGCGTGAGGATGAGAGGGCTGCAAAAGTTCCTCCTGTAGTTACAGACACCCCCTCCACACGGCACACAGTCCCTGGGAGAGGTGGGGGCGTGGGCTTGGGAGGGAGCAAAATGTGACACTTCTTTCCAGCCTCAGAGAACAAAAAAAAAGTTCAAGCAGCTGAGGGAGGGAGGTTGCTGCTCAGACTTGGTCCTGGGATGAGAAGCAGCAGCACACACACCCTGCCCTGAACTGAGCTGATCCTTAACCAGGCTCCCTCCAAGGGGCTGGGCCGCCCCAGGCTGACTCACCACGGGGGTTTGCTGGGTGCTGCTTCATCTGGGTAACTCCTCTTTTTATTTTCTTGTTTCTGAAGGCTTTTTTTTTTTGCTTTTTGCTTTCCAACTATAGGATGCTAACTTTTTACAACCTTCCTCCTACCCTAGAGCTTCCCCGATGACTCAGCAGGTAAAGAATCCACCTGCAATGCAGGAGACACAGGAGATGCAAGTTCGATCCCTGGACTGGGAAGATCTCCTGGAGGAAGAAATGGCAACCCACTCCAGTGTTCTTGCCCAGAAAATCCCATGGACAGAGGAGCCTGGTGGGCTAGAGTCCAAAGGGTAGCAAAGAGTCGGACATGACTGAGCACAAGTATGAGTGTGAATTGCAAAAGATCTGTTTGAGGATGAGCTAAAACACACAGGTGTAGAGCATTGCAGGCTTTGTGTTTTGCTCTACCAAGGCAAATTTCTCCTTGGAGTCCACCTCCTGAAATGCACAATGAATTCAGTCTGGATGAGCTGGGGACCTCAGGTGTGGCCAGCCAGGCCGAGTCCCCACTCCTACCTGAACCAAGTCAGGGCAGCCACTTCCCTCTGCTTCAGGGAGCCCCATGCTGATTTCACGTGTCGTTGGCAGCACCCAGGCCTGAGGCCAGTTCAAAGGTTCTCCTGGGGAACTGGAGGACTCTGGGTACTGAGGCACATTCCCCGCACATTTGGAATCACTTAGGGAGCCAGGCTATTTAAATCAATTCCCGGGGGTGGGATCAGTTGTTGAAAAAGCCCCTCAGGTGAGTTGGAGTTAGCCCCCTTGCTGGTCTAGAGCAGGCTTCTCAAATTTGGGCATACACACACATCACCTGGGAATCTTGTTAGAACACGGCTTCTGAGGCAGCAGGCTGGGGTTGGGGCCTGAGATTCTGCATTTCTAACAAGATTGCAACTGATGCTGGTACTGCTGGCCCTTCAGTCACACTCTGAGGAACAAGGCTTTACTTTACCATGAGTTCTGCTTTGGCTTCTCTCTCTAAAAGCTAGGGGGTGGAGGAAACCTTGAAGGAAGCCAGTTCCTTCTTGGTTTTCCCATGTTGGTGATGAAGAAGGGGTTTTTTTTGCATTTACTTGCTTCTACCCCTGGGGTTCCCAGGTGGTGCTAGTGCTAAAGAACCCACCTGTCAAGGCAGGAGATATAAGAAATTTGGGTTCAATCACTGGATCAGAAAAATCCCCTGAAGAAGGAAATGGCAACCCACTCCAGTATTCTTGCCTGGAGAATCCCATGGACAGAAGAGCCTGCTGGGCTACAATTCAGGTGGTCTCAAAGAGCTGGACATGACTGAAGTGACTTAGCATAGCATGCACACTTCTACCCTCATACACCAGAAAACCCACGTTGGGGGAGGATGTGCTTTGCTTTAGTAAATGAGAACATGGCTATCTAGGGTGTCTCCTGCTGTCCCCCATGACCAGTTGCCGTCAAGAGCTCTTGCACCTTCTAACATGACAGCCAGAACCCCTGGTAGAAGAGAAATCACCAAATCTTCCTCCTGGGGACTTTAACCAAACACATAGGCATTTGGAGCATAACAGTTAAAAAATTATTTTTGTCTAAGATGATTTTCTAAAATTTCCTCCAACTTCTTTGTTGCTTTAATCTCACTAAGTCATGTCTGACTCTTGCAACCCCAGGGATTATAGCCTGCCAGGCTCCTCTATCCATGGGGCTTCCCCTGTTAGAAGACTGGAGTGGGTTGCCATTTCCCCCTCCAGGGGAATCTTCATGACCCAGGGATCAAGCCCACATCTCCTGTGTCAGCCCCTTTCTCCACTACCCCAGGATTACTTTGGTTAATCTCTTCTCCATGTCCCCCTTCCTAGTACCCAGTATGTCTGCTACTGTAGGGCACAGCACGTCGATTTTAAGTGTTGGTCTGCTTTTCTCAAAAGGCTGTCTTCTCCCTGAATACAGAGCTGTGTCCCTCTGTCTTTGTATGACTGCCTCTTCTCTCCTTGAGAGAACAACGTTCACCGAAGGAATAATCAACAGTGTTTGTTGATTGAGTGCTAAGCTGAGAAGGGATTCATTCAACAAACATTTATTCTGTGGCCTTTCTACCCAGATAAAGGAAAGCCCACCGGAGCAGCCGAGAGTTGCATGGGTGCCTTTACTCGGCTTCCTGGATTTGTTTCCTGCTGGTTTATGATGATTTCTTCTGTCTTGACTTCTTGGCCTGGTGCTTTGGTCTTTGTGAACTGGCAAGGCTGCTCTGCAAGCAAGGCTCACAGTGATATTTCCTGGGGCTTTTTCGACAAGGCCACAAAACCCTATACAACTGCCAGTGAGCTGTTGAAATAAGAGGTTACTGTGTAAATAAAACACTTCATGTCTTTGCATTTCGTTATGTCAGAACAATGTATAAATCTGTCATATTATATCACAACATTAAACTAGGAATGTTCAGTCTCTGACTGGGGATTAAGCTCATCCTCAAATCATCCTGAAGGGCTAGACCCAGAGAGCCTGCTTAGCAAATGCTCTCCAGACCCTCAGACCAAGGTAATCATTTCCTGGGCCATCAGAAATGCAAAACGCCCTGGAGACATTCTATAACCTTCCTAAAAATTTCAGATCAAAGAGAGGTTCCCAAACAATAGAAGTCCTTCCTAACAATCTTCCCCTGCTTTTCTAAAGTCCAGGTTATCTGATCAGACTTCCCTTAGAGTAGATAAGCGCCCATAAAATGAGTGATAAAGAGAGTCCATTTAGCAAGTGGGAGGAGAAGAAGATGGTTTTATAGATGGATTCAAAGATAAAAGTCCCCTCTTTAAGGCACTGAGAGGGAGTGAATTATTAAACCAGTTAGAGATTTGGAGATGGACAGAAGAGAAATTCTCTTTATTGGCTATTTGTCATATCTTAGTGGAAGGGTGAGTTTTATTAAAAGAAATATTACCCTGCAGAGAGAAAAAAGAGGAAACTACAGTAGGGAAAGGAAGACATCATCCTTGATGTGGGTTCATTCTGCTGGATGATTAGATAAATTTTCATGTCTCTTCCAGAACTGGGATTCTATGATGCTACAAGGGAAAACTTTGTAAGTCCCTTTCTTAGGATATGAGTGAGAACCATGTAGACAGATTTTGGTAAAGACCTCATGAGGAGAAGGTGGACGGCCGGGATTGGGCTCACAGTACAACAACCCTCTTCTCACAGGTGGTTTTGTGCTCATGTCTCCACGTCTTACTGACAGAGATGTTACGGCTCTCCTGGTCTCTTCTGTGGCTTTCTGCCATTGTTCCAACACCTGAAGAAAGAGCTGATGTGAGGTTAGCTGCCATATGTGGTCTCAGCAATTCTGTGCGGAATGTGCTGGAGCTTCCTTTCACAACATATCACTAGCAATTCTCTCCCAACCCTCTTCTCCAGCACCATCTTGCCCCCACATTTTTAATCTTTGTCAGCTAGCCATATCTCTCCCTCAGACACAAGCTACTTCTCTTCTCCTTCTGAGTTCTCCTTTTCCTCCTTCTTATCCTCCCTTCACCCTCCTTCTCCCACCTCATCCTCCCCTCCCCCTCCCC